>OU343222.1:331449326-331853263 GCA_910596185.1 Chrysanthemum makinoi | reverse complement strand
ATGAGGGTAGTCTATGCTCCAATTAATGCTTCGTGATGATGGTTTAAGATGTGTTTACTTAGGTTTTTCTTACTCCCAATTATCTCCTGCTGACAGTTGAATTGTCATCTATTCTTAAACGCTGCTTGTGTGTCTAAAGTCGTAGGGTATGCATTTATCCCTAACTCTTTGAAACTACCAAAGGGTCTCGCCTACAAAATCTCTAGGAATTATAAACCTAACCTTAAGGTACTCTTTTGGATGTGGTTTAGCCTACAACTACCTAGGTGTTATAGTCTAAGGTCACAAAGATTAATCAACCATTAACTACACAAATCTAATGACCTATCGACATTAGGCATTAACAATTAAGATAAGAGACAACCAATCAATATTTAATAATTAAGTTTCATATTCCCAAAGCAAACACACAAATAAATTAGCCGGACATGGAGAACATGCAAGCATACACACAAATAATTGAAGACATAATTGAATTAATGAAGTAAAACACTTATCTTGTTGTAAGATAGGGTTTGGAACCCCAAAATCTCGCATAAGACGGCCTTGGTTCGCCTTTAGGTTTTACCCAGACATCACTAAAAATTGAAAAATTCGGATTCTATATATAAGATTACAACGCGACGCTGCCACTTTATGAATTGTGACGCCGGGTAGCCGCCATTAGGGTCGCCTTGGCCACGCGTCTGGCATCGTGTCACCTTATGCCAGGACGCCGCCCCTTCGGCCGGACACCGCGGATCAAATCTAGGCCGCCTGAGTTGCGACGACCTACTCTTTTAAAGCCGACACCGCACTTGAAAATAAGCAATTTGGCTACGCCTGGCTCACAAAATTTATGCGACGGCGCCAGATAACACATGACGCCGTCACTTGTAGAACCCGGCGCCCCTTGTATTTCAGCGCCAGTCCTGAGTGGCTCGATTCTTGACTTTGGCCATTTTCTTCGTGATATCCGCCGCTTCTTTCGTCCAAATAAGTGCCATTCCAAAGAATTTGCCTTCAAGAGACCTAAAAAGTGAAAAGGAACGGTATTAAGTAGTAACGGATACAAAAGTGATCAAATAAGGGCTTAAACGACCCCTGAAAAAGGTACATTTTAAAACCTTATCAGGGATACAAAGTCCTCTTGGTTCTCACCACAAAAATAATAGAGGTACCTAAACTCAGTCTTTATACTAAATTCCTGTATAAATTTTTAAGTGACGAGGCAATCAGATACTAAAATCCCATATGGAAAAACTTGTCAAGTATTGGACCGCATGGCAAAGATATCATACTCGGCACGAAATGCAGAACCACCATTCACCTAATTAGATCGATAAGTGCAACCGACACAGCAGCCTTCTACCATAAATTCCTAGTTAGCCCACCGAGCGGACTCATGTCACCTCTAGGTCAATCCATCATCCAAACTTTTCTTATTGTATGAATTAGTAACTTTTAGAAAATTATTATTGTCTCTCTTATTGTGTAAAAATCACTTTTTAATGAGACTTGCTCACATTTATAATGTATCAAATATGCAGGTTACATCAGATATGAGTGTAAAACCAACAGTCGCCTTAAATGCTCTACTAGTTGGAGGTATAGCTGCCTTTGCCAAGATAGCAAGAGCAGCTAAAGCTTCATGGGGGTCTAAAGAAAGGTGCTGTTGCTGCTGGTGCCACCATGTCATCTTGATCAAAGCAAGACGCAAAACAAGCATCCAAATAACAGGTTTTATACAGTGGTTTCTCATCTAATATGTTTGTGAACGTAACATTAGTTCATTGATTGTCATTTCGAGTATTCGAAGCCGCTTTACGTGTATGCTTAGGGATCAAGAAGATCAATAAAGCTAACTTGTATAGATAGTTATATACCTAAAACTGTATGGAAAAAGTTTACTGTTTTGTGAAGAAGTAGGTCCGGCTGTTATAACTAATTAATAAACTGTTGAAATATAATTTTAAGCATATAATGTTTCGTTCAAAAAAATGCAACAATATGTTGTTATTTATTAAGAGAAAAACACGAGTTACTGTGACATGTAAATGAATACACGAGATTATACATATATAAACGACTCATGTTATTCCTCTTTATGAGATTAAGTAAAGATATCCGGAAAAATATTCATTTTAACTCTCCGTATTCAATAACGACTCATGTTGTTCTTCTTTACAAGAGTATAAGTAGACGAGATTCTACATATAATAACTACACATATGTTTTCAAGGTCATTATGCGCTACACACACATAATATCTAAAACATGATATCAATAGTTGTATTTAAATAAGATTAACCTAAACACCATACTCGTTAAACTAAGTCAAATCATACCGTAACAAAAATCTATACAAAATATTCATCATAATACTTATCGAATTTCTCCAAAAAAGTTGAGACTTCATATCAAGTTTTCGCATACTTGTTTCCCTGTTTTTAAGTAAACACAAAGAAGGACGCATGCGAAAGCATCATACTAATTCTAACACACATAATATCTAAAACATGATATCAATAGTTGTATTTAAATAAGATTAACCTAAACACCATACTAGTTAAACTAAGTCAAATCATACGAGTAACAAAAATCTATACAAAATATTCATTATAATACTTATCGAATTTCTCTAAAAAAGTTGAGACTTCATATCAAGTTTTCGCATACTTGCTTCCCTGTTTTTAAGTAAACACAAAGAAGGATGCATGCGAAAGCATCATACTAATTATAACACAAATGATGTGTATGCATTTTAGTATATAAGATCAAATCATTTCTCCTATTTAACCAATCTGGGATAGAAAATTCTCTTGGTTTTCACTAAAAAATAATAATAAGGTACCTAAACTTACTCCTTATAATAAAATTCATGTAAAACATTTTAAGTGACGATGCAAAGTACTCCACAAATTCACTGCGTTTATATTGATATGAATAAAATCATTCTCTTTTTCATTTTCATTTTTATTTTCTTAATCGTTTTAGACAAAATTTTAAAAAAAAGAGCTAACATAACATCGTTCAAACTCACCATAGAATGTTGAATAAAATCCGTTATTATATACTCGTTAATGGTTACCGTTGTGTTTTATATTTTTGTTACGTTGAACGAAGTATACCAGTTAATCCATTTGTTTTAATCCATTATTAGTAGTAGTTGTTTTGTTAACCGAATATACTCTCGTTAACGGTTTCCATTACAATATTTGGTGTGATAGAACAGTTTGTGTATGTTTAGATAAAGCGTTGAAATGAATATCGTTTTGTTTACGGCTTATAGTTGTAACCGTTTTCCATTGTTTTTTCGTTATTTTTGTTGTTATCCGTAGTGTTATTTTGTTTACATGTGTAGGTGTTTTTGTTTAGTTAAGTGAATTGTTATTTTGTTATCAAAATGTGTTATTGAAATGATGGGAAGTTATCATCGTTTCCATCACAAAAACAATAAAGTAGCTAGCAATACCTTTGCTCATGCATTTGTCATGTTATAACCAATACCAAGTTCCGCGATAGAACCAAGACTAAAAAGGACCGGGTGCACAAAATATTTAAAACATAATTGTAAAACATAAGTTTTTGAGATCGAGTGCATTTAGACAAAATCGAGGTTTTTCTTAGAAAAATTAATATCACTGAGCAAAAATTCATCAGTGTCCCGTGACACCGCAAGACCATGGAAAAAATTGTAGTGTAAAAATTTTAAAATATTTGGATTTTTTAACCTCCAAAAAAGAACCAATTTGTAGTGTGTTTTCTAAAATTTATTCTCCTCGAGCAAAACTTTCTGGCTCCACTCCTAGCGGGACCCCGTCAATAACAAAGTTTGTGTTCACTATAAGGGTGGTGGCATCACCTTCGGTTTGCCTTCGG
The DNA here is from genome assembly GCA_910596185.1 of Chrysanthemum makinoi. Taxonomy (NCBI): domain Eukaryota; kingdom Viridiplantae; phylum Streptophyta; class Magnoliopsida; order Asterales; family Asteraceae; genus Chrysanthemum; species Chrysanthemum makinoi. Next base: position 331,849,402 of record OU343222.1, on the reverse strand, counting down.
TATGGATTCATACCGCACGGGCACACCATTGCCACTCGTGGGGTATGAATCGGTGTGGTATGAGATTCGGGGTGTGATGTCGATTTGGTATGGGAAGGGAGAGCAAAGTTAACATTGGGAGATAAAAAAAAATTGAGTGAGGTATGGAATCATGGTTGCCACTAAAAAACTATGGTGAGTTATGAGATTATGTGGAATGATATTATTTGTGGGTTGTGAGGTATGGTGAGGTATGGTGTGGCATGAATGCCAGCACCCTAAATGCTTTATCTTCTAAATATTCTTTAACTGTTGCTAATTTACGATGTAATTTTTAAGTGACCATGGAGTTAGATACATAAATCCTCCATAGAGTACTCTATCACCCACAACACATATACATTCATGAGATTAGGAGAACGAAAGAGAAACACGGGTAAGATATTGTTCGAGAATCAAACGGTGTGATTGACATAATCTTAGCAAAGAAAAAAAAAACATAGGTGAGGTTAAATGTTTCATTACTTGATACAATTCCTTATTTGCGAAGTCCACCGTGACATTTAGCAACAGAGAATGAAACAGTCAAATGCATTTCTAAAAATATTAAGACTGCATATCAAGTTCACACAAACGTCAGGCTAATGTGTTTATGTTCACACAAAGAAGGAGGCATGCGAAAGCATCATACTAATTTTAACACGTATGATGTGTATACACTTTGGTATATAAGGTAGAATCATTTCTCTTTTTTAACCTATGTGGGATAAGAAAGTTCTCTTGGTTTTCACCACAAAAACAATAATAAGGTACCTCGGCGGCTAGACCTACTCTCTACTCATGAATTTGTAGTATACTAATCAATACGAAACATGTGATAATTAGCTGTTTTGCTAAGCGAATTCCAAACACCCCTTGAAACTAATGTTTTTGGCAAATGTCAAGTATGTTTATGTGCGTTTTTGAAGTTTTTATGTGACTTTTAGATTCACGGTAAGATCAGTTGAATGGTAAATTTTGATTTATTTCAGAAGCTAGTTTTCTTAAAGAAACTCCTAAGTTGTTTCTCTATGTTTCGATTATTTTAACCATGCATTATCAAAAACCATAATAATTTTTCAAGAAGTAGAATAAGAGAAACAATAGGAGGCACATTAAACTAAAATTTTAAAATAAATTTGATTGATGCGTAACATATAACTAATATCTTATAAACAAAAGTAAAAATACACACATACGCTTTCATGTGGATTTTATTGATAATTGATACTAAAAACGTTTTAGGATTTAGTCCAACCATACAATTTTAGACTGATTTTCTTTCAGCTATATTCATAATGTACATTTGTAGTAATAACGATAATATAATTTAGAATAAAGATGCATATAGTTTTGCAATCAGGTATTTATGTCCGCGTCATGAGTCGCGACTTTTAATCTCTCTCGCGATCTATTTAATTGTACTATACATGTTTTGTTTGCACAAATCACAAATATAGTCTTGGACAGTATATGGTTCTAGGTAACGAATTTCACATGCAAAATAGCGAGTTACACATGGTTTTTTATTGGCATGAATTACACACAAAATTGTACAAATATATGACTCGAATGATTAGAAACACCAACATATGACTCGCTTAAATTAACTACAATTATATACTCCGTTGTAAGGGACGGTAAACGATACCCGTGTTGGAAAATGTTTTTGCAAAATGGTTTTTTGCAATTTTTTGACACTATTTAATATATGTAGATGTTATATATATTTATATTTTTTGGTAGCTTTACGTTCTCCTTGATGAGAACTTCGCAACGAGCTAAAATGTGTCAAAATGGAGTTGAAATGAATGAGATATCATGTTTCAAAGTGAGGCAATTGAAACACAAAAATTGGGTTTTGGGAGAGTATCCCACATCGCCCAAAGAAGGAAATGAAAGCATGTTTATAATGAAATCTTGGTATTGGTTATCAAAATCTTTTAGTTGGTTTTATTCCAACACCTATGTGCTCACGCAGGAGGTGCAGATTTAAGGATTTCTGGGCCAAAATGGGTTTGAAGCTTCTGAACTCATGCGAGCCCGCGCGACCTGCGGACATGAATGCAGCTCCGAAGCCTCGCATACGTGTGTGTATTTTAGGAATAGATTAAAACTTATCAAACAAGTTTACAGAAATCAGTTTATGTTTTTAAAAGATATGCAAATCAGTTTTGTGTATTAAAAAGATTTGCAAATCTGGATTTTTGGGCCAAAATGGGTTTGAAGCTTCTGAACTCATTCTAGCCTACCTGCGGACACGGTATATTTTTTTTATATGGCAGATATATTTTCTTAAATGACAAGATTAGTCTTCACTATAAATAAAGCCATATGTCTCATTCGTTTTTTTACATTCAAAAAACGCATCTCTTGAGTGACGAATTTTCCAGCACTCTTTCTATCATAATCACACATCGCTTCAGTAATCTTTCAGGCAAGTTGTTAGGTCCGGCTGTGCATCACCTTTGTACATTGTACCTTGGGAAACAGACGGCGAATCTGTTTTAAGGGAATCGTGTTCAACACGAGCCTCGTGCCATTGTCTTTACTGTTTTCGTTTAATTTTGTTGAATAGTGTTTGTCTTCTACTTCTACTCCATTCTGTCTGTTATTGAATTTCTGTCTTTTATTTTCTGTTATTATTATTTGTAATCTGATTTATTAATAAAAGTGTACACCATTTCCCACAACCCGTTAGTTACATAATTTACATATGACAAAATTTTTACATGGAACAATAATTATCTAAAGAACAATCCATGCAATCTCAACCATATTCATCAAATAAAACAACCCATTTTCATCTTTAAAAAAATTAAAATATCTCGCAAGCCGTTAATCGTTTTGCGCCATCACGACGAAAATTAAATTATATTTTGTTAATACAAATATCGTCATTAAACGTTATTTATATTTTTGATCTTTACCTAAGTTTTGTTAACGACAAAAGTAAATTTAATTTTTATAAAGCTTAAAGCTTGTCAAGTTTAATAGATATTAAAACAATCTTTTTCAAAAAATATCTTCATCATTTAAGCATTTACATTGTTATGACTCTAACCATAATGTATGATAGTAGTTTTTAGAATGTTTTAGTTTCTTAAAAACTAAACATTACATATGTATTTGCATATTTCTAAAAATAGAAAAACAACACATGACATCATGTGATGCATCATTGAAATCATTGGAAGATTTCATTAGATATTTTGTGTAGATATGTACTCTTCATATCTTACACAATCTTGCATAGATATGGTTGACTTTGGCAAGATCTTGATATCTTGTTGCCAGACTGGGCGTAACTAAAATGTATAACGGACGGAACCCTTTCAAGGCCCGTCCGTGGTGCCTGCTGATGGTTTTGCCTATAAATAGCAAAGCCAAACCAAGTAGTTTTTCATCCCTATCTATCATACTCTCATACATATCTTCTCTCTAACCCTTCTAACTCAGTTTCATATCATATTAGTGATCTCTTTTGTAGCAAAGAAGATCAAGTCACATTCAAGCTCAACGAGAAGTTGGAAATCTTGTTTGTTTAATGTTGTATGATCTTGTGTTGCTTCATACTTCATTGTTGCATTAAACTATCATAATCTTGTGAGTGTGAGTGGTTAGTATTTTTGTCCTCAAAATACATTGTGTGTGAGAGTGGTTGTACCCTTGGAAAGAACTCGACAATTAGCTTAGTGTCGGAAATAGTGTGTTTAAGTGTAAAGGTTTTCTCCCCCGGTGAAAGGAGCTTGTTGACTAGTGAAGTTGAACTCTCGAGTGTGAGACTCGGGAGTGGAGTAGGGCAAGGAAAAAGAGTCCTTGTAGACCGAACCACTATAAACAACTTGTTGTGGTTTGATCATTTCTTTCCTTATTTACTCTTTACATATTGCTTACATATTTCATTTACATATCTAAGATCAATATCAATTGATCTATCAATAAGTTTCAAAACAAAGTTTTTAATTGGTAAACTATTCAACCCCCCCTTCTAGTTTTCTACAATTGGTACCAGAGCCTCGTTGCTCAAGAATTTCTAAAATAATTTGTATTTTATAAACTTGAAACGATCCATGGATTCTGAAAACTTTAAAGAAGGGCAATCTATGCAAAGACCACCACTCTTTGAAACCAATGGATTTATCTATTGGAAAAACCGTTTGGAAACATATGTAAAATCAAAAGATATAGATCTTTGGTTTGTTATTGTTAAAGGGGATTTTAGTTCAACAACAAAGGATATTTCTGTTGATGAACAAAAGAAATTAATTGCTAAAAATAATGAAGCTAAAATGATGCTTTATAATGCTTTGCCTAGAAAAAAATATGAAAGAATTTCTATGTGTGAAACAGCCAAAGATATTTGGGAATCTTTGATTGTTACACATCAAGGTAATTCACAAGTCAAGGATAACAAAATTGATCTTCTTGTTCAACAATATGAACAATTTCTTATCCCTGAAGATGAAACCATTGATTGTGGCTTTGCTCGCTTTAACACTATTATTACATCACTTAAAGCACTTGATGAATCTTTTTGTAGTAAGAACTTTGTCGTGAGGGAATTTCTTAGAGCACTCAATCCGAAATGGAGAGCTAAAGTGACCGCTATTGAAGAATCAAAAGATCTCTCAAAAATGTCACTAGACGAGCTAATCGGTAAACCTCAAAGTACATGAAATGGTGATGGAGAAAGATTCGGAGATCATCAAAGGAAAGAGGGAAAAGATCAAACTCCGTTCTTAAAAGCAAAGGCGGAATCAAGTGATGATGACGAATCTTGTTCCGGTAGTGAAGATGAGGAGTATGCTATGGCCGTTAGAGACTTTAAAAAGTTCTTTAGAAGAAGAGGAAAGTTTGTAAAACAACCTCGTGAAGAAAATAAGCCATTCCGAAAAGATCGGGATGACAAAAGGGTAAAGGTGAAAGAAAGTGTTTTAGATGTGGTGATGCAAGTCATCTCATAGAGAATGTCCCAAAAAAACCTAAAAACAAAACACAACGAGCTTTTGTAAGTGGTGCTTGGAGTGATAGTGAAGATGATGAAGAATCAAGCAAAGAAGAGATCGCCTTAATGGCACATGAGTCAAACGAGGTACATTCCGACTCTTCTTATTCTTCTATTGATGATGACACCTTGCAAAAACAATACAATCAATTGTGTGAGCTAAGTCTAAAAATCATAACTAAAAATAAATTTTTAAAAACTAAAAATTAATTTTTAGAAAATGAAGTCTATGAGTTAAAAGAAAAAGCAAAACAACTAGAAAAGGGAAAAGCAAATGACGATGGTTGCAACTCATGTCAAGAGCTTAATCTTGAAATAGAAAAACTAAAGCTCACGCAAGATGTTCTAATCGAACATAATTCTAAATTTCAAAGGTTTAACAAAAACATCGCTCTTGCCGATGAAATAGTTAAAATACATAAAACACCAGGAGACATGAATGGGCTGGGTTTTAATGAAGTATTAATTCCAAAGAGTCAAAACAAAACGGCCGAAAAGACGAACAAACTGTCAAAACTGCTACAGCACAGCACGGACCAAACGGAACCAAAATAAGGGTTCCGTCCGTTGAAAAGAATGGTGTGGGTACTTCAAGAGACATAATGTTTGTGATAATGGACCGTAATGAATTTGTTAAAGTTACAAAGAAAACCAAGGATAGTGTTAAACTAAAACCAACTGTTACATCGTAGTAGGACTTGCTAGAAATGAATTTAGATCAAAACTACTCATCAACGACATAAAATACCTTTTGCCAAACGCCCCTTTCCTAAAAGCAACCACAATGTACAACCCAACTACCAACACAATGGTTGGAATCAAAACTTTCCTATATCATATCAAACTCAAGATTACATGCCATGGAACTCTTACCCATCATTTCCATACATGAATCAAATAAATGGTATGTTTAACCCAAACGGACCCATGAGATATTGGGGACCAAATGCTTGAGTTATTTGCTTTTTAGGTATGCTTAAAAGTTGAATTGGAACCTGATGAGTGGATAAAAGATAGTGGATGCTCACGACACATGACAGGCAACAAAAGTCTCTTCTCATCATACCAAGAGTATGATGGAGGTAATGTCACTTTCGGTAGCAATCTCAAAAGCAAAATCATTGGCAAAGGCACGATCGCTCATAACTCCCTAACTATTGAAAATGTTGCTCATGTGGATAGGTTAGGATTTAATCTACTTAGTATTAGCCAATTATGTGATAAAAAGTATAAAGTGCTATTTGATGAAAATGGTAGTAAAATACTAAAAGATGGTATCACCATAGCTAAAGGAGTTAGGAAAAATAATATATACGTCATGAAAATAGATAAAACATCTAATGACAAACTTTGTCTAACAACGTTAGATGATAACTCAACTCTTTGGCATAGACGCTTAGGTCACGCTAATATGAGACTTATACAAAACTTATCTTCAAAGGAATTAGTTAGGAACTTACCTAAACTCAAATATGACCAACACTTTTGTGACGCTTGCAAAATTGGTAAACAAACCCATAGTAGTCATAAAACTAAAAATATGGTGTCCACATCTAAGTGTCTAGACTATTGCATATGGACTTGTTCGGTCCATCCGCTATAAGAAGCTACGGAGGCAATTTATACACTTTGGTCATAGTAGATGATTACTCAAGGTTTACTTGGACGTTGTTTCTGAAAACCAAAAATGAAGCTTTTGATGAATTTGAAATTCTTAGCAAGAAAATTGAAAATCAACTAGATGTTAAAATTGTGTCGATCCGAACGGATCATGGTCGTGAATTTGATAACGAAACTCAATTTGGAAACTTTTGTGATACAAATGGTATAACACATAACTTTTCGACTCCTCGAACACCTCAATCAAATGGAGTAGTAGAACGTAAAAATAGAACGATTCAAGAAATGAGTAGAACAATGCTTAATGAACAAAACATTCATCAAAAGTTTTGGTGTGGAACGCCATGACACTTCTACATATATTTTAAATAGAGTCTTAATACGCCATTTCTAAACAAAACTCCATATGAGCTTTATAAAGGTAAAAAGCCAACTTTAGGATATTTTAGAGTCTTTGGATGTAAATGCTTCATTCTTAATACTAAAGATTATCTCACCAAGTTTGACCCAAAGTCTTATGAAGGTGTATTTCTTGGATACTCTCAAACTAGTAAAGCTTACATTGTCTTAAACAAAGAAACAATGATAGTCGAGGAATCATTGAACATAACATTCGACGAAAGTCCACCTCCCTCTAAGACATCACCTTTGGTAGATGATGACTTAGTTGAAAGTCAAATGGTAGAAAGTCAAGAAATAATTGAAAATGACAAGGAAAATGAACCATTAAATAAAGAGATTATAAACATCAAAGAATCTAAAAGTCATCCTTTAGAAAAAGTCATAGAACAATTTAATCAAAGAACCTTAAGGTCACAAGCCCAAAATCAAAGTAACTATTTTTGTTTTGTATCCACCATTGAACCAAAAAACATAAATGAAGCAATAAAAGATTAATCTTGGGTTATTGCAATGCAAGAAGAGTTAAACCAATTTGTTAGAAATGATGTTTGGAAATTAGTTCCAAAACCTAAGGATCAAACTATAATTGGAACGAAATGGGTTTTTCGAAATAAAATGGATGAAAATGGTATAGTATCTAGAAACAAAGCTAGGCTTGTAGCGCAAGGTTATAATCAACAAGAGGGGATTGATTATGATGAAACTTATGCACCGGCAGCTAGACTTGAGTCTATTAGAATATTACTTGCTTATGCATGTGCCTATGATTTTAAATTATTTCAAATGGATGTTAAGAGTGCATTTCTTAATGGGTTTATTAACAAAGAAGTGTATGTTGCTCAACCTCCCGGTTTTACCGACTTTGAGAAACCACATCATGTTTTCAAACTAAATAAAGCATTATACGGTCTTAAGCAAGCACCAAAAGCTTAGTACGATCGTCTTAAGACTTTTCTTGTTGAAAACAAATACACTATGGGATTAGTAGATAATACTTTTTTTACCAAGAAAAAGGGGTCACATATTATTATTGTTCAAGTATACGTTGATGACATCATATTCGGCTCAACTAGTCAAGAGCTATGTGATGATTTCTCTAAAATCATGCACGACGAGTTTGGAATGAGCATGATGGGTGAATTAAATTTCTTTCTAGGACTTCAAATTAAACAACTAGAAGATGGCATATTCTTTAATCAAACTAAATATATAAAAGACATGCTTAAGAAATTTGGTCTTTGATTCGCTCCCAGACGGTCAAGTTTAATCACTCAAGCCGGCCACTTGTGAATGGCTAACCGTAACAAACTTAAAACAGTCTGGAAACAAATGCAATGAAGATCAGGAGAGTATAGTGTTTCCCCAGGTTGTTATGTCCCAACGAAACCGTAAGGCGAGAATAGTCAAACGCGGTAAAGTGATCGTAGAGGATTTGAATGGGAAAAGAGATATGATTTGATTATACTAAAAGAAAAAGTTTATAAATTACAGGGGCTTAAATGCAAATTAGAGAAAATTAAAAAGATAAACTATATTAAATAAACGCTATCACTATTTTTAAACTATTGTTTTTTATTACAAATTTAACTTTAAAAACTACGTGACGTACAAAAGAAAATGTGAAACTGAAGAAATATTAATCCTAAAAATATGAAAATGACATTTTTACAAACCTAATGATGTGAGAAAATTTTAAGAAAAAGAAAATTATTTTTATGACTATTTATCTAATTATTATTAATTAAAAACTAATTTTAACTATTTAATAATAACCTAAAATACAAGAAAATATGAAATAAAGCTTGAAAAATGAAATTATGACTTAGAAAAATCTAAAATAACTAAAAATAATTTTCAAAACTATTTTATATTTTTGATTATTTTCTATTTTCTATAAATTAAAAACTATTTAAAACTAATTAAATTGCTAAAAATTACAAATTAAACTAAGAAAAATCTGGAAAAATATTTTTTTGACTTTTTATATTTGTCTTAACTTAATAAAAATGAAAAATTATTTTTTTGAAACTTTTCTGAATTAATTGTATTAAATGCTGTTTAAAAATGCCTAAAAACTGTTTTAATTAAGGAAAAATAGTAAACTGACCTAGAAAAATGTGAAAAATTCAAGATAAGTCTAAAATAATATACTAAAGCTGATAAAAATATAAAAACAGAGGTAGTGGGATTAAGCAATCAGTAAAAAGTGCTAGAGAATAAGCACTTAGAATAAGCAACTAGCCACAAATAAGCACCAAACTGAAACAGAAGCTCTAATATGCTAAAAGTACTCAAAAGTGACTTATTACAACTATCCTAACTCTCTGAATTGCAAGCTTAACAGATTTGAGGTTTTGAGCTTATGAGCTAAAAACAGCTTTAGGTGCTTTTTGGAGTTTAAGCACAAGCTACACAATAAGCTAAAAATGAAAACCAAGTTATGGAACCTAAACTAGACCTGGGTGACTATCTCTAAACCAAGAATGAGCCTTGGACAAGCTCAACTGAGCTTGTTGCAAGCTCCTCAAGACATTTCAGGCACACTCGCTAATACCGAGTGTGTACAGTGGCATTTGGACCATTTTGATAAGCGCTTGGAGATTATAAAAAAAAATTACAAAAATCTACAAAATTGGTAATAAGTAAATAGACCAGTTGAACTTTTAAAACCAAAGTCTCAACTTGATTTGACCCAAAATGACTTAATTAAAAATCAACTCAAAGTTGGTTCAAAACCCATTTTCACATTTGACTTTGATGTAAATGAGAGATTTGACTTTATTGAACTATAATCTTAATTAGTGGACTGAACTTGATATATTATGATGAAATGATACTACTGCAATATATTTCTATGATATCTAACCTCAAAACAAGTTTTTGTATTTCCAAAATTCCAACAGTCTTGAAATTAAAACAGTTAAAGCATGATTTTGACTTTTATGGTTCAAGTGCACAAATAACTGACTCAAATGATCTTAACTACCTATATTAAGACTGATAATGCAATTTTCAAGTGCAAACTAAGACTCAATCTCAGCTTGACACAATCGATCCAAACACACCTTTAGAAATCAAGCTTTTTGCTTTGTAAACTAGACTAGTTACTGATTTAACTCATTTAACCATTTAAACTAACTCTAGTACCCTAATTACCAATACTTAAACATGTCTAAACTATTTAATGACCACAGATTTAAATATGAGCATAATGTGAAAACTGCATAAAAAATGAAAATGAGATAACAAGCTCACAAGTGTCCAGCAGTGATGTAGCTTATACGTAACCCATACACTACTATTCTAAGCTAATTCCAACCCATTTTAAGCTCTCAAGATCAACCAATATCATCACCAAATCCAAATCATCCTCCAGCTTGACTTTTGTTGACCATATGGCTAGTTTGCTTGAAAATGACTTATAAGCTCACTCAAAGCTATAATAAGCTTAAATAGGCTTATTTGAGTTTAACCTAAGCTATTAGAAGCTTTGGACATAAGATTTTGAATTTGAAATTTTAAACAAGAAACATGATCATATGAAATTTAAGTGAAACTTTGATTTAAGGCTCAAACTGAATTACAATAACTAAATAACTTAGTTCCAATATCATAAAGCTTGAAATTACAAATTTGAAAGCTAATTAAGACACTTTAAGAAAAAAAACGACATACATGAATTTAAAAACTAACTACTCCCCTTCATTGCCTCTCTCTCTTTTTTATACTCAAACAAATTTTCCCACATGTCTTCTGAAAGTGAATCCCACTTGTAATTTCAACCATTGGATGCTTGAGCGGATTTTGACCATTGGATCAAAATGGCGGGAAAAGTCGCTTTTGACCACAGTCTCAAATAGCAACTGGGGGTGGCATTTATTGTGGTGGGAAAGGTGGGTAGAGGTGATGATGAGGAGAAGAAAAGGTCGAGGTGACTAGAGAGTGTTTGCAGCAACTTGCATGGGGAGACAGCGGTGGAGGGAGGGATAACGCTTGATGGGTTTGACCCGGCAAAATTCAAAATGATAATGACAGGGGGTCCAAAACATGTATATGGCAGGGGGTCACAATACACAAAGGGTCATGGGATTAGTTTAATACAAGGACTAAACTTGCAATTTTTGAAAGACCAAGGACCATTTCTGCCAATTTTCTCAAAGTTCTTACAAGGGTCACTTTTGACAAGTTCAATAGTGCAAGGACTATTTTTGACATTTTCAAATTTTCAAAGGACCAAACTTGACATTTTTGAAAGTTTAGGGACCTAAGTTGTAAATTTGCAATTTTAAATCTCAAGGACCAATTTTGACAACTTAGAATATTTCAGGGACCTTGAATAACATTTTTCTTTATTTTGATTTACCAGTGGACTGCTTTTGACAACTTTTGAAACTTGGGGACTAAAACTCGCCAATTATGCAAACTTGATAATGCTTTTTCACTGAGATTTTGATATTTTTGCATTTAAAACACATAAGACACTTATTTGTGATATTTTTATCTTTTTGATGCATTTCCGAAAGTGTTTTCAGATGTTTTTGCAGTTTAAATGGTACAAAAATGATGAGTATTTAGACACTCATCAATCCCCACACTAAGATATTGCTAGTCCCTAGCAATGTTTTGAGAAAAATTAATGATTTCATCTCTTACCAAAAAGCCATTACTTCTAGAGTAGCCAAATGTTTCAGTTCAAGTAAGAACCTTGGTACACCGATAACCAAGTGATTTTGAGCAAATCACCAAATTTTCAACGGATTTGATTTGTCTTTACCGTAGCCGCTTTCCGGACTAGCCAACTCTTTAGATAAATTATCAATATTATCTTTGGTGAGTCGATTACCAATTATGGTTTTTCAACTGCCTTTACCACAAGCCATAAACTTACGGGCTAGCCAACTCTTCACTTTTAAGGATATGGTGAAATAATACCATACAATTTTTGGGCAAATTGCAAGTCACAACGGATTTGATATATCTTTACCAAGATCCTTATTCTAGATTAGCCAATCATTTTGTTTATTAGACATGGTGGACTGATAATCAGATGTTGAGTAAGTGCATAACACTTACCCAAAAAAAAAATTTGCCAAAATGGGGAATTGTGGTATAATTACATGATAAAATTTGTGAGAATTCCCCCCACACTAGAAATGAATATTTCCCTCAATATTCAAAGTACCGGCGGTTATGCCAAACATAGAACGAAAGGGAAATACTACGGCCATTATTTAGCTAGATTTTTGATTTTTTTTTTTTGATGAAACTCTTATATACAACAGCGGGGGGCAACTCCCCCACACTAGGGTGGTACACACGGGTGAAAACCCATGTAGCATGCTACTGTTTTTGATTCCCGAGTCACTAGCTTGACTCGATCCCCGCATTCATTGGTTCATGGGGAAAGTTTGTAGATCCGGGACAACCACAGGAGGAATGTCCTCTCCAAAATAATGCTTCAACCGATGACCATTCACTTTAAAGTTTGGACCATCGGGTTGAGATAACTCAATGGTTCTGTTGGATCGATATACTTTAATCAAACTAACTTAACTAGCTTGTTAAGGTTTAATAACCTCGGATAAATCCTAAGTTATTAACAAAGAAACACTGAGTAATCTTTATTAAGTACGCGGAATTTACTTAACAAAGCTAAGAAGAATAATCTTTTATTATAAACTCTAAATCTGCTTATTATGCAGATACACTAATACAACTCTAAGATAATCGAACTTTCTTTAAAACTCTAATTCTAAAATCGTAAGTTATATGTTATATGCCAATCTAGGAGTCCTTTTATAGGCTCAAGGATATCCTAGTCGGTTTACAATTGATAACCTTGTATAACAAGTAATCTAATATAGACTATTCTAGAATTACAAGACTTTCCATAAATGAATAAAACAGTTCTTTCAATCTTGCAGTACTTTGACCTTCAAGTGCAGTACTTTGACTTTCTCTTTAGCAAGATTTTGACTTTTTCCAGCTTCTTGCCATTCTCAGTAAAGATTTGTAAATCTTCAGACTTTTATCTCTTTCAGACTTTCATATCCCAACACTCCTCCCCTAACTTGAATTCTACTTGCTTGACTTCAAGTTCTTTTGTGAATATATCTTTAACAGCTTCATCTTTTAAAAACGGATTGTTTCTTAGGGTTTAAACTTTTATCTCAGAACATCTGTTCTTGTCAAAGTATCTCTTAGAATTGTTCTCTTTACAAAGAGATCCAAAGAAGCTCCATCTTTTCAAAGAACACAAAGAACATATGACAATTTGTACAGTAATTCAGTTTAAGTTGCATACTATTCTCATCACTTTCAAGTGAATCATTGAAAAATAATGGATTTAGAACTCTTTACCAAAGCCATTATCTCTCGAGTAGCCAAATGTTTTGGTGTGTAAGACCATGGTACATTGATAACCATATGATTTTTAGCAAACCACCAGCCATCAACAGATTTGTTTTGTCTTTACCAAAAGTGTACCCTTCTCGGACTAGTTAGTTCTTTTATCTAATGGTGAACTAATTACCAATAATGGTTTTTCCACGGCCTTTACCACAAGCCATTTTCTTGTGGGCTAGCCAACTCTTCACATTACTGATATGGTGAGTTGAATACCATCCAACTTATTAGCAAGTTGTCAACTAAAAACGGATTTGATATATCTTTACCGGAGCCGTTTGCTCATGGATTAGTCAATCCTTTTGTAACCATGGTGGATTGATAACCTATTGATGTTATCATCACAAAACCCATTTATTCAACCTTTAGTTCAAAATATTTATTACTTAGCAAAAAGGTTTCTTCTAAAATTTATTTAACTGGTTTAGTTCAAAAACAAGACTTTGATGAAAGTATGTCGATCGAAGACTTTGAATAAAAGTACCGATATATCAAAAGTATTTATTCAAATAAAATTCATACCGCTTATTGATCATTCTCAGCAATGGTAGTCCAGTTTATAAACAAGTTGATAACCATGCAAGCAGTTTCATTATCCTCTTCTACTTCCAATCCATGCTCTAGCATTCTTCTCATGAGCTCAACTGTGAGAGGGTATCTTCTTTCTCGCAAACATGTGTATCATTGTTCCTTTTCTAGCTCCAAAACATGAACTCCGCATTCTTCAAAGAATCTCCAAAGAAACTATTTCCCGCTTTTCCTGATTCCAGATATCATCGAACTTTCTTCTTCAATTTCCCACATAGTTATGAGATCACCATGTAAAACCAATCCAATCCCTTCCAATGGATGATCTTCAAAATAAGCCTTCACAACATGATATAAATAGAATAGATCTACTCTATCAATAACATGCAAAGAAATCCCATAACCTCTTGAAGACTTTAAAACTTTCATCTTCCTTATGAAAAACCATGTAATCTCCATTCTTAGATTTCTCAACTTTGAAAACACCGATCTTTGATCTGCTCATCTTCATATCATCATCTTCCTTTGTATAATCAAAATCTACTACTCTGAGATAATTCTTCAATTCATCACTAGTCTCAGATCTTAATTCTACCTTTTCTTTTGAAAACTCAACATCTCAGAATTCAGTTTTTCTTTTCTCTTTAAACTTTTCTTCCTTTCAGCCAAATTGTAGCTTCTTCTCTAAAATCTTTGATGCCTGCAACATTCTTCTTATAATCCTCCCTAGCAAAGATCATATAATCTTTTCATCTCAAGATAATTAAACTTCTGTAATCCTTTATACCCTTGACTTTTCGGATAAGCCATCATAGCATTCCTGTCCTTAGCTAAATTAGGTCTTCTTGGCATAAATCTAACAGTGTAGGGGATCAAAGGTTCAGAGTTTCAAAGATCTAATTCATCTTGTACCTCTTGAGCTGCTTTTCTATTCAGAGCTTCTTGAGCTTCTTGTTCTTTTCTATCTTGAGCATCTAATTCTTCTTGAACTTTTCTAGCAGCAGCTTCATTCCTAGCAACTTCAATTGCTCTAAGTTCGGCCAAAGTGAGTTTCTTTTTCTTTGTTTCAACCATAATACCTTTCCCTTTGTCTTTAGGATCAATGACTGGTTGAGAAGCTCTTGATTGTTCTTCTTCTTGTACATCTCTAATAGTAACTCCTCCTCTTGGTTGTGATAAATCTAATATTGTAGCAATTACTTCATCATCACTAGCAGAATGAATAGGTATGAATGTGAATTCCTCTTCTTCTATAACAAATGTAGAAGGACCAGCTTCTTCTTCAAAATTCAACACCCTTGGAGTTATTACTTCTTGCCTAGATGTATCATGAGAATCAAGACTTTGATGTTCAGACATTGAACATCAGACCTTGAACATCAGCATCTTGAT
This sequence comes from Chrysanthemum makinoi, assembly GCA_910596185.1. Taxonomy (NCBI): domain Eukaryota; kingdom Viridiplantae; phylum Streptophyta; class Magnoliopsida; order Asterales; family Asteraceae; genus Chrysanthemum; species Chrysanthemum makinoi. The sequence goes on along the minus strand of OU343222.1, from coordinate 331,834,029 downwards.
GTTCAAGACTTTGAACTTGCACTTCTTCTTCTTGTTCCTCAGAATCCTGAAATAATCTTTTCTCAAGTACTTACGATTCTTTCTTCTTTGTAACATCTTCTTTCAAATTTTCTTTTGCTAAATTCCTCCCCAAGTTGATGAAGATGACTTAGGAACCTTCTTTCTTTTGAATTCCTTTCGAAGTTGTTTACGACGTTAGTTTTCCTCTTTAACCCATAAGTTGAATCCATGAATATAGGGTTTAATAAAATTCCTCAACCAAATATACCTACGTCTCAACTTCCTAAGTGCCTTAGCTTGAGACTCAACAGTCTTGTTCAATCGAACTAGCTCCTTTGTCAAAGCATAGTTATCCAAAGTTAATCCTTCACGAGATATTGTATGATCGATCGTGAGGATGTGAATGTTCCTCCGAAACAAGAATAGAATGTTGTGGAGATGGAGTAGGTGTTCTTTCAATATCGCTTGAACCTCGTGGATTGGAGAAACAAGACTCTGTAATGATGCAAGTACCTTCAAGAGAAGCAAGATTTGCGACAAGATTTCTAAGGCAAGCATCTTGTAAAGAATCAACACCTTCACTTTCTTCATCCCTCCAGATCATTACGCATACTTGAACAACTTCCAACATTGTAGAAGTTAATGGAATATCTCCACCTCTGAACAAAGCACTTCTCTTAGCCATAAATGTAAAGATTTTGGCTTGTTGTACAATAACAGTAACAAAGTAGCGGTTTTGGAACATCATCCAATTGCTTGTTTAAGAAAACCTGTACAAACCTTGGGTACATCAACCATTTTGACCCAGAAGAAATATGTGATAGCATCCCATCCAAAATAAGCTTTGAAAAATTAAACACTCTATCTGTAGCTAAACCAACCATCAGATGCTATATTCGACCCAAACTCCCAAGAAGTACTTTTAGAACTTATGTAATGAAGCAAGACATGAATCAAAACTTCCATTGAGGACAAAATAATGCTTTCTTGAATGTTTGTTCTGTTAAAGACCCTTCATAACCAAGATTCCTAAAAGTATCCCAAATCAGTTGCTTGTCAAATCGAATAGCCCCATCTTCATCTCCAAATAATAAGTCTTCTAATAGAGGCTTCAGTAATCTTGATAGTCCGTCCGCAAAGAACTGTTGATCTAATATAGTATTCATCCTCCTCCATATTTTCTCTAGCATTAGCCCAAAATTCTTGAATCCATGGTTCAATAATATCCGCTCAACTAAAGAGCATAACTAATAGGCGACCCAAGAAGATAATCAACAATATCATAAAAAGCTATATTTGCCTCAGTCTTGTCCAAATTAGCCACCATATTGTGTTTTGAAACAGTTAAACGATTTGCCATTGTTGAATGAGTGAGCACAATAAAGATTTTATTGAAGAATAAAGAGATGGTGATCGGGAGATAAGTATGGAAAAGATGTAAGGTAATAATATGAGAGGGAAAATCGGAAAGTAGTTATTTATAGGTAGGATTTGAAAAATCACACCCTATAATAACAAAGTTACCGTTATTATCAATTACCCATCAATATTACCGTTAGAACAATACTTTAATACGACAAACAAGACTTTCCACATAAGCAAGATTCTCAAGCAAGACTTTCGGAAAACAAGACTTTGCCAAAATTTCATCATATAAACTAAGTAGCAACAAACATCCTCCCCTCAAGCAATACACAGGACTATACTAACACCTTATAGTCCTCCCCTTAAACGAAGCTTAGTAGTTAATCATTCCAATGCTCACGCCCAAGTGATTGAATCGTGACACATCAAAACCTTTTGTGAGTAGATCGCCTACATTGTCATCCGTGTGAACCTTAACTACATTGATGAGCCTATGCTCATAACAATCTCGGATAAAGTGATGCCTAATCTGAATATGCTTTGTCTTGGAATGATACACAGGATTCTTAACAATACAAATTGTACTCTCATTATCAATATTGATAGGAGTATTTTTGAAATAGAACCCATAGTCCAAGAGTTGATTCTGCATCCACAAAACTTGACCACAACAACTTGCGCAGCCTACATATTCTCGCTTCAGATGATGTTGCCGCAATTGTCCGCTTTTGCATTGCCGGAGACTAGCCTTCTTCTAAGATATTGGCATCCACCAGTTGTGGATCTTCTATCATAATTATCACCAAAGATAGTCACTATCTGAACAAGCTTCTAAGTGAAAAGGTGACTCTTTAGGATACCACAACCCCAACTTAGGTTGTTGTTTCAAATAATGAAAATTCTTTTAACTGCATTCATGTGAGAGATCTTTGGTGAGACTTGATATCTAGCACATAGACAAACCGCAAACATGATATCAGGCCTTGATGCAGTAAGATACATAAGAGAGCCAATCATTGATCTATAAAGCTTGACTTCAACAGGTGTCCATCTTCATCTTTACCCAATGAATTGATAGATTTAATAGGTGTAGTAAAAGCCTTCATATCATCAAAATTGAATTTCTTAAGTATGTCAGTAACATACTTATCTTGACTGATAAAAATACCTTCCTTTGACTGCTTAACCTAAGTCCTAAAAAGAAAGTCAACTCTCCCATTGAACTCATTTGAAATTCTTCTGCATCATTTGCTCAAACTCCTTAATCATGGACTGTTTGGTAGCCCCAAAGATGATATCATCAACATAAACTTGAACTAACATGATATCTTTCTTGTCTCTTTTGATAAACAAAGTCTTGTCAATAGCTCCCCTTCTATATCCATGTTGCAATAAGAATGTGGAGAGTCTCTCATACCAAGCTCTAGGTGCTTGATGAAGGCCATAAAGAGCTTTAACAACCTTGTAGACTTTGTTTGGATGTTTAGGATCTTCAAAACCAGGAGGTTGTTTGACATAAACTTCCTCTGTAATTTTGCCATACAAAAAGGCACTTTTAACATCCATCTGGTAAACTTGAAAGCCCATATAAGAAGCAAAGGCAAGAAATATTCTAATAGCTTCTATTCTTGCTACAAGAGCAAATACCTCATCATAATCTACCCCTTCCTCCTGTCTATAACCCTGAGCAACTAACCTTGCCTTGTTTTTAATAACATTGCCTCTTTCATCTCTTTTAACTCTAAAACCCACCGGTTCCAATAACTCTCTTCCCATAGATCACATAAAACCCAAACTTCTTGAAGTTTAAATTGAAGAAGTTCTTCCAGCATAGCTTCAACCCAGCTTTCTTTAGTCAAAGCTTGAGCAATATTCTTGGGTTCCTCTTGAGAGATGAAACAAGTAAATAAACAGGTTTGATGGTCCTTATGATTCACTTGCTTTTTGTTTATACACAATGCTAAGTAAAGCATTGTGAGGTTTTGTGAAACCCTTAGCTTTGTGTCTAGTCAAGACTCCGAAGTAGAAGGACCAACGATTTGATCAGAAGGATGATCCTTATGAGTTCTTAAGTTTGGAGACTGTGGAACATCATAATTATCATCTAAATTAGTAACATCAGCACCTTCATTGGAATTAGGGAAAATACCTTCATCTTCAAATTCATCATCAGTATCTTCTAATCCAGGCATGGTATGATCATCCAGATCAGCTAAAGTACTGTCAACTGGTGCATCAGTACTTTGTTCGAAAGTATCTTGTCCCAAAGTACTGTAAGATAATTCTACAGTCTTGTTCTTCTTCTTTGCCTCTTCAAAAGCTCTCCTTTGTTCATCAGTGTAAGAATGTGCTAAAACATCTTAAAGAAGCATCTGATTAAGTTCCTCTTGAATAGATTGATCCTCAGCAGATAATGAGGATTGTGGTGCAACAATACTTTGTTTTGAAGAAACAGTACTTTGCTTAGGAACAGCAGTACTTTGGTTTGAACTTACAAAATCTTTAGCAGGAACAAAGATCGGTCTAATATGAACATTATGAACAACATATTGGATATCTTCTTCATTGTGCATAGGTTGATTTTCTTCTCTCACAGGAATATAATTCATTGAAGGAGATAAAATCTCAAGATCAAACATCCAATCAGGACCTTTACCTTTTTCATTGTCTTGATCTCTAAAAACTCAACATGAAGACAATCTTGAACCTTCTTAGTAACTTTGTTGTATACTCTAAAGCCTTTACTGTTAGTGCAATAACCCAATAAGTATCCTTCTTCTGACTTGCCATCAAACTTTCCCAGATTATCAATAGTGTTTAAAATAGTAAGAGGGCAACCAAAAGGTTTCATAAAACGAATGTTGGGTTTAGTGCCCATCAGCAATTCATAGGGTGTCTTCATCTGTGGTTTAGTGACAGAGACTCTGTTAAGTACATAACAAGCATTACTTTTCTGCCTGAACCGAATAGGAAGGTGAGAATCGCTAACATTGTTCTTGCCGCTTCAATCAAAGTCCTATTCTTCCTTTCTGCAACACCATTCATTTGGTGTTCTCGCAATACTAAACTCCCTTTTTATGCCTTTGTTTGCACAAAATTCATCCATAAGTTTGTTCTTGAATTCAGATCCCATTGTCACATCTAATACCTCTAACCTTGAGTCTCAATTGGTTTTCAAGAGCAATAATCGATTATGCTGGATAGCATCAAAAGTATCATCTTTAAAACCCAAAAAGAAAACCCAACTGAATCTACTACAATCATCAAGGTAACAACCAAACAAGGTACTTTTTCTTATTTTAACTTGCCACAGAGACAGGTCCAAATAAATCCATATGTAACAGCTCCAATGGATCTCTAATAGTTCTTTCCTCAAGCTTCTTGCAGGAAGCTTTGTGTTGTTTACCCTTCTTGCATGCCAAACATGATTGATCATTCTTGTAAGTCTTTGAAGGTAGACCTCGAACTAAATTGCCTTTGACCAGTTTGTTGATATTCTTGAAATTAACATGGCCCAATCTTCTATGCCACTGATGTGCCTCTTCAGATGTTGCTTTAGCCACCAAACATGTGGCTGTACCATATGAATGTAGACTCTTCATGTCTAAACTATACACATCATTTGTCCTTGGTACTCTGAGTACTACCAAGTCTTCATCAACAGGTTTAAAGTCAGAGGAAAGAATGAGACATTCTGTGTCAGTGAATAACACAGGATGCTTTTATCACAAATTTGAGAGACTGACAACAAGTTGAACTTAAGCTCCTTCACATATCTGACATTTTCAAAATCAATTCTTCCAAACTTTAATTGTTCCTTTCTCAGTAATCCTTCCTCCATTGGGATCATTCCCAAATGCAACTTTTCCTCCACTAATCTTCCTAAAATCAGACAGGATCTCTTTGTCCCCTGTCATACTTCCAGAGCAACCACTATCCACAATAAGATGATCTTTAAGCTCCTCTTCTGGGTTGCCCCGCACATAAAGAAAAGAGTTAGAAACTTTTAGGAACCCAAGCCATTACTGACTTGTGTTCCCCTTTTGGAGTTACAAACTCAAATTCTTTGAGAATGTAATTCCCACTATCTTTCAAGTGATGATCCAAAATTATCTTTTGAGTTTTAGCATGTGGATTTTCAAAACTTTCTGGTTTTTCAACATAAATCTCTTTCACCGTTGATTAGCATTTTCTTGTATCACACAAACATCTGATTCACTTTTTGTTGAACGTCTTGTGTGTCCCTTACCAGGTACTTCCCTTTGACCCATTCAGTTTTAACAGGTGGTTCCTGTGATCTAGATCCCCTATATGAATACATTCTAGGTTGATAATGAGATCTCCTAGAATACCTATTCCAAGCAGTTATATCAGTACCTTGTCTCGAAAGCAGTACTTTGGAAAGTACCGTGAGATCTGAAGATCTTCTCGATGTGGGTATGTATGGTCTGTGTGAAGTTTCGTGATTAACCCTATTTGAATTAGTCCACACTGGTTTGTGCTCTCTAGGTTTCTGATTTGTAAACTTATTCCTTGGAAACTTGCTTAGATATTCTGAGTGTTTGTCACAATCTTTGATTAAGTGAGTAGGACTATAACACACAAAACACAGTTTTTGACCCATATGACCAAAGTGATTTCTTCTATGTCTATGCCCAAAATTAGTTTGCCTTCTTGGGGAGTGATGAAACTTGTTTTGACCAAAATTATCCCAAAAAGGTTTAGCAAGATCGTTTTGAAAAGTTTTTGAAGAAGGTATCGCTTGTGAAGCAATACTTTGATTTGAAGGTACAGCTTGATTTTGAACACCGTTTTCAACAGTTTCTTTGGGTGTTTCAGACCTAGATTTAGCAACTAGCTTTTTTCTAAACTCAGATTGTCAATTCCAAAACGAGAAACATCAGGCCTAAGGGGTTGATGAATGCCAGATAGGATGTGGAACAAAGATGATAATCATTAGCTCTCTTATATGCAGGAGGTGAGTCACTTAATGAACCATCATTACTAGATGTATCTACATAATTAATGAGTTCTTCATCACTAGTGGTTATATCCTCATACTCACCTTCATCCCGATTACTAGATTGGTTTTCTTCTATCTTACTAAAATCCATACCAAAACCTAATCCAGCTTTAAGATAAGCTCTTGTCGCTTTTGAACATAAGAAACATGTGACAAACCAGCTTCACCCCAAGCAAAGAAACTTAGCTAACAAATCATCTCTTTCCTTAGTTAATTTCTCAATTTCAAAGAATTTTACAGCTTTAATTTCCATTCACTAAGCTTTAACTGGTAATCCTGTTGTGCATATTTTTCAACCCAAGCTACTTCATTAGTTTCATGTGCTAAAATTTTGGCTTCCATAGATTCTAAGGTTATTTGATAACCGCTACCTCACCCTAGCCTTAACACAGTTATCTCTCTCAATCACATAACTGCTAAGCAATTTATGATAAAAATCATAGCAATTTGAGCATACCTCAGAGATAGGAGATTGATTTGGTGAAGTAGCCACCAAAGCGAGTTGAACAGGATCATCTTCACTTTCCTTGCTCCAGTCAAATCTGCCAAAGCCATCATCAGATTCCAAAGCAGCATGTTCAGATACTTCAATAAAAGTAGTACTCCAGTCCAATGCTTCCACTGTGTCTTCAACGGCATCTTCCACTGCTATCATACAGTAAGTCACCGGTTCATCATCAAACTCTTCACTCCAGTCAACTTCTGATAACTTCTCTTGAGCAACCAAAGCCTTTGTTTCAGTAATGGGAATTTCCTTAAGCTCAAGTTTTGGCTTCTCGGATGTCCTGTTTGCGTGATACTTAGCAAACCTGCACTCTCTTGCAAAGTGACCAGTCTTTTGACAATTGAAGCATTCAATTTGAGATTTGTCAAAAGTTATGCCCTGTTTGGGTTTGAAATCAATGCTTTTGCCTGTCTTCTTCATGTACTTTTTGATTCTTGCAGTGATCATAGCAACTTGCCACCTGATATCAATTTCTTCAAGTGCATCTTCTTCAATCTGTGCGAGATCTTCTTCATAAGTGACAGGTAAACTAGCTTGTTGTGCAAAGAAGGAGCACATAACTTCATCTGAGGCCATAGTGGTAGTTGGTGGGACCTGTTGAACATATGAGGGGGGTGTATAGACAGCAGTACTTTGAGAAACAGGACTTTGAGGAGAAGCAGTACTTTTGGAAGTACTGGCCTTCTTCTCAGATGATAGAAAAGAAATACTGTGAGACTTAGAACTTGTTTGACCACTCATCTCATGCTCATACACCTTAAGTTGATGATATAGATCATCAAAGTCCATGACATCCAAACCTTGTTGTCCTCTGATCATTGTAGCAATCACATGCCATGAGGATGGCAAACTCCTTAGAAACTTCAAGTTAGCATCTTCAACTGATACTTCTGCCTTGTATAGCTCCAACATGTTGAGAAGATTCTGAAACCTATCATATGCAGATCAAGACTCTCTTTCACCAACTGTGAAAGTTTCAAACTGTTGTTTTAACAAATTTCTGTGCATCTTTTTAGAGGCTTCATTCCCTCCAAATCTGGTCTTGAGAGCAGCCCGAGTGCTTAGCATCTTTATCATCATGAAATTTGAGAAGATGACCATCTGGAATGGCAGATAAGAGAATATTGAGTGCCTTCTCTTGGTTCCTTAAGGTTGCTGCTGGTAATACAGGTTTAGGTGCCTTTGGTTGGCCAGGAATATCAATGGGGTCTGCTACAACTTCATTCCCATTAACAATAACATTCCAAAGAGCATGGTCTGTGATGGCAATGTACTGCCTCATCTTCATGCACCAGAGATCATATTCTCCCTTCTTGATTATTGGAATTCTGAGTGAGGTGATGGAAGGTGGTGGAACAGCTTCAGTCGACATCTTGAATATAGTTGAAGTAGGGTTTCTTCCTAGTCAGAGTTTCCACACAAGCTTTGATACCACTTGTTGGATCGATATACTTTAATCAAACTAACTTAACTAGCTTGTTAAGGTTTAATAACCTCGGATAAATCCTAAGTTATTAACAAAGAAACACCGAGTAATCTTTATTAAGTACGCGGAATTTACTTAACAAAGCTAAGAAGAATAATCTTTTATTATAAACTCTAAATCTGCTTATTATGCAGATACACTAATACAACTCTAAGATAATCGAACTTTCTTTAAAACTCTAATTCTAAAATCGTAAGTTATATGTTATATGCCAATCTAGGAGTCCTTTTATAGGCTCAAGGATATCCTAGTCGGTTTACAATTGATAACCTTGTATAACAAGTAATCTAATATAGACTATTCTAGAATTACAAGACTTTCCATAAATGAATAAAACAGTTCTTTCAATCTTGCAGTACTTTGACCTTCAAGTGCAGTACTTTGACTTTCTCTTTAGCAGTACTTTGACTTTTTCCAGTTCTTTGCCATTCTGCAGTACTTTGTAAATCTTCAGTACTTTATCTGTTCAGCACTTTCATATCCCAACAGGTTCCATATGGAAATACTTTAGTGATGGTGAATGGTCCAGACCAGCGGGATTTTAGTTTTCCCGAGAAGATCTTCAATCTTGAATTGAAAAGAAGGACTCGATCATCGACGTTGAAAACGCGGTTTTTGATCTTGGAGTCATGAATCTTCTTTGTCTTTTCTTTATAGATCAAAGAGTTCTCGTATGCATGATCACGGAGTTCATTTAATTCATTCATTTCAACTTTCCTGTGATCACCACCGTCGAATATCGAAGTTGGCGTGTTTCAAGGCCCAGTATGCCTTGTGCTCAAGCTCAACCGGCAGATGACACGCCTTTCCGTACACAAGCTTGTATGGAGTACACCCGATGGGTGTTTTATAAGCGCATACGGAAGGCCCAGAGAGCGTCATCTAGCTTATCCGACCAAGAGGCACGGTTTTCGCCAACCGTCCTCTCCAAAATTCTTTTAATCCCCCGGTTGGAAACTTCCACTTGCCCACTTGTTTGGGGGTGATACGCAGTAGAGAGACGGTGAGTTACACCATACTTTTGCATGACTCTATCAAACCGGTCATTGCAGAAATGCGTACCACGATCACTGATTATAGCTCGTGGAGTTCCAAACCTAGCAGAAAGAGATTTTAAGAATTTCACAACAACTCGGGCATCGTTGGTAGGCAAAGCCTTAGCTTCAACCCATTTTGACAAATAGTCAACGGCCACGAGTATGTATTTGTTACCTGAGATCGAAGGAAATGGCCCCATAAAGTCAATGCCCAGATGTCAAAAATCTCACACACTTGAATGGCGTTTTGCGGCATTTCATTTCTTTGTGAGATATTCCGTGACGTTGACAAGCATCACAGTCTTTGACAAATTCGTGGGCATCCTTGTAAATTGTGGGCCAATAAAATCCGGAATCAAACACCTTTTTGGCGGTGTAGTTTGGACTATGATGGCCCCGGTGGGTCCAGCATGGCAAGCTTTGAGAATGTCCATAGCTTCTTGTCCATAAACACACCGTCGGATGACTTGATCCGCATAGATTTTGAATAAGTAGGGGTCGTCCCAGAAGTAATGTTTAACATCTTTGAAGAATTTGTTCTTATGTTGGGTCGACATCCCTTTCACTATGAAGTTACCCGCATGGTAATTTGCAAAGTCAACAAACCATGGGGTAGAAGAGTTTCCACGAAAAGAAACCGCATTGAGTGTCTCGAGAGGAAATGTTTCATTTATTTCCTTTTTCTCGAAAACATCTTGGTGAGGGTTCTCTAATCGGGACAGATGATCGGCAGCCGGTTCTCGGCTCCTTTTTATCACGTATAATGATATCAAATTCACGGAGGAGGAGAACCCAACGTAGCAATCTCGGCTTTGCATCTTGTTTTGCAAAGAGATATTTGAGAGCCGAGTGATCCGTATACACCACGCATTTGGTCAAGATTAAGTACGGCCGAAACTTCTCAAATGCATACCCCACGGCTAATAGCTCTTTTCGTGGTGGTGTAATGAGTTTGAGCTTCACCATAGTTTTACTTGGGTAGTGGATAGGCTGAAAATGCTTGGATCTATGTTGCCCTAGGACTGCACCAATAGCAAAATCACTTGCATCGCACATTAGCTCAAAAGGCAAATCGGTCGGGAGCAACGAGAATGGGTGCTTCAGTGAGCTTTTTCTTTAATGTTTCAAAAGCTTTGATGCACTCGGGTGAGAAGATAAAAGGAGCATCTTTTCCAAGAAGATGGGTCATAGGCCAGGCGATTTTAGAAAAATCTTGTATGAATCTGCGATAGAAACCGGCATGACCTAGAAAACTCCTAATACCTTTGACGGTAGTAGGATGAGGCGATTTAGCAATAACATCGACTTTTGCTCTATCTACCTCAATCCCATTTTTTGAAATCTTATGGCCAAGGACTATGCCTTCTTTGACCATAAAGTGGCTCTTCTCCCAATTTAGACAAAGATTGGTGTCTTCACACCTTTGAAGCATTTTTTCTAAATGGGAGAGACATGTTTGAAACGTGTCCCCAATGACCGAGAAGTCATCCATAAACACCTCCATTGTTTCCCGATCATGTCGTGGAAAATGGCCATCATACATCGTTGGAACGTGCCAGGAGCATTACATAAGCCAAAAGGCATACGTCTGTAGGCAAAAGTTCCGTATGGGCAGGTGAATGTGGTTTTATCTTGATCCTTTGGATCAATGGGGATCTGAAAATAACCCGAGAAACCATCCAGGAAACAATAGTACTCGTTCCTTGCTAATCTCTCAAGCATTTGGTCCATGAAGGGTAGAGGAAAATGGTCTTTACGAGTGGCGTCATTCAACTTACGATAGTCAATGCAAACACGCCATCCAGTAACCAGCCGAGTTGGAATTAACTCGTTATCTTCATTTGTGACAACAGTTATGCCACCCTTTTTAGGAACACAGTGAATTGGGCTAACCCAAGGACTATCTGAGATCGGGTAAATCAATCATGCATCAAGAAGTTTGATAACCTCTTGTTTGATAACATCATGGATTTTTGGATTTACTCTTCTCGATGTTGAGCTGCTGGTTTGAAGTCATCCTCCATCAAGATTTTGTGAGTACAAAATTCAGGGTTGATACCCTTAATGTCGGAGAGTTTCAAGCAATTGCTTGCTTGTGTGACTTCAAGACCTTTATGAGTGCAGTCTTTTCATCTTTACTCAAATCTCGAGCAATAATGACTGGTAATTTATCATCACCTTCAATAAATGCATACTCGAGATGAGGTGGTAAGTCCTTAAGCTCAACCTCAGGAAATTCTTCAGTTTTATCAACTGACTTGACTTCCTTGTTATGAAGTTCGACGGGAGGGAGTGATGATGAATCATCATTAAGCAACTTCTCAATGAGAAGTATGTCCCCCTCAATGTCGATGGGAGCGTGATCAATTTCCCATGGAACTGAATCACTGGACAAGTATGCTTCAATCTCTTCCAAGATGAAGTCACTTTCCTCAAATGGAGTGAGAGAAGGAGTAGAATTGGCAATGATGGGTTGAGATGAATGAGTGAGATTATCACTCGAAGAATTATGATCATAACCAAGAACTTCTTGAGAGTACTCTTAAGAAGCAACATCAATGATATCTATTCGGTTAACCGATTCGAGAATCATAGTTTCGGAGTACCTCGAAGTTTGATCAAGGTTAAAAGTGGCGACTTCATTACCAACACGTAATGTGATTTCTTTCTCAAATACATCAATGAGAGCACGGCCCGTTCTCAGGAATCCTCGACCAACAATGAGAGGAACCCGATGATCGACATCAAAATCAACAACCACGAAGTCAGCTGGAAAATGGAACTTTCCTACTTTCACAAATCCGTCCTCGGCAATGCCAAGAGGACGGGATATTGTACGATCTGCAAGCTCGAGAGTCATGCATGTAGGAGTAAGTTCGGGAAGAGAAAGTTTCTTCCATCTTGAATAAGGCATCGAGGTTGATGCTTGCACCAAGATCTGCTAAGGCAAAGCATTCAACCATTGGAAATACACAAGGTAAGAGAAATTTTCCAGGATCTCCAAGCTTTTCGGAAGCTTCTTGGGATAGCTGCAGAGCAGTTCACGTTCAAAGGAGTTTTAGCCATTTCAAACAGCTTTTCCTTGTTGCTTAACATATGTTTGAGAGTTGATGCAAACTTGGGCATCAGCATGATAGCATCCGTAAAGCTTATGTCAAAATGTAGTTCTTGGAAAATTTGAAAAAATTTGTCCATTTGATGACTTGCTTTTTCGCGGAGCTTTTGCTCATTCAAACGTGATGGGTAAGGAATAGAAGATTTGGATTTGGTATTTTCAACGGGAGCTACAGGAGGTTCAAAAACAACTCCTGGATTTGATTTGGGTTTCTGGACAACTTGAGGTTGGACTACCGAAGGTAGGACGTGTGCGGTACTTCGTGGGCTTGAATAATGCACCTTGTCCGTTGTATCCTTAGTAACTTGACTCATTTCTCCTAGTGGAGGAGGCATTGGAGTCGTAGGTCCATTGTGTGTCTTAGGTTCACTTTCTACTACCTTCGGGAGAAAAGAAGAAGAAGAGGTAGTAGGAATAGCGGGTCCATCATATGAAACACCACTTCTGGTTGTGATCGCCTTAGCATCGCCCTTCGGGTTAGCGATCGTGTTGCTCGGAAGTTTTCCGAGCCGAGGGTTGATCTTTTAAAGACTTCTTGAGATCGGCGATCCGTGACCGACCAACAACCTGTTCTTTTCATCTTGGGATTTCATGAACTGCTTCAGTAACTCATCAGATGATGGTACTGGAGGTACTGGAGGAAAATTTTGAGGTCGGATGTTTTGATTATGACCTTGTTGTTGAAAATTCACTTGTGGGGGATTTACATTTCCCTGAAATTGATTCCCTCGATTGAAATTGTTTTGATTAAGGTTTCCTTGATGTTGGAAACCTTGATTTGGTCCGGAATAGAAATTACCTTGGTTGTGATAACCTTGGTTCATTCTAGGTTGGTTTTGATTCGGTTCGTATGTTAGGATTCTGGCTAAAACCGGGTGGTCCCAGATAAGTGTTAGCACGGTAGTTTGGTTCATTTTGAGGACGGTATTGATTACCTCCCTGATTTGAAGTACCGGCTATAGCATTGGCTTCAAAAGGACTACCATCGGTGGCGATACATTGTAGTATGCATGAGGACAACCACAAGTAACACAAACTTCAACTTTCTTCACTTCACCATGTGATGGTGTCGGTGTGAAAGTGACTTTCTTTTGGTTAGCAAGAACCAAAGCCTGAACAATATCCGTGAGTTTGTCAATCTTAGCATCGGTGCTAGATGTACTCACGGGTTTAGAAGTAGAAGGTCCAGCATTAGACTGAGTCTGATATGTCTTTGTGCGGAAAGGGCGGACACAGGGACTTGTTTTCAATGATTTGCAAGGCTTCGTTTGTGGTCTTGCTAAGGAAATTACCTCCCGCGGAGGCATTTAAAGAGTCTTGGTCACCTTGGTGCAGACCATTGTAGAAAGTATCCATTTGCATTAACTCGGTAAAACCATGATGTGGACACTTGCGGAGCAGCTCTTTGTAACGATCCCATGCCTCCCCGAATGATTCATCAAATCTCTGAGAAAATTTCATTATCTCATTCTTGAGACTTGTAGTTCGGGATGGAGGATAGAATTCGTTAACAAACTTGGTAACTAGATCCTCCCATGTCTCAATGGAACGAGGGGGTTGTTTCTCAAGCCAATTCCGGGCTTGTCCCTCTAGATAAAATGGGAACAGAAGAAGCTTGATAGCTTCATGTGGGACATTCTTGTATTTGATGGTAGATGCAATCTTGTTAAACCATCGAATGTGTTCATGAGGATCATCCCGCTCAAAACCATAGAATTGGCTTTGGGTTACAAGATTAAGCAACCCGGTTTTGAGCTCAAAGGTCTCCCACGATGGTGGGACAACAATGGCAGCTCCGTAACCCTCGATGGGTGCTTGGAGAAGCTCATTCATAGGCTTATCTTCTGCCATTATGACAGGGGGTTGTGGTGGTAGGCGTTCCTCGATCCACGGTGAAGGAGCAAAAGCGTCCTCTACGTCTTCTAGGAATATTTGCTAGCTCAGAAAGCGGACTTGTAGAGCTGGAAGAACGAGTGCGCATGCACTAAGTTTAAAAATCAATTTTCAAAACAAATGCGAGGCAAAGCGACAAGTGAACTTAACCAATAATCACAGATGAAATGGCTTCTTTGAAAAAGGTACACCAAATCACAAGGACACAAAGGTAAGTTTTAAATCGGATGTTCGGGAACTTATTATGGTCACACCCCCAGTTGGTAGGTGTACTGCCTTGATTTGCGGTGGTTGATTTTTATGTATTAATTAAGTACCACTGAAAAGACGTAGGTAATGATTTGTACAAAAGGGTTTAAAAACTTTTGGACAATATTTTTGGTATCGTCTCATTTAACCAAATCGTATCTCTTTAAGAATCACCTTAAAAGAAACACAAGCTAGAAAACGTTACGATTGTTTTGTTGTTTTATATTTTGTTTGGTGTTTCTAACACTTTAGGAAAAGTGTTAATGAACTTTTTGATTTATGATAACTTTACAAAAAACTGTTTACAAACGGTGGTATATGTGCAAGTACGGGTCTGAAAATGCTTAAAACACGCTTACAGCCTCCCCGGCAGCGGCGCCAAAATTTGATTCGTGCTAAACCGTCAAGTTTTATCACTCAAGCCGACCACTTGTGAATGGCCGACCGTAACAAACTTAAAACAGCTTAGACACAAATGCAATGAAGATCAGGAGAGTATAGTGTTTCCCCAGGTCGTTATGTCCCAACGAGCCGTGCGAGAATAGTCAAACGTGTAGTGATCGAGAGGATTTGAATGGGAAAAGAGATATGATTTGATTATACTAAAAGAAAAAGTTTATAAATTACAGGGGCTTAAATGCAAATTAGAGAAAATTAAAAAGATAAACTATATTAAATAAACGCTATCACTATTTTTAAACTGTTATTTTTGATTACAAATTTAACTTTAAAAACTACGTGACGTACAAAAGAAAATGTGAAACTGAAGAAATATTAATCCTAAAAATATGAAAATGACATTTTTACAAACCTAATGATGTGAGAAAATTTTAAGAAAAAGAAAATTATTTTTATGACTATTTATCTAATTATTATTAATTAAAAACTAATTTTAACTATTTAATAATAACCTAAAATACAAGAAAATATGAAATAAAGCTTGAAAAATGAAATTATGACTTAGAAAAATCTAAAATAACTAAAAAGAATTTTCAAAACTATTTTTATATTTTTCTGATTATTTTTCTATTTTTAATAAATTAAAAACTATTTAAAACTAATTAAATTGCTAAAAATTACAAATTAAACTAAGAAAAATCTGGAAAAATATTTTTTTGACTTTTTATATTTATATTAACTTAATAAAAATGAAAAATTATTTTTTTGAAACTTTTCTGAATTAATTGTATTAAATGTTGTTTAAAAATGCCTAAAAACTGTTTTAATTAAGGAAAAATAGTAAACTGACCTAGAAAAATGTGAAAAATTCAAGATAAGTCTAAAATAATATACTAAAGCTGAGAAAAATATAAAAACAGAGGGTAGTGTGTGGGATTAAGCAACTGCAGTGCAAAGTGCTAGAGAATAAGCACTTAGAATAAGCAACTAGCCACAAATAAGCACCAAACTGAAACAGAAGCTCTAATATGCTAAAAGTACTCAAAAGTGACTTATTACAACTATCCTAACTCTCTGAATTGCAAGCTTAACAGATTTGAGGTTTTGAGCTTATGAGCTAAAAAACAGTTTTGGGTGCTTCTTTGGAGTTTAAGCACAAGCTACATAATAAGCTAAAAATGAAAACCAAGTTATGGAACCTAAACTAGACCTGGGTGACTATCTCTAAACCAAGAATGAGCCTTGGACAAGCTCAACTGAGCTTGTTGCAAGCCCTGCACAAACCTATGCACACTCAGTTAATACTGAGTGTGTACAGGGCATTTTGGACCATTTTGATAAGCAGTTTTGGAGATTATAAAAAAATTACAAAAATCTACAAAATTGGTAATAAGTAAATAGACCAGTTGAACTTTTAAAAACCAAAAGTCTCACTTGATTTGACCCAAAAATGACTTAATTAAAAATCAACTCAGGTTGGTTCAAAACTGATTTTTGCACATTTGACTTTTGACAGAAATGAGAGATTTGACTTTATTGAACTATGATCTTAATTAGTGGACTGAACTTGATATATTATGATGAAATGATACTACTGCAATCTATTTCTATGATATCTAACCTCAAAACAAGTTTTTGTATTTCCAAAATTCCAACAGTCTTGAAATTAAAACAGTTAAAGCATGATTTTGACTTTTAAGGTTCAAGTGCACAAATAACTGACTCAAATGATCTTAACTACCTATATTAAGACTGATAATGCAATTTTCAAGTGCAAACTAAGACTCAATCTCAGCTTGACACACTGATCCAAACACACCTTTAGAAACTGTTTTTGCTTTGTAAACTAGACTAGTTACTGATTTAACTCATTTAACCATTTAAACTAACTCTAGTACCCTAATAACCAATACTTAAACATGTCTAAACTATTTAATGACCACAGATTTAAATATGAGCATAATGTGAAAACTGCATAAAAAATGAAAATGAGATAACAAGCTCACAAGTGTCCAGCAGTGATGTAGCTTATACAGAACCCATACACTACTATTCTAAGCTAATTCCAACCCATTTTAAGCTCTGCATCAACCAATATCATCACCAAATCCAAATCATCCTCAGCAGTTGACTTTTGTTGACCATATGGCTAGTTTGCTTGAAAATGACTTATAAGCTCACTCAAAGCTATAATAAGCTTAAATAGGCTTATTTGAGTTTAACCTAAGCTATTAGAAGCTTTGGACATAAGATTTTGAATTTGAAATTTTAAACAGTAAACATGATCATATGAAATTTAAGTGAAACTTTGATTTAAGGCTCAAACTGAATTACAATAACTAAATAACTTAGTTCCAATATCATAAAGCTTGAAATTACAAATTTGAAAGCTAATTAAGACACTTTAAGAAAAAAACGACATACATGAATTTAAAAAACTAACTACTCCCTCTTCAGTTGCCTCTCTTCTCTTTTTTATACTCAAACAGCTTCCCACATGTCTTCTGAGTGAATCCCACTTGTAATTTCAACCATTGGATGCTTTGAGTGGATTTTGACCATTGGATCAAAATGGCGGGAAAAGCTGTTTTTGACCACAGGCTCTGAAATAGCAACTGGGGGGGGGTGGCATTTATTGTGGTGGGAAAGGTGGGTAGAGGTGATGATGAGGGAGAAGGGAAAAGGCTGAGGTGACTGGAGAGTGTTTGCAGGCAACTTGGTGGGGGAGACAGGTGGTGGAGGGAAAGGGATAACGTTTGACTGGGGTTTGACCTGGCAGTCCAAAAATGATAATGACAGGGGGTCCAAAACATGTATATGGCAGGGGTTCAC
Source organism: Chrysanthemum makinoi (assembly GCA_910596185.1). Taxonomy (NCBI): domain Eukaryota; kingdom Viridiplantae; phylum Streptophyta; class Magnoliopsida; order Asterales; family Asteraceae; genus Chrysanthemum; species Chrysanthemum makinoi. The sequence continues at coordinate 331,816,125 of OU343222.1, read as the reverse complement.
AATACACAAAGGGTCATGGGATTAGTTTAATACAAGGACTAAACTTGCAATTTTTGAAAGACCAAGGACCATTTCTGCCAATTTTCTCAAAGTTCTTACAAGGGTCACTTTTGACAAGTTCAATAGTGCAAGGACTATTTTTGACATTTTCAAATTTTCAAAGGACCAAACTTGACATTTTTTAAAGTTTAGGGACCTAAGTTGTAAATTTGCAATTTTAAATCTCAAGGACCAATTTTGACAACTTAGAATATTTCAGGGACCTTGAATAACATTTTTCTTTATTTTGATTTACCAGGGACTGTTTTTGACAACTTTTGAAACTTGGGGGACTAAAACTGCCAATTATGCAAACTTGATACGTTTTTCACCAGATTTTGATATTTTTGCATTTAAAACACATAAAAAACTTATTTGTGATATTTTTATCATTTTGATGCATTTCTGAGTGTTTTCAGATGTTTTTGCAGTTTAAATGGTACAAAAATGATGAGTATTTAGACACTCATCAGTCTTGAAGATTCCAAACCAACTAAGACACCCATGTCCTCGGACACTAAACTCACCAAGGATGAGGAAGGTGAATCCGTAGATAACACTAAATATAGAGGAATGATTGGTAGCCTACTCTATCTTACGGCTAGTAGAAACGACATTATGTTTAGTGTTTGTATATGTGCTCGCTTTCAAGAAAACCCAAAGGCATCACACTTAGAAGCCTTAAAAAGGATTTTTAGATACATTAAGAGAACAACGTGTTTAGGATTATGGTATCCCAAAGGAACGGGTGTAGAAACCATAGTGTATGCCGACTCGGATCATGCCGGTGACTATGTCGCTAGAAAAAGTACAAGTGGTATTTGCACTTTTGTTGGACATTGTCTCACCTCATGGTTTGCAAAGAAGCAAACGGCTTTAGCCATCTCAACTACTGAAGCCGAGTATGTCTCAGCCGGAAAAGCATGTCAACAAGCTCTTTGGATGAAGCAAGCTCTCGTAGATTACGGAATTCATCTCAACGATATTGTTATACTTTGTGACAACAAAGGAGCCATCGATCTCAGCAAAAATCCCGTTCTACATGCTCGTACAAAGCATATTGAAATCCGTCATCACTTTCTTCGCGACAATGTTCAAAAAGGAAACATCTCAATCGAGAAAGTATCCTCCGAAGACAACATTGCCGACATCTTCACTAAGCCTCTTAAACGAGAACCTTTTAATCTTCTTAGACTTGGTTTGGGGTTAATGGAACCAAACATGTAGGATAAACATAGCCTAAAACATTAGAATAGTCAAAACAAAACAATTTTGTTTTGTATCTACTACTGTAGCCACGACACCAAACGACAACACGGACGGAACCAAAAATTTGGTATCGTCTGGTCCTTGGTGACTACAGAAGCAAAACTGCTACCTACAAAACATCTTCTTCCTCAATACCCACTTTACCAAAACGTGTAAACATTAAACCAAGCTCATTATTGACACCTTCTCACTCACTAATCACTGGAGATAACATCATTGTAAGTATCCTAACTACATTTTATCTCTTAATTCTAAGTCTAGGATTCTTATTTGTGCACAAAATCATTACAAATCATTACATGGGGTTTATGTATACTTTTGTACTAAATATGAATTCAATTGGCAAATTGCATAACTAGTTATTGAAATTAGGTACTACATTATCATATTGCATAAACAAATCATGCTTCCCACTAATCAATAGATAATGACTATAAGCCTTTATTCAAATAACCAAACACCCCATGTCAAAAAATTTGAACAAGCTTCTCACTTGTAGGAAAATAATTTTTCATTGTTAATACAAATAGAAACGTTAAATTTTCATCACTTGCATGCTCTTGAATACTAAAGGTATTGCATAACTAATATGCATTTCCGGGTATATTCAAATGAAGCCACATTGAATTAGGAGCATTTGGGTTATCTCATGATATTTGCCAAACGCCACACTAAAACCATTTTTTTGCATAAAAATTAGTCGAGATAACCGCAACTCCAAATCGTTTTCATATAGGCACACACTAGAACCAAAACGTGAAGTTTATTCTCATTTTTAACATGTTAATTCTTACTCCTAGGAATAACCATGTTAGCCGCAAGATTCTATGATCACAAGGATACCCTTAGCTATATTCCCAAACATCACAAAACCAAGGGACTCACCAAGGAACAAGTCGAAATCTTTAAGAGCTTAGAAACTATGTACTTCCATGAGGGTAGAACCATTCACTCCTCTTTTATCGAAAATACCAATCTCCGTGAAGAGCTAGCCGCTATTCAATTCGATTGTCTCCTTGACATCGATGAAGCTATTTGTCCTAGGTTTGTGTTATAGTTTTATGCTAGTGTCACCGGTTTTATTGACGAAGATGGTGAGTTTAGCCTTAGGTTTAAGATCAATCAAAACGACTACACCATTTCTTTAACCAACTTTGCTCAAGTGCTTGGAATTCCCAATCGAGGGACATGTGTCTACTCGGATAAGTGGTCACTCACCATCCTTGATGCAATCAATGACCGCTCTCGTCCTTACCAAACACCTTTAGTAAATAAGGACGTCATCCGTGAGCACCTATTTGTCCCAAGGGGAGATACAACCCGAGTCACCCGAAAAGGAAAAGAAGTAAACCGAGATCCATATGGAATGGAGCTAAATGAACTCAAGCCCGAATTTAAGAAATGGAAAGAACTACTTAGAGCCAATGTCATTAGCACCATAGGAAATAGGGATCACATCAATGCCTGCCTTTGCCACATGCTCTACCACTTGTCCACCCGTCAACGATTCAACTTATCCTACTACATCGCTAGGAGAATTATTGATATCCCAACTCAAGGATCGGTTGCTCTTCCATACGGGATGCTTCTCACCCGTCTCTATAGAGCCTATGCCCCAATACCACCAAGCCCAAAGGGGATGCACCTTCACTATGAGCTATCCCTCACATTTTTGTACCCTTGAGTGACGAGCGAGTTGCTAAGACCAAAGGCAAAAGAGCAAAACCTCCAACTCCATCATCATCATCATCAAATAGCTCTGAGGATGGTCTTCCAAATTCTCACCTTCCACCTCATGAGTATTATGCATCGCTTCCCGAGATTGAAAATGAATCAGCGAAGTTCAAGCAAACCAAGGGAATGTTCAAGTTCCTTGGTAGGATGATGAGTAAGATTTACAAGAAGTTGGACAAATGAAGGTCCATTTAAGGGAGTGTTTGGAACAAGACAATAACTTTGGTGTATGATACAATTTGGTTGTTTTTATTTTGTAGGATGATGATATAACTGATAACAATGATGTATGCTAACAATCTTATGCAGGGGGATAGCACACGTATGTTATCAAATTTTACCCATTTTCACTATAATGTGAAAATCGCTAGGCCTTGCTCAAAATCTATGCTCCACTATATTTTTGTATGTGTTATTTACTTTTCCTAACTAGAAGTACTTAATGTCACATGTTTTGAGCAAAATTTCAGGTTTCGGAAATTTCCCCGACCCTTGAAAACACGTTCTGTCTGTTTTTTGGGCCTCCACGGATCAGACGGCACCAAGTTTTTGGTTCCGTTTGTGTTGAGAAATGGTACCGCCGTACCTGTACAGGCGGACCAGACGGCACCCTTTTAAGGGTTCCGCCTGTGTAAAAATTTGGTGCCGTGGATCCTCCAGGTAATTTTCTGAATTTCGGTTATGATAAGATCGTTTATAAGCTCAGCTAGGGATAACAATAACAAAGACAAACATGAATGCACAGCTATATAATAATAAGAACATCAATGTTATTGCTAAAGGTTTCATTCACTAATACTAACTAATCCTAGACGTTTATAAGAACACGTCTAGATAACTAAACTAACTAACTAAACTAATAACCTAGGCGTTTACAAGACTATACGCCTAGGACACACACACACCTTTCTTAGTCGACTACATATTGGAAGACATATATAAAACCTACACCTATGTCCTCTTTATATACTAGAGGATTAGGGTTTACAAAATACTACAAAGGACTAATAAATAAAACTTCTTTTGCAAGCAAGTCCTTCTATCTTTTTGTAGGTTTCCTTCTTGTCGTATTAAGTCCCTCTTGTTACATTCTTTTTGTCTTATCAACTCAAACGTATAATTCCCAACAATCTTTCCCTAGTTGATAATGACAAAACCATTCTTGAACGAACTTCCCTTGACGAAGTAGAGAAATTGAGATCAGGGATCTCACCATGAATGAAACAAGTATGTCTTCCCCTTAATCCATGCCATGCCACTTCAACATCTCTTCCCCTTTTTGTTATTATCCAAATAGGGAATATAAGCAGTAGAAACTTCCCCTTGAGTGGTGCATGAAAATCAAACGATTCTTCAAATCTGTAAGCTCCTTTTAATGATCACATGTGAAGAAAACCAAATATAACGAATTTGATGAAGAAGTAAAATAACCCAAACTTGTATCTTATGTCTTGTTTATCCACGTGACGTAGAACTTATACTGCTAACCAAAAATATAAGTAGATCACAACCTCTTGACAAAATCCTCATCTTTAATGAGACACTGAGCACTACAATGTAACTCCTTTAAGTGATAGTTAACTAGATCTTCATCCATCCACCCCTTGACCTATGAAAACTATATTTTGCAAGTCTTCATCAACATCCTTTAAGCACGAACAAGTTATCTACAAAGTGTAACACCCACTTTGAGATATGATAAGAACACAAACCTGTGAAACTCAACTACAACATCAAATAAATGATATTCAACCGTCTTCGTAATCAACTAGTCCAATAAACCAAATACGAGCTTTTTTTTTAAATCCTTTTAAGAACAAATTAACCAAAAACCAAACTCCTTGCGTGTGTGAACCAATCTCCTGTGTGTGTCGACAAAAATCCATAACAATTATCATGCTCGACTTCCCCTTAAATCCAAAATCATATGAGAATCAAAAACCATTCTTCCATCTCTCTCATAATCCTTGGAGCAGTACCTTGGACAAGGAGCAGTACTTTCGTCCAAGCAATACTTTCAAATCGTCAATTAAATAATCAAAGTTCCACGAGCAGTATTTTCAAGGTCGAACAGTACTTTTAGCAGTACTTTCAATGAACCAGCAGTACTTTGAGCAATTTAGGGTTTTGACAGCAGTACTATGAGTATAAACAGCAGTACTTTGAGTAAACAGCAGTACTTTGTCAGCAGCCCTATTCGACAGCCTGTAACTTATGCATAAAAGCTCAGATCGACGATCCCTCCAGTGGAAAGTTATATTGATATATAGAGAACATCCACCCAAAATTTTGTCACTATCCAACGGTTAACGAAAAAGTTATGATCGTTTCAAAACAGTCCTGTAGAAGCTTTACGGAACTTTCTGCAGCAGACTTCGATAGCTTATAACTTTTGATTGAGAGCTCTAATTGACAATTCCTCTGGTGAAACTTTAGATAGATATACTGAGATGCACCAGCAAACATTTTAGCTCGATCCAAAGGTTCAATAAAAAGTTATGCCCTCTTGAAAATAGTGCTGCAGTAGTATTACGAAAATTGTTGAAATTCGATTTTCTTCTTCCTTTTTCGCCAAGAAAAACCTTGTAGATCCCTATATCAAGAGCTCTCCTCTCTGATACCAATTGATAACACGTTCTGTCTGTTTTTTGGGCCTCCACGGATCAGACGGCACCAAGTTTTTGGTTCCGTTTGTGTTGAGAAATGGTACAGCCGTACCTGTACAGGCGGACCAGACGGCACCCTTTTAAGGGTTCCGCCTGTGTAAAAATTTGGTGCCGTGGATCCTCCAGGTAATTTTCTGAATTTCGGTTATGATAAGATCGTTTATAAGCTCAGCTAGGGATAACAATAACAAAGACAAACATGAATGCACAGCGGAATAATAATAAGAACAACAATGTTATTGCTAAAGGTTTCATTCACTAATACTAACTAATCCTAGACGTTTATAAGAACACGTCTAGATAACTAAACTAACTAACTAAACTAATGACCTAGGCGTTTTGATAATTCGGTTATCGTACAGTTATATTTTCCGAAGAAATACAAAGGTATGTATTTCCAGAGTCGTTTTCCCAACGAGGGATGAATGGAGTTTAACAACTCACGTTGCGTGATTCGGGATTCGAATGGGTAAAAAGGAATTATGGGGATTTCTAAACTATAAGGCAAGCAATAATAAAGGAAAGCAAATAAAACTACTGGATCTATGATGAAAACAAGTAATTAAGACTAATTATGCAATTTATAACTAAAAGCCAAAACGTAATTTATGAAACGCGAATTAAATGCAACTACTCTAATTTTAACTCGTAAAAATGAACTACTATTTTTCTACAGCTAAAATTGAAATTTAAAACTTATTTGAAATTTAAAACTAATTTTTTTGGGTTTTTATTGATTTATTTTGAATTAAAAACTAATTTAAGACATTTAAAATAGACTTGAAATACTAAAAATTAGGAAAACAAGCAAGAAAATTACAAAAATATTTTTCAAAAATCTTGAATAACTAAAAAGAATTTTCAGAACTGGAATCACATTTTTTTACTTTTTATCAATTTATTATGAATTAAAAACTGTTTAAAACTAATTAAAATGCTAGAAAATACTATTAAAGCTAAGAAAATTCTGGAAAAATACTTTTTATGACATTTTTATTTTTCTAAAACTGAGAAAATTGAAATTTTATTTTTCTGACCTTTTCCTAATTTATTTGAATAAAAAGATATTTAAAAATGCTAAAAAATGAGTTAAAATGCATACAAATAGAAAATAAGCATGGAAAATTATGAAAACTTTCAGAAAATTATAAAATAATACTGTGAATCATGGAAAAATAACAGAAACTACTATAGAGTGCAGGAAATATGATTTGGGCTAGCAACTGATTATGAAAAGCTAAAGGAAATAAGCTAAAAGCTACTATAAGCTACCACAGCCTTAAACTAACCTACACTATTTGAAATAAACCTGCTGTAGCTGATATGGACCATAAAAACACAGGCTACAAGCTAAAAGTCACAAGATCAGGCCCTAACTTTAATTAGCCAAACAGTCCCTAAGGCCCTACTTAAAGCACCAATTAAGCTAGCTTATAAAAATCAAAAAAAAAAAACTAAAATCACCATGAAACTAACAACCTACCAAAGTGTCTAAATCCATAATTTCAGCTGATTTGGATGCAAAATAAGGAAATTAAAAATCAAAACTATAAGTGGATTTGGGCATGAATCGAGGGGAATAAGCAACTTTGAAATAAGCTAAACTGCTTAATAAGCTTCCAGAGGCTACCAACAGCAAAACTTAACCTAAACTAACCAAAACTAAGCTATTGCAACTGATATGGGTCAAATAAGCTCAAGCTACAAGCATCTAAGCATGATATCAGGTTCTAATAACTAAATGCCAAACGGCCCTACATTACCAACTTCAAGCTCAAATTAAGCTAGTGTAGAAAAATCATAAAATTCAACTAAAAATACCTTATTATCAAGCACCAACCAAAGAGTATAAGTACTAAATATCAGCTAATAAGGATCAAACATGAGAAAATTAAAAATAAAAAACAACTAGGGATTGGGACTATGGCTGCTGATGCAGAACAGGCATAAAGGGGAAGAAGAAGCTATTTGCAGACTAAGCCTAAGTGAAATCTAATCTTAGCTACTAAAATCCAGTCCTACAAGCTGCTAAATAAACCAAAAATCCAGCACTTCAGACACCCTACTTAGCAAATAACAAACTTAATTAAAGCTGAGTTGAGTTAGAACAATAGACAGAAATTAGAGCATGAATGACTACATTAAACTAACAAAATAGCAAGCAAAGCACTAACAATGATCAAATAAACTCAAAATATATAAACTAAGGTGTCCTAATATTGAGAAAAAGTAAATTGAATTGACTTGCAAACCTGATTTAAACCTTTAATTTGACTGTTGAATGAACCATTTGGACAGACAAGAGGATATGACGGATTAGGAGATTGTAGATGAAAACATGACAAATCCTTTTGAGATCACAAGACTATGATTTATATAGGTTGAAAAACAATCATTAATGCTAAACAAACCAACTCAGACTTGCAAGAACTCATTAATCCTCAAATTCAAATCAATTCCAAACACCCATTTATATTTTTGAAAACAAATTTTTAGAAAGATATTACGTAAAACTAAACTCACTTTTACTTAAAAATTAACTATAATGACTTGAAATACTAACACTAAACAGATTATAATCACAAATTGAACAGAATTAAACTTAAGAACATAGTTGACTTTTTTGTTGACTTTTTCAAAAACTCAGAATTAAACCAGTAAAAAGCGAATGTAAACTCACACAAGCTTGGTAAAGCTTATATGAGTTTAAAACTAAGATACTAAAGCTGAATAAAACAGTAGTAACCACCAATTCAAGAGACTGACTTTTAAATGAGACAAAGCATGAACCAAAACTGAAATTCTATTAAACTGAAATTACAGAGATTAATTTGAAATTACACTAAAGAAAACAATAAATGACAATGAAATTAAAACTGGTAACAACTTTCTAAATACATGAAAATTGGACAAATCTCTACTGTGGTGAAGAGGTCCTATTTATAACTGAGCCAAGGATCATCTAGGGTTTCTGAGGAAGCTTCAGGATACTTAATCTTGGCCTTTGATCAAAACTTGGTCACCAATCCATTAAGCTCAGCCGTTTGATCAAACCATGAGGTGTTTGCACCAATGAATTTGCTTCAATCTGCCATCCTGGCATTCCCCTTGTCTTGTCAGCATACTAAAGATTCTAGTACGAAGATTATATGCTGGGTAATTCTTGGGAGCAGGGTAAATTGAGAGGTGGGAGGTTAAACAGTAAACCTGGTTTTTATTTAGGCGCGTGTTTATCAGGGTGAGATGGGAATTTTTATTATTTCTTTGACTTGGTGGTTTGTGTTGACCGGGTGGGTAAAAGAAAGGGTTGACCGGGTATATGGATGTTTGACTTGGGCTATTATTTTGGACGGGTAAGGGATAATTTTGGGCTTTTGATTATTTAAGAGTATTGTTGAGTTTGGTTGTAGTATTGATTTTTGGACTTGGAAAATATGGTATTCGAATTCAATAAGGACCATTCATGTAATTTGTATAATTATAGGGACCAATGGTGTAACTTATGAATTGGATAGGGTAATTTTGGGTAAATGGTTAAGTGAGATGTATAAGGGTATAAAGGGTAAAATGGGAAGGTGAAGGGTAATTTGTAACAATTTGTAAAAGTTGAGGGGTGAAATATGCAAATTGGGGAAAGCAAAGGGTTTGATGTGAAATTTCCCAATCATGATCCATAACTCCGTATTTTGCACTTTTGATCATCCAAATCCCATAAAACTGCATCCCGGCATCGGCTTTTGCACTCTTCTCTCTCTCGTGCTCGGTTTTCTTCGGTTTTAGCTTTCTTTTGTCTGTTTTGTCATATCCGTACCTGCACATGCATAAACTCAAGAAAACAACAAATATTAGCAATAAACGGCTCTTTCTTGGTTATTTTGGGTCTGATTTGGTAAAGAAAAGGTATGTGTTTTAGCACATACCACGTTTACAAGACTATACGCCTAGGACACACACACCTTTCTTAGTCGACTACATATTGGAAGACATATATAAAACCTACACCTATGTCCTCTTTATATACTAGAGGATTAGGGTTTACAAAATACTACAAAGGACTAATAAATAAAACTTCTTTTGCAAGCAAGTCCTTCCATCTTTTTGTAGGTTTCCTTCTTGTCGTATTAAGTCCCTCTTGTTTCATTCTTTTTGTTTTATCAACTCAAACGTATAATTCCCAACAGGTTATTTCGACATTCCAAATTACCATATATTGCTTGTAAGTTTATCTTGACTAGTTTTTATACATATTAGGACTAGTATAACATACTTAGGCATATGAGAAATCCACTTCCCACCAAAATTCAAAAATTTGAAAATTTCACCCAAGGAGCCCTTTTGCATAAAGGAAGGAACCAAAATTTTGGTACCTTGCAATCCGTGGGTAATCTGATTGTTAGGATCTTCCAATCATTAGAACACATTTATTGCAAATCTTTGATTATTCACTCCATCCCTCTTGTATGGCTTGACTTGGGTGATATGACTAGCATTTAACCCACTTCCAAATCATTATGAACCTCATCCCTTCTATGGTTTAACATCAAATCAAACACATTTCTCCATAATTTTTCACCTCTATAAATTAAGAGGTTTTACCATGATCATCTTCACACCTTCTTCATTCTTACCATCAACTAGCAAAAACACAAGTCAAAATGACAAAATCTTCACCTTCTACCAAGCCTTGCAAGAAAACCGCTAGGATTAGCGTAAGGCCTTTTTGTTTCGTCAACTTGAGCTCTTCATCCGAATCCTCTCCACTCACCATATCATCTCCCATAAGGGATGACACAAGCCTAACCTTGGCTACACCTACTCAATCACCCACGGTCATCACCACTCCACCGCCTACAAAAACACCAACCTCACCACCACCGGCACCTCTCCAAACATCAAAAACACCATCACCACCAAAGTCTCCAACCCTTATTCCTTTGGAGTTATTCACCACACCTCCCACCTCTCCAAATCCTTTCTTGGAGGACTTAGAAGATTTGCCTCCTAGGCCTAGTCATTCACCACCATTTCCATCATTTGGTACTATTGAGCTTATTGCTCATGAATCACCTAGACCATCCTTTGACCCAAACGCCCCGGTAGGGCCTAGACCTCTTCTCTTCCACCCCATCCACAAAGACATCCATGGTCCTTTGTATGGGGATCAACCACTCCCTACATCAATGTCCCCTCACATAGAGGACATTGAGGAATCCATGTGGGAAGATCATCCCCCAAGAGAGGAAATTCATGCCGAACTCCAACATCTCCACCAATTATCAAATATGGTGGATTCTCACCTAAGTGAGACTATGCAAATGCAAAGTGCTTTGCTAGCCTCCATAATCACCAACCCAAACACCAACACCAACATCAACACATTTACCATTCCACCACCACAACCTCATCAATCATACTACCCCCTAGGCATGGTTGCTCAACGTGTGAGCAAACCGCCCAAACCATTGATCGGACCCGGGTAATGGTCCATGACTTCCAAGAGGAAATGAGGTTCATCCTCAATCACATCCTTGAGCGACTCAACGCTCTTTCTCATCCACCATCTCATTAGAATGGTCATAGACTAGCTTTTCTAAGCATTTTTTTTAATTTTCTAGGATTTTTTTTTTGTTGTTTATTGTACTAAAACACTTCATTGTGTTCTCTTTTCATGGTTTTTAAATCATGAAAAAATTTAACTAATGAATGGTGTTTTTTATATTGTTGGTGCTTATTACATAGTGTTTGGAAATGCTTGTGAATGATGATTATTACTAAAAAATCCTTTTGTAGCTTTTCACAATCCATGTATCTTTCCATTGGCACCCAATTTAGGGGGAGCTTTGATCAATGGGGAGATAATGGCTCGGGCTCATTATACATTCCGCATCGCATCTTCTTTTTGTTGAGACAAAAAGGGGGAGAAATATCTAGAACTTGGTTATATTTGACTTTTAGAAAAGTCAAACTGCATGCATTGACTTTCTGAAAAAGTCAACATGATACTTCATTGGTAATATTTGACTTTCTGAAAAAGTCAACTGCATACTTTGACTTTCTGAAAAAGTCAACATCATGCCTCAACTAATGAAGACTTTGACTTTCTGAAAAAGTCAAACATCGTACACTTGCATTATCATTTCTTTTTCAATTTCTAAAACTAATATTTTTATAACTCTTGCACAATCTTTGCATCTTTTATAAAAATAAAATTTATATTTTGTCCTCAACAAAAAGGGGGAGATTGTTAATACAAATATCTTCATTAAACGTTATTTATATTTTTGATCTTTACCTAAGTTTTGTTAACGACAAAAGTAAATTTAATTTTTATAAAGCTTAAAGCTTGTCAAGTTTAATAGATATTAAAACAAGCTTTTTCAAACAATATCTTCATCATTTAAGCATTTACATTGTGATTAATCATATCTTGATATGTCTCTAACCAGAATGTATGATAGTAGTTTTTAGAATGTTTTAGTTTCTTAAAAACTAAACATTACATATGTATTTGCATATTTCTAAAAATAGAAAAACAACACATGACATCATGTGATGCATCATGGAAATCATTGGAAGATTTCATTAGATATTTTGTGTAGATATGTACTCTTCATATCTTACACAATCTTGCATAGATATGGTTGACTTTGGCAAGATCTTGATATCTTCTCTGTCAGACCCTGGCGGCACCAAAATGTATAACGGACGGAACCCTTTCAAGGGGTCTGCCGTCCGTGGTGCCTGCTGATGGTTTTGGCTATAAATAGCAAAGCCAAACCAAGTAGTTTTTCATCCCTTTCTATCATACTCTCATACATATCTTCTCTCTAACCCTTCTAACTCAGTTTCATATCATATTAGTGATCTCTTTTGTAGCAAAGAAGATCAAGTCACATTCAAGCTTCAACGAGAAGTTGGAATTCTTGTTTGTTTAATGTTGTATGATCTTGTGTTGATTCATACTTCATTGTTGCATTAAACTATCATAATCTTGTGAGTGTGAGTGGTTAGTATTTTAGTCCTCAAAATACATTGTGTATGGGAGTGGTTGTACCCTTGGAAAGAACTCGACTTTTAGCTTAGTGTCGGAAATAGTATACGAAGTGTAAAGGTTTCTCCACCGGTGAAAGGAGCTTGTTGACTAGTGAAGTTGAACTCTCGAGTGTGAGACTCGGGGAGTGGAGTAGGGCAAGGAAAAAGAGTCCTTGTAGACCGAACCACTATAAACAACTTGTTGTGGTTTGATCATTTCTTTCCTTATTTACTCTTTACATATTGCTTACATATTTCATTTACATATCTAAGATCAATATCAATTGATCTATCAATAAGTTTCAAAACAAAGTTTTTAATTGGCAAACTATTCAACCCCCCTTTTAGTTTTCTACATATTTCTATAGATATGCATTTATAGATACTTTCGACGATTTTTTTTTCAAAATTTCGCCAAAAAAAAATCTTCGCCCAAAAATATCACATGTGATTCATAAAAATCACAAATTATTTCATAGTTGTTAACAACATACGTAAAAGCATTATACTATACCGAACACAAATTATTTATTGACACTCCGCTAGTTACGTAATGTGGGATAGGAAGTTATAATTTTATCATGAAAACAATAAAGTACCTACCCTCGACTCATGCATTTGTACTATTCTAACCAATACCGTGTAATTGTATATCTTCACTATAAATTGTTTATCTTCTAAATCTGGTTTGAAAGTTGATACTAAGTTATGGTGTAATTTCTAAGTGACGATGCAAATTAGATAAGAAAATCCTCCATGATGTACTCTATCACCCACAACGCTATACATTCATCATTTGCATAGTCCACGTAACTCTTAGCTTCCAATTGGCAATTATTTCATTATATCACCATAATATATATTGGTGAATGCATTGTTCAAACACATTTTCAAAAATATTAGACTTTGTATCAATTTTCCTTATTGTACCTAACCGATCTTAGACAATAACATTGGAAAGAGCATACAAGGAAGCTTCATACTGATTCTAACACGACGGTTATGCATACACTTTGCTAAATAATGTAGAATCATTTCTTTTTTTTAACCTATGTGGGATAGAAAGATCTTTTGATTTTCAATACAGAATAAATACTTAATAAGGACATAAGGTACCTAGATTTACTCTTTATACCAAACATCAGCACCATAAATTCCTAGTCAGCCACCGAGCAGAGTCATTTCAGCTCTAGCTCAATCCATCATCCAAATCTTTCTTATTGTGTAAAAATCGATAGCTTACAGTTGAAAACAAAGGGTTATCCATTATCTTTTAGATAATAAGTAGCTTGTGTATTGTGTGAAAATCAGTTTTCAATGAGACATGATCACAGTAGTGATGCATCAAGACATTTCAAGTATGCAAAGTCGCTTTACATGTAAAACCGACTGTCGCCTTAAGGACTCTACTAGTTGGAGGTATAGCTGGATTTCCTAAGATAGCAGGAGCTGCTAATGCTGCAGGCGGTTTAAAGCTAGGTGTTGCTTCTGTTGGAGCCACCATGTCGTCGGGATCAAAGCAAGATGCTAAACAAGCATCCAAATAAAGAGTTTTATACAGTGTTTCTCATCTGATTATGTTTGTGAACGTAACATTAGCACATTGATTGTCATTTCAAGTATGCAAAGCCGCTTTACATGTGTGCTTAGCGATCAAGAAGATTAATAAAGCTAACTTGTATAGATGATTGGATACAGAGAGATTAGTTTTGTGTGTGCTAAATAAGTACCCATCTAAACAGGTCTTGTTATATTATAATTAAATGATAAGCTTATGTGCTTGGTCAACATTCGCGAGATAGAACAAATTGGGTCTTCTCTTCATTGTACATCACAGAAGTTCCATGACACGAGACTTCTCTCCTCCATGGAGTACTCTATCACTCACAACACATATTCATATCAACCGATGATATTTAAATACATTTCCAAAAATTATAAGACTTCATATCAAGTTTCCCCCACACTAGTCTAGTATGTTTGCCATTAACATAGAAACAAAGCTTCATACTGATTGTCTGATTCTATAACACAAGTGTTGTACATATACTTTAGTATATAATGTAGAATCATTTCTTCTCTTTAGCCTATATGGGATAGAATGTTCTTTACGTTTTCACCAAAAAAAACTAATTATCTAGTGACGATGCAAATCATTATCTTCCGAATCTACTCCTATCGATGATTGATACTAAATTCAAGTATAATTATCTAGTGACGATGCAATTGGACACGAAGATGCCCTATGGAATACCTTAACACCCACACAACAAACTCATTGTTATAGACACTATCAAAATGACTATTTCATTTAAGTGGGAGACCAACTAAGGGAAACATAAGTAAGATATTGATCCAAATTTAACCGAAACGTTTACAACCTAATCTTTGCAACCGCAAAAACAAATCAACAACGTTCCCAAATTTTACGAACAATATTACAATAATCTGGACTACATTTTCCAGAAAAACTAATCTTCATCGATCCTATCTTAAACAATGGAAAAACTTGTCAAAGTATCGGACCCATCATCCACAAAGATTTCGTGCTCGACACGAAATGCAGAACCACCATCGTGTGCTCGATAAAAGGCAACCGACACGCCATGCGCCTTCAAAATCAAACATCATCACCACACATTCCTAGCCAGCTCGCCCATGGGACTCGTTTCACCTCTAGTTCAATCCATCATCTAAATCTTTTTTAAACCTCAACCGTAAATTCCGTCTTCGTTCCTGTACTCAGCATTGAATCTGTCCCGAAGACGTACGTAACCCATCTCAAATTATGTTTTGTTGTTTTCTGTAATTTTCTAAATGTACCCTTGGAGAGGAGGGTATTATGCCCTTAGGTTAAACCTTAACACAATGCCACGTCAGCGCCATATAAGCTTTAACTTTTTCACCTTAACTAAAAAAAACACCTTTTAATAACTCAACCTTAACTCACTTTAACGCACCCTTAACTTGGTACGCGGTATGGTAACTCACCCTTAACTTGGGTCCCTTAATGCTGCGTTAGAGGCTTAACATGCCCACGTTAACACCCCTTAACTCACACACACGGTGTGGTTAACACACCTTAACGCAGGCGCGTAAAGGGTTAACACACAACCCACCTTACCATACCCTTTATTCTTAGAGTGCTTAATAAGAAAATTTTATTTTTATAAAGTAAAAAAGGCTTCATATCAAATCATAATGAGCTTGATATGATGTTTAAATGAGAATATAAGATGTAAATACATGTTTTCATTTATTAACAGTAGAGATTATTATCTCAAGCGGTTCTTGGACCGGTTAATACAAGCAAACGATTAGTTGGTACTACCGTGTCGATATAACAAGCACAAAATAAAAGATTTTTCACTAGCATGATATATAATGTAAAAAAAAAAAAAAAAAAAAAAAAAAAAACCACTAGCATAACCATTTAAGTGTTGATACTAAATTCTTCATGGAGTACTCTATCACTTATAACACAATTCCATTTTTCCAAACAATGTGGAACAAAAGAGAAACATAGGTAAAGTATTGCTTGAGAATCAACTGATGTGATTGCAATTTAATCTCTAGTAAAGACAGAAAAACATATGGAAAATGATGAATGCAAAATTTAAACGCATTTCTCCAAAAAAAAGTTATGATTTCATATCAATTTTTCGATGCCAGGAATTGCTGATGTTTCACATTATTAACATAAGTAACACTAACTACGAAAGCATCATACTAACTCTAACACGAGTGTTACGCATACACACACTTGGTATATAATGTAGAATCATATGTTCTCTTTAACCTATGTGGGATAGAAATTTCTATTGGTTTTCATCACGAAAACGATGTCTCACCTTTCGTAGTTTAATTTATTTTTAATTAGTTTAATTTATTTTTAATTAGTTTAATTAGTAGTTTAAAAAATACACCTTTCAAGCCCAGCGATATTTTAGTTTGCTTTATAAAAAAGGGCTAATAACCTTTTAAAGCATTATACTTGTCAAGAATGGCAGTTCTGCGTAGCGAACTAAAAAAATAACTCTTTTAGACATTAAAGTTGACATTTTTGTCTTTCTTTAAGTATTATGACCATTTTACTCTTCGAAAAATATTTCAAAAAAAAAATTCGAAAAAAAAATTCAGAAATTTCAAAAAAAAAGTATTTCGAAAAAAAAAATCAAAAAAAAACTTTGGAAAAAAAATTTCAAAAAAAAGTATTTCGAAAAAATTTTAGAAATGGTAAAATGGTCATAATACTTAAAGAAAGACAAAAATGTCAACTTTAATGTCTAAAAGAGTTATTTTTTTAGTTCGCTACGCAAAACTGTTATTTTTGACAAGTATAGTGCTTTAAAAGGTTATTAACCCTATAAAAAAAACATAAAAAATACAAAAAAAATCATCTCTCACCTTTAATCCTATTTCGGCATACACTTCGGCCTTCACAACACTATTCTCCTAGAGAACGATCAATCCCCGTGTCTTGCCTATACTACACTACAACGGTTAAATACACTACCTAGAAGGATTGTAAAACATTTTTTAGGTTTACAATAATCCGCATCAATCTCCTATAAGTTTTGGTCAAATTATATAAAAAATCTTCTTATGTATAGAGAAATGTAAAAAAAATAATTATAAATATTTGATTTTTATAATGTTGATGTAAGACTAAGGCTATGCGAAGTAAGGCTTGGGATCAACAGGGTGATCGATTGATTTTACTGTGGTTGTTGATCACATGTCGATCGATTGGCTTTTCTTTGTGTCGATCTTGTACTCGATCGAAATGAACACTCCTTCTATTCGGCAGTATTTTGTGTGTATGGCTTTTATTTTTTTTCCTTCGGTGTGTTGCAGCAAGGGTTTGGAGGAACAAGATAAGCAAACTGACTATGTCTCAATATTTATTTTTGCTTTATAACCTTATAGTATTTTCATTTACATTATTAGTCCCTAATTTTTATTCTCTTGCAAAACTAATTCTTTGCATGCTTATATTGTTAATGAAATTTAATTTTGTTTTTATTATTAATGAAATTTATTTTTGTTGTTAAAATATTATAAAATAAAAAAAAGGTCGCTCTTATTGCGGCAAAAAATCACATGTAGATCGCAGAAAAGAGAAAGCAGATGTGGCAGGTAAAATAAAGGTCGCTGGTAGTCCTTGATGTGCCTAGCCTAAGGGAGTGGTCACCTTTTCTCGCCATTTACGTCAGCGTCACCTCAGTTTTCTCTCTCTGTCCTCTCACCTTTCACCTTTCACCCATAGTAGTCACCTTCTACTCACATTTATTAAAATATTCACTTTATATAAATATATCCCACTAAATACTACACATACTCACAACTAAATAAAAAATATTAAAACACGAAAGGTGACCAGGTCACCTTTCAACTTGCTTTTTTGGATTGTGTGACACGTATGGGTGGTGTTGCTTTTAGGTCTCACACATGAGCCTTGACTCACTCGGTGAGTGCTCACATCCACTCCGCACAACCTTATATTTTAAAGGAGGTGATTTACATACTCTTATAAATGATTAGGACATTCAAATTTAAAGTCTTCAGACATATATACTTTTACAAGATAAACATGACTAAAAATAATGTGAAAATATATATGTCAATATACTCTAAATCTGAATGTCCCAAACATTTATGGGGGAATTTCATATATCCCCACATACACACCTATATTTACATATTTCCCCAAACACAAGTTTTTTATGCATGATGTACAAGACTGTTAAAGCACTGTTTGAGGAAATATGTAAATATGGGTGCGTATGTGGGGATATATGTAAATGCCCCAACATTTATAAGAATATGAAAATCACCTCGCATATCTATACTACATTATAAAGCATTTGGTACTTCCTATAGAAGGAAGTCATAAAGTTTTAAGACAAAAAACATTACTATAAAAGAAAAATTAGAAAATTAATGTAAAATTTAAAAATTAAAGTCTCATTTAAACAATATGTAACCCCCTTCAATAATTATATATTTTAATAGATATAATTGTTTATTTTAATAGCTCACTAAACTTATAACCACCAATTTAATGTTGAAATTTAAAAATAAAAGTGCTAACTATTTACACTATTAATAATATAGACGTTTTACTTTTAAAAAACATACATCTACTACGTTATAAAGTTTTTGAGACATGTTAAATAAAAAATGTTTAAAGTGAAAGACAGTTGCTCGCCACAAAAATAGTCGTCAGGTACCCGTCGCCGCATTACGCGATACCCTTCTAGTACTAATGATGAATAATTAATAAATAAATAAAAAAATTCATTGACACCTTCAAACGTCTTATTGACAACGTCTCCTTTTTAATGCATTTACCCACCATTCATTTACAAATAATCACCTTTAACATGTTTAGTACCCAGCAGTATTTATGTTCAAAAACGTGTTAACCATGCGCGTGATCCCACTCCCTCACGAGTGAGCCATCAACCCCATCACCTCTAGTCAAAGAAAGTACGGTAAAATTAATATGTATATTACTCCTGCAGCATTTATTTTCAGAAACTTGTCAAGAAAAATGTTAACCACCGTTAAAATTTGAATGTGACCATCGTACACTTGGGTAGATGGCGAGCTTTTATGGTGTCTTGATATCATTTTTACTAAGGGTTATTTTATACAAACACTCCTGTGGACGTATAGTCCGGACTGGCCAGAAATGGGTGGGCCCGTGAACCGGCACCCCTCTACGCCTAAACCCTAATCCATGTCCTATATATACATGACAGGTTATCTCTAACCCTAACAACACTTATTATGCTACGCATACTAACTTGACCGTCGGAGGTGGACCCGGGTTACGGCTCGGGTCCCCACTCCTAACTGGGTTCTCTTTGTTTGACAGTCTACTAGGGCTCGAGAAGGCGACTAACGGCCAAGGAGAATCGTTGAATCCTGCGCCGATTATGCATCAACAAGTTGGCGCCATCCGTGGGACCACGAATAAACTATGTTTCGTGTTCTCATATTACCGAAAAGAAGAAATCAATTTCTAAAGTCGGTAACTCTAAAACCTTTATTCCGATGTGCACAATTTAGCTGCGTAAATATTTTATTACGAGATAACATCGTAAACCTTTATGGTATCTGCTCCACGCAAGCCATCTGTGATAATTATAAAAATATTATCATGTATTTACTTTTGTTTCATTATCATGATGCGTACAACTTGTTAATCAAATATACATTATCATGATGTTATTATTTTTATAATATTATAATTATCATGGTGAAGTAAACAACTAATATCACATGTATACGATTCATGATTTTCTTTACATAAGATACAAGAATTGGTATAATAGTCTATTCTTTTACATATAAACGGAAAAGTTCGCATGATCGGACTTATTTTATCTTTTAGTCCGCATGATCGGACCTAAGAAAATATCCGCACGATCGGAGCTATTTTATCTTTTAGCCGCGAATTAATTCGCGCATATCTGTTTTTACGGTTGAGTACGCTTTATTGCGCTCGAACAACGCAGGTCATGATAAATCTACCAGCGTTAGACGTGCGTTAGGACATCTTCGCGAGAAGCAAGCGTGCAGCGCGAACACCACGCGATGCTAGTCAATCGCCATGATGCGCCTGGACAAAGGCGCGTGGTATAAACATCTGCGATCATCCACAAACGCGTTGAGTCTATGCGGTTACGATAAATCCATCTGCGTCTATTGGTGCGCGTCCGGTACATCCATCCGAGTTTTATTTTATACATTAAAAAAACGCAATCAATTATTTAGGTAAATGCGCATTCCACGGCGGGTGCGCCTGCTGCCACTTTTCTTATGTGTTATATATTTTTATGCTATGCGCAATATATTATTCATACTATGTGTTGTTTATTGTTTTACTTCATTAGGTTTTATATGTTGCGATTCGCGGCATATACTTTTAATCTTGCATTAGGTGTTTTGCGATTAAATAAGTTTAATGCTCCTACATGAGTAGCACCATCAAACTTGGGGGCTACCAGGGGTATATACTACCCTTGTTTTCCGTGCATTGCGCGGTATATTTGGAAGCGAGCGCAAGCTCGGTACAAAGGCCGGATTTAAATATTACGCGCATCTTTGCGCAGGGAGGCGTCCTCTGTCGGTTGTAAAGGCGGATGTAATGCGGCAGAAGCATGTCTTACGTAGCACCTCTTTTGTCGCATGGCGCACGCCACTTCTGAAGCCGCGTCTTACGTAGCACCTCTTTGTCGCGGCGCAAGACAATACAAGCGCGCACTTATCGTGAAAGCCGTCTTACGCCGCACCTCTTTGTCGCGAGGGCATACGCACACTTATGCTACGGAAGCGCGTCTTACGTGCGCACCATGTTGCGTCGCTCTGGTATAAAAGGTGCGCCCTTACCTGGGATGCAACATGCGGGATCCGCACCCCTCTGCGGCCATCGAACTTAAGTCTAGCACAACATAGTCATGCGCTATCTCATACTAGACTTGGGGGCTTGTGGGCGTATAGTCGGACTGGGCGAGGAATGGGTGCCGGCAGACAGCGCCCACTCTCGCGCTAAACCCTAATCCATGTCCTATATATACATGCGAGGTTATCTCTAACCCTAACAACACTTATTATGCTCACAGCATACTAACTTGACCGTCGGAGGTGGACCGGGGCTACGGCCTTGGGTCCACTCCTAACGGGTTCTCTTTGTTGGCAGGTCTACTAGGGCTCGAGAAGACGACTAACGGCCAAGGAGAGTCGTTGAATCCTGCCCGCGCCAGATTATGCATCAACAACTCCTAAGGTTATGTACAATACAATGATGACCACACACAATTTTAATTTTGCCTGTCACTCAATGTTTTTCCCTCTGACGACTTTCAAACGATCAAATATCTATAGCAGAGACCTTCTTAATTTTTATTTTTTTTAATTGTGGGAAATAATAAGTTTTTTTTTGTGAATATTGTTGATTGGGAATATTACCTTTGAAACGACAGGCAAGTGAGCAACAAGCTGCGCCGCTAGCCCTTTTTGAATAGCAAAACTTAGTTTTTTAAAAACTACATTCAGAGACCTTGGGGTCGTAACATTGCCATGCATAACCCGTTGGACTCTTTTGGCGGCTCCACGACCTCAAAAGTGCAAGGAAGCCAAATGTATCAAATGCAAAAGGTATAAACGCGTGTTGGTTATCAAGGCACGCTTTCTCGTGTTTGGTTACTTTGCGCGGCTTTCTGCCAAAGCGGCCCGAGAAAAGCATGATTCCCCAATCCCACAAGTGGAGAAACCCCCGTTAGATCTACACAAGCATGTTTCCCTCCTATCCATCCAAAGACCAAAATGTCAGCTGGTCTAAGTGTCGATCTTCCTTCCATCGGGTCAGTCAAGAAATTCACAATACTTGAAATAATAATAAAAACATTAAAAAGACATCCAAAAACGTAAGCTAATAATCTAAGTTATACATTTGCTTGATTGATGATTTCATATCCATAAGTTCAATTTGTTGTTGTTGGGGCAAATTTAGGTCGATTGCTGAATTGTAAAAATTATATCTTGGTCTGTTTCGTTTTTTCCATCAATTTAATTTCTTGACGTTTGAGCTCAATTTATTTGCATTTCCAACTCCTCTTGTCACCGACTTCTTGCCTCTTCCATCTTCATCTATTGTTTCCTCAACTTTATGTAATCCTCTGTGATCTCCTTCATTTTTTTTTTCCGATTTTGTCGACTTGAAGTTGAAGTACTTCTCGACTAACGAACTAACAAATGATGAAGGTGGCTCACGAGAGGAGGCGGATGATTTCTTTTTGGATGTGTCACGACCAATTGGTCATGATTCTCGAGTCTCTTCCTCCTCAGAATCATCCACGTTGTGCAAATTCAAACCATTATTTGTTGACCCCAAGGTGGTTTCCGAAGTCTTGAATTTCTTCCTACCCCTTCTATTATTGTAGAAACAAGGCATCTCAATATCCTTCCAAGCAACATGATCCTTCAAAACTTTCCAATGTAAACTCATGATTGTGAATCAATCGGTATTCTTTACAAGTTTTGGTCGATGCATCCGTGTCATTCACTAATTATTGCGGAGTTTAACCCTATTATTCCATTTGGTCTACGACGAGTTGTACGCTCATTCAATCTTTCATTTATAAAGTATTGTATCACCTCATCCCAAAGCCCCGACCTATTGATAGGGTTTCCTCTCTCGGAATTTTTCGACACATGAGTCAAGATTTACACAAACGCGACCGCCCGCTTTGTCCATGGTGGTTGGGCTTTGGCCTTGATCATGCACATTCTTGCCCTTATTTTTTGCTGCACGTCTCGAAGACTTTTTTGGTTTGACGGGTCACATCTCTTCTAGAGGTGGCAATCGAGTCGTGTTCGTGTTAACCTATTCGGGTTCGCATGTTGGCGGGTTAGTATAGCCTTTACTCAAACACGACCCATTTATTAATCGTGTCAAGAAACTCAACCCTAACCCAGACCTGCATAACACGTGTAACCCATTTGTGACCCGTTTAACCCATTTGTTACCCGTTTAACCTATTTAAGTAAACAGGTCAAACAGTGAATAAAGTTGGTGGTTTGTCGATTTAACTAGTTTAAATGCAAAAAAATATACAAGGATTTAAAGTATGATAAGAATAACATACAAATAACTATGCGGCAATTTTCTGAATATAAGCATCAATTTTCATGATATCTAAGGTATAAAATTATAATTCACTCATACAAAGTAAATAACAAAATATATTTAATCCACATCCAACATAGAAACCATGTTATATATTTTATTTTTAAGATCTTATATACTTAAACGGGTTCATGGGTTGACTCGTTTAATACTTACTCAACCAAAGAATGACCTTAAGGGTTAGACGGGTTGACCGCTTTTTACCCAAACATGTTTATCCAAACTCCTCGCTTAACTTTGCTTCGGTTCGTGGTCGCTTATCGTGGTCGCGGTCAAGATTGCACCCCTAATCTCTTCCGACATCGCTATCGCACCTAATGAAACCTTAAAACGAACCGTGAGTGTAACCGTGACCGCGAACCTTGCCCCATAGAAACATCTTGATGCGGATAGTTTCGAGTCGGGTAATGTTGAGTTGGATAGTTTTGAGTGGGGTAATGTTGAGTTGGATAATTTTGATGTTGAGGCGGATAGCCTTGCATTAATTGCTCCATTTCTATCAAGATTAACACGTTCAAGTGGAAAACGCTTTGATTCGTTGAGAAGACGCCGAGAAATCCATGTTAGGATGATACGAAACCCATTTGGTGATTGGAAAATCGCATTAACGATACGTAGGGAGAATGGACGGCGGTAAAACGGGTTTTGATTTTGTGGTGGTTCTGGTAGTTTTGTTTGATATACAAAACTGGGTGAACGAAAGCGACTACGTCAATTTGGTGGTGGTGTTACACATGTTAATGAAAATTCAGATCCGGCGAGAAATTCAGATTCGGGACACTTTGTGGTAGTTGGGTTTGTGGGCATTTTGATTTGAGAGTTTTTTTGCTTGACATGATAAATATTGATGAGAAGTTGTTTGAATTGTGTGTTTAGAAGTGTGTTTTAGGTTGGTATTTATAATGTAGTAAAAGTGATAAAAAAAAAAAAAAAAAAAAAGTTTTTTCTTGTTCCTAACATTTTAATTTTTTGTTTTGAGTCGATCAAAAAAATGACCTAGTCGTATGATTCGATAGCCGACCGATGATGACGACCGGCCCACACTACTACAAAAAATCTCACAGAAACCGGTCAAAATGACCCATGAAGAGTGGTTTTGAGACCACTCTCTGAGGGGGGGTATCTCCATGATAGAAACATAAAGAAACCGGTTAGGCAACCTATCTCTATTGAAAGCATCGACACCGGTTTTCTCCTTACAAACCAGTCTCTATATTAAAATAAACACACATGTTTTATTGAAAATAGCGTGTCATTATATAGGGTAAAGAGATATGTTTTTATCTCGAAACCTGTCTTTTTTGTTAATCTCTTTTAATTAAATAAAATAAAAAAATAAAAATAAAAAATAAAAAATTGGAACTTTTCAATAATTCCATAATCCATAATTTGACTCACCTAAATAAAGAAATATAAATGCAACAAATATATATAAAGTGATTTAGATAGCAGAAATGTCGAAATCAACAAAGTAAATTAAGACAATACTTCAATTCAGCTAAACATAAATTTTAGACAAAATCCAAATTAAAACACTAGAATTCAACAAATAACCATAAAGAAAAACATTAGAATTCAACATAATTATCTAGGATTAACCGCACCACAATGTAAACCATGCACCAATGATCGCGTTCAACTCTTTGTTCTCTAACGGACGCTCGTCACTCCAAGGTACCTATAAGTAAATTAATGAAGTAAAACGTCAACAATCTAAAAACGTGAGCCTTAAGTCTGCTACTAAAAAAAAATATGCTAGACTCATGAAAAAAAAAAAAAAAAGATGAACCAAAACTTATTTAATTTCTAGTAGCCGTGAGAAAATACTTATATACTTATCATATGAACAATTAAATTTTCAATAGCCTACTAAAAAGTCTACAAGTGAGCACAAAAAAAGCATGCGTTTACTATTAATAAGTACCAACAGAAACTAGAACTATACAACAAATTCAGTAGGTAACTTGCAAATAACACTAAGATGTAGCTGACTAGTAAGCAATAATGGATTATTGCATATGTAAACTATCGTCCTGTGCAAATACTAATGCTTATGGACTATTAAACTTGTTTTAACAATAATATATAATGTTTTCGAGTCTTATCGGGTTTGACCCGATAAGCTAAATAACTCAACCCTAACCCCCTATAATAATATCGGGTTATCGATTCGGTTCAAAATAACCCGATAAACATTTGTAACCCCGATTAGACCCGACCCTATAAGCCTTATCCGGTTTGGTTTGGTTTGGGTTGACCCGACCCTTTTGACACCCTTGTGTGTATCTATATGGGTGTTACCACAAGTAGACACAGAATAGATCCCTTATGTAGTAATTCAAACATAGTGCATGATTAAATCTGTTTTATAACTCATCAGGGTGAATATGAGGCTATAAAAGAAGTACTAGATAGATGTTATGGAAACAAGCTAAAGCTACTATTTTTTAGCCCATTTGGTCAGTTTAATGTAACTATAGAAAGTGATCATTAGTCAAAAACACATTTATGTAACACGGTTTAGATAAACATAGTGCATGCATACAAAGGAAAATGAAAGTATCAAATTTAGTACCCTAAGAAATTTGACTGTAATAAACTCATGATAGTAAAACTCATTACTGCACTCTGCAAACCTAATAAAGTTATAACATTTACAGCATCTCAAGTATTTATACCTTACAACTTCAAACCACTACCTTACAGTGAGAAATAATCAATACGATGCCCATGTTTAAGTGAACAATTCCAAACACTACCTTTTAGTGCCAACCCACAATTAAATTCCCAAACATTTCTTAATTAACAAGTGTTTATTCAAATAGACCACATGTTATGTTCTTCATAGCGCTAAAGTTCATATGTTACCAATAATGTGAAAAAAGCTAAAAGTAATGAATACCTATGTAATGTTTCTAGAAAGGTGAATAAAAGGTTACCAACCCATTGACGGAATCTATAAGAACTTGGTTAGTAATATATTGTCGTAAGCTGCCGTGATGAAATGTTCGGGCTGAAGTGCACTAAAGTCAGACAAAAATGCTTCCTGCATGACA
Source organism: Chrysanthemum makinoi (assembly GCA_910596185.1). Taxonomy (NCBI): domain Eukaryota; kingdom Viridiplantae; phylum Streptophyta; class Magnoliopsida; order Asterales; family Asteraceae; genus Chrysanthemum; species Chrysanthemum makinoi. The sequence goes on along the minus strand of OU343222.1, from coordinate 331,789,630 downwards.
TGTAAAAATAAAGTTTGAGCTTGTAAAAGAATATTGAAAGGAAAAAGATAATGAGCATGTCATATTAGGTCAGTTTCTTGAAGTCAAATAAACTACAAGCCTGTTAGCATCTTTTCAGCTAATACAATATAGAAGTAGGATAACAAAGATTGAGAATCAACATCGCATCCTTTTTTTCCCAATTGTTTTTAGTGCTAAGTGGGCCAAATTAGTAAATAGGTATCAAAATTGATTTGTCATTCTTAGCTAATTACTCCGTACTACTTAAGTAACAGTCTAGGGTGAACATGTATGCTACTGTTATAATGTTGATTGGTGATTCTCTATTTGAATGTTCACGATTCTTTGTGCGTGCTACTTAAGTTTTTTGCAAATTATTCACCTCGCTCCTCATAAGTACTAAGACTATCTCAGGCATCTATATATAGATAAACATATATAAGACAATACAAAATAGTCATCATCAGAATCAAACTACTTTACACTAAAAACAAGTATCTATATAGAAAATTTCTATAGTGTGACAGTATTAAATATTTGTATAAAACTACAACACACAAATGGAGAAAATGCAATCTATGTATGATACCTTTCCTCATTACCCTCCATTTGGTTCTTAGGTTCTGGATCCTTGTTGAGGGTCGTGCAGCCGTTTATACCTCTTACTAAAGCAACCGTTACGGATTAAATTACACTATTGTATACCAAAGTTATTATGAAGCAAACCAAGGCTCAAGCTTATACCAGCTTTGGGAACTATTGTATACTATCGAGCTAAGGCTTGAGCCTTGGGAAAACAGATCACAAACCTAAGTTATAACCAATGGAAAACATATCGTTTTAAATTACACTAATATTTTGACATTGCCCTAAATGTAAAATATTAATATCTTATCAAACTTACCATGTGAATTACCGTTGCAAGTGACTTCGTGCCAACAGTATGTGGAACCTCATTAAATGATATGTTCTGCTTATTTGTAGTGCTCATATTTGTAGTGCTCATATTCTGTGAGATTAAAGAAAAAGAATGTGGTTATTCAGTTTTAAATGTCAACGCTACATAACATCAGACATATATATTTAGTTTTTTATGTGAACTTTACTATAACACTACATTATTCTATCTAGTCATTTACTATACCCATACAACAATAAGGCACATACAGAGCAACCTGAGCAATGCTCTCATTCTTTATTTTTGGTAATAAGAAAAAGCCAATTAATAAGAATAATTAAAAATGAGCATGCTACTTTAAAAAAAATAACGTAAATAAAATATTTTTCTCCTTTTGACCTCCTAACTGTGTTATCCAATTGTGCATTTACTCTAATACGCACAACATCCAAATGAATACCATTATAACTATATGTTTAACAAACTTCAGTTCAGTACTAACTTATTTTAAAATTAATTTAACAATAAAATAAGCCAGAACAACATTTTAGTCAAATGCATTTATATGCTCATTCAACAATCTGATAGTCAATTTTCCATTTAGCATTTCATCAAACACCTTGTCTTCAAGAATCTTATTCTCTAAACATAAAATTTCTAAACTCAAATCAGCAATGAAATTGAATAAACAAACAAATAACAACAATTCACCCTAAACTTCATCGAATTAGGTCAGAATCGATTCTAGTTATAAACAATAAAGTTAACAATCATATAAGAAAATTAAACATAGATAGATAACTACTAAATATAACGAAATCTAGATAAGAAGGAAAAACACAAAAAAAAAATGATAATGAAATCGACAAACATATTAAAAGCACCTGAGGCAAAGAAATTGAAAGATTTAGAAGGAATTCGAGAAAACAATGGCATATTTTGTATCTAAATGATGTTTGTATGTGGTAGTATACTAATAACAAGGTAAATGATGAAATCGAATGAAAGAGATTTGGTGAGTGTAGATGATTGTTTTGGAGGAAACTAACAGCGAATCTTTTTGAAATTGGGGAAAACCAAAGGCGGGATATAAAGAAATATGTGGGGGGAAGTGAAATTTTGTGAGTATTTTCACTGGTAAGACAGGTTTTTACTAAATAACGAGTTTGTATGTGTTTTTAAGTCTTAGAGACTAGTTTCTTTAAGTTATGCATGTCTCTATGCTTTTGCGCCCGATTTATTTTTCTCATAAAAACTGGTGGTTTTTGTAACCGATCTTTATTAAGAGGTGTTTATAGCCTTTTTTGTAGTAGTGCCAATGGCATGACCGACGCTGACCGATCGTTCGACCGACGAAGGCTTCGTCGACCTCCGTTGTGCATGGCCAACCTCCTATATAAACATCCTCTACTCTAGGCTACTACGGAGTATTCAATTTTCTTTTCTTTTTCAGAAATGCATGCCATACGCATCCTGACATCTTTTAGTGCTTGTCAGTGGGTATTAATTTCTTGTCCACGCTCCTCCTGTATTTAATCTGTGCATTTTTGTATATTTTGTTTTATTACTACATGACTTGTAGTGATTTATATTGTACATATATAATGTAGGGCAAATATAAAAAAAAAGTACTATACTTGCCACCATTTCCTCTTCAGGGTAGCGAACAAAATTTTTTGCTTCTGCGGGTAATATACTTTCAAATTCATCCTCTTTTGGTATTTTCATGAACAATTTTGACAATTTTGCCCTATTACCCAAGAGGAAATGGAAAGTATGATACTTTTTTTTAAATAATAAATAATGTACTAGCCACATCGAAAACGCTTTTGGCTAAGAAACGGAATAAGAATTAACAAGGGTAACGATTTGTGATAGGGAAACTAATGTATTTTGGCCGTAATTTGATCTACGACGCATCAAACTCAATAGGTTTATGGGTTAAGATGCCTAATTGATCGCTGAGCACATACACTTTTACGTGAATCAACGAGATTCAAATAAGAATTGAGCTCAAGAATTAGTTATGGCCATCGATTGTGGTAGAAGTTTATTACAAGAGAGAATTACAAAATCAAAACCGCTACAAATGTGAAAAATTGTGTTATATATACAAATGAAATGATGAAATGGTCAGAACGGCTTTTCCCGCCAAATGGTAAGCGGTTAAACCTTATTTGAACCCCACACGTGCCATGCACGAGTATACTTATTTAAACTCATGTCCTTTGCAAATGAAATGGTCAGAACGGCTTTTCTCAGCCAAATGGTAAGGGTTAAAACTGCTTTATTTGAACCCCACACGCTACATGCACGCGTATACTTATTTAAACTCATGTCCTTTGCAAATGGAAGTGGCTGGTGGAACTAAATTATCTTAATAAGTAAATAGTGTAAACTTAAAACAAAACATTTTTATCATAGATTTAACACAATTATAAATCATTAAATAATTTATCTTAATACATATCCAAAATTTAACATAATAAAAACTAGGGAAATGATAAAAGTATCATACTTTCCATTTCCTCCGTAATAGGGCAAAATTGTCCAAATGTTCATGAAAATACCCTAAAGAGGATGAATTTGAAAGTATATTACCCGCAGAAGCAAAAAATTTTGTTCGCTACCCTGAAGAGGAAAAGGTGGCAAGTATAATACTTTTTTTTTATATTTGCCCTATAATGTATGAATAAATAGTTATTATACTTCATATGTGGTGAGCGAGTGTATAATTATGCGAAAGTGATCGAGAAATTATTTCTCAAAACTCTCAAACAAATACAGGTGATTCTTCATAAACGTCCCATATTTTTAAGAGTAAAATTTTCTCTTTTTAGTAGTCTAATCTTGTAAAGTATATATTTCAGAATAACAATTATACACTAGACTGTATTTTAAATATGTAATAAAATACAAACTTGAAGATTAAAAATAATGACATATTACAAGACTCAAATGTAAACCGATACAAGTATAACAACCAAGTACTATTACAATATGACATAAATATCTAGTAATCTCAATCGACATATTCAGTTTACGCTCACGCATAACGTTGAATATATAATGATTTAGCCGAGCTAAATGCTCCCATTCCGTATTCGCTATCGATTTGTATCTCTTTTAAATATGGATGAACATAAGGCATTGGATAATCTCCTCTAAGATCCACTTTTACAAAATGCATACCATGTATAATTTCAATCACAATGCTCTCATGTCGCTATATTCTAGTAGACTAGACCAAAGTAGAAAATGTATTCACGCTAACTTAATGTCTAAATATTGAACTACTCTATTATACCTTGAAGCAATCAAGACCTGTTTGGCATGCTGACCATCCAGGTGTTCCACCGTGCGTGACTCGTCCCATAAAATTCAAAGATCTCAAATTTTAGATACTTTTCTTCCAAATATACGTAATATTCTTCATGATCAGAGTAAATCTAATCAATTTGAGGCCATGAATCTTCGCGAGATTGAGACATGCAACAACCGCTAAGCCATTCCCATCACTCCGGCATTTTGAATACTACACGCGTGTGGGAAAACATTTTGAATTTGGGTCGTCTAGCTGGATTACAAATTGGGGCAATAATTCGTGTTCATGTATACACCAGACATTGATTGATCCTCATATGTGTATGAACTAAGCATCGAGTGATCGTGATACATGTATGAATTTTGCCCCACTAGTTCTTATTCCATGTGTGAATTATGATGTTGGTGAAACTAGGAACTATGTTTTGCTGGTTCATGATTTAATATGTAACTATCCAATGTTTATTGGAAGGTTTGAATTCCTTGATTTGTATTAACTTCTAAACCGTGAAATATGATTACATGGGAGTATTCTAGAGACAATACATGTGCTAGGCCTAATATAATACATTTGGGCCTTAATATAACTAATAAAAATAATTACATAAGTGTCGCCTCATCATTACCGCTTGGGCTGGAGGCCGACACTCAAATCGATCTAAATTCTTCAAACAAAGCCAAGGAAGTACCTTGGTGAAAATGTCGGCATATCGATAGCATAGAGAGGAACATGTAGAACACACTTGACAGCGTAACCATGTCACCTAACTAAATGTATGTCTATCTCAATATGTTTCTGCACCGATGTTGGACCGGCCGCGATAGATAAATGGCACTCACGCTGTCACAAGAGACAAGTGGTAGCGTAAGAGAGCAGAATGTAGCTCACGGGGCAAAGCCATAAAGCCACGCCACAACGCTAGCCACACCCCTATATTCTGCAAAATCGAACGGGAGAGGGGTGTGACATTTGAGTACCAAGATGTAGATTATCTCCCGTAAAGACACAATAACCCGGGAGGTAGACCACGTGTGAGGGACAACGCCTAATCAAAGATCAGATAACCAATAAGAGAACTACTAGATGAAGAGTATAAATGTAGACCAAAATCCAAAGTCCCCAATGTATCGCAGAAGATACTTGAGAGCAAAGAAATGAGGTTCGTGGATCATGCATATAAAGATAAATCTGTAACACCGCTGTGCGAAGATATATATGGGCGCAGAATGAGATACCGTCCACCGCAAGACTATGATACAAAGTAGTCTCCGAACCTGAATCCCTTCGACCCGTTTTTAGACTCGTATCAACGTGATGAAGTGTAAATACTCATCATTTTGGGTCAATCAATCGCGAAAACGCTTAAAAATGCTTCTAAATGCATCAAAATATCAAAATATTCTAAAATTGCATTTTATGCCGTATGCAAAACGTGAAAAGAGATGAAAATGAGCAAAGTTTGCATAATTGGCGCTTTCATCCCCAAGCTTCTAAAATTGTCAAAAATAGTCCCTGAGTCAAATTTTCAAAAGAAAAATCACCAAAGGTCCTTTTAATATCATAACTTGTCAAATTTAGTCCTTTGGTGAAAAATGGCAAAAGTTTGAGAAAATTACAAGTTTGGTCCTTCAACTTTGAAAATTGGCAGAAATGGCCCCTGGAAAATTGCAAAATGGCAAGTTTGGTCCTTATACTTTTGAAGGTTGTCACTTGTAGTCCTTGGAAGAAACTTTTCTGAATTGGCAGCTATGGTCCCTTGATTTTCAAATTTTACACAAATGGCCCTTGTGTTTTAAACCTTGTCTAAACCCAATTTGGACCCTTGCACCATTTGTGACCCCTGTCACTAAGCAATTTGACCCCTTTTTATTTATTATTAGCCTGGTCAAAAGCTTGGTCAAACAGACCCTATTGGCGCCAAACCCCTTCTCCCACCTCGCCAGCAAAAGACTCAAGCAACACACAACCTTCCCCTCCTCCACTCATATTCCACCCACCTTGTTCCCTCCAAACATAAGAATACAAGAAATCATTGATTACTTCCTTACTATACCCACACTCAATCTCATTCACATGCCTAAAACCAATTTTCCGCCAAAATGGAATGGAGGGCCGTGGATCATGTTATCTCATCCAAGGGTCAGAAAAAGTGTGGAACTGCTCATTCTAGAGAGAGAAGGTGTTTGGTATAAAAATGGAAGGAAGAAGAAGCACAAAGTAGTTAGTTAGTTTTATTTTTTCCTTTAATGTCGTTTTTTACCTAAATGTCTTAGTTTAGTAAAAAAATTGTTGTAATTTCATTTCTTTGTATCACATTCAAGTTAAATTCTCATTTTGATGTGTTGTTAAGTATCAATCAAAGTCTTTGTTCAAAATCCAAGTTAGTGTTCACTGTTGAAATTTTTAGTTCCAATCTCTTATGAACAATCTGTCATTAGCTTATTTCTGAGCTTTAGCAAGTTTATTGAAGCTTCTCTTAGCTTTTGATGAGCTTAAAATTTCAGTTCAAACAAATTTGTCTTATGGTCAATGAAAGTCAACAAAGATAGATAAAATGGTTCAAACTGGAATGGTGATGTTTTGGTTGATGGCTTTGATATGGGTTGAGTAGAGTAGGTTAGTATAGGATTGGTTTTGGTTCTAGCGCAAATAACTGAACATATGTGAGTAGTTTTCATTTCCAAATTTCAAGTCATAGTGCCAGTTTCATGCTTCTCTGTATCTATGATCATTTGTAGTTTTAGCCTGTTTATATAGTTGCAATTAGGTTATATGAACTCAGTTTGGTCATTGGTTCAAGCCTGTTCACTAGCTAGCTTAGTTAAAATTTGTTTAATGCTTTTAAAGAGTGTTTGGCCCCACTGAACTATCTGTCTCAGAGGCATATGTAGAAGTTAAGCTCTATTGGTTCATGTTTGCTTAGTCATTTGAGACTCATTTGAGTCAAGATTACTGTACACACAAAAGCTCAAAAGTCAAAATCCTACTCTAATCCTTCTTAACAACTTAATGTTGGAATTTTCAAATCCAAAATCTTGTTTTATGTTTAAAGTACTTAGATATAGCTTGCATTAACCTTGTTTCATCATTTAACATCAAGTTCAATCCAAAAATTAGCTTCAAATTTCACTTTAGTCAACTTTTCAATTCTGTAATAAAAGTCAAAAGTGCCCATAAGCAGTCTTTTCTCAGCTTCTTGCAGATCCTGTTCAGGGGTCAAAATAGATTACTAGGGTCTGAAAATTGGTTTATAAGATCTTTGCTAGGTCAACTTGAGACTGCAATATCTGGTTTTAGCTTTAGCTCCTTGAATAAGCTTATAGATAAGCTCAAAGTAGGTACCTATTTATCCGTTTGTTACTGCATTTAAGCTTCATTATACCATTTTGTTTGCTCTTTAACTTATTCACCTTAAGTCCTTATGATCTGAAAATTTGGGTAAGTACACTCTGCTAGGTGGGCTTGAGTCCCATACTTTTGGTTTTCATGTTGGCTTATTAGATAAGCGATTTCATCTGCTTAAAGTAGGGTGGTCGGGACTGTGTTTTGCTACAATCAGTTGCTATAATCCTTGGTAAGCTGATCATTAGGTGTTAGGAGTAGATGTAATTAGTTTTAATAAGTTTATTTTAGCATAATATAGCTTTAGTTACTGTTTGGTTGCTTATTTCAAAGTATTAGCTTATTTCATTTTGCTTATTCTATAATCAGTTACATAGCAGCTCTGATTTCTTCTACTTAAGCCCTAGTTTTTATATTTTTCTCTGCTTTAGAATATTATTTTAGACTTTTCCTGAAATTTTCAGATTTTTCCTAGCTTGTTTGCTATTTTTCTTGATTTTAATTAGTTTTTAAGCATTTTTAATTAGCATTTAATACAAAAAATTAAGAAAAGGTTCAAAAAAATAATTTTTCATTTTTCTTAAGTTTAGATAAATATAAAAAGACAAAAAAATAATTTTATAGATTTTTCTTAGTTAAATTTGTATTTTTAAATAATTTAATTAGTTTTTAATAGTATTTAATTCCTAGAAAATAGAAAAATAATCAGAAAAATACAAAAATAGTTTTGAAAATTCTATTTTGATATTTTAGACTTTTCCATTTCTTAATTTTATTTTTCTAGCTTTATTTCCTAATTTCTTGTATTTTAGGTAATTATTTAATAGTTAAAAATAGTTTTTAATTAATAATAATTAATTAATTAGTTATAAAAATAATTTTCCTTTTCTAATAATTTTCTAATATTATTAGGATTGTAAAAATGTATTTTTCATATCCATAGGTATTTTCCTTCTTTATTTTTACTTTTTATTTTGTACGTTCGCGTAATTTTTATTTAAACGTAAGTTTTAAGTTTTAAGTTTTAAACGTTCATCAATTTTAAAAATAGTGATAGCGTTTATTTAATAGTTTTTATCTTTTTAATTTCCTTTTTTTTTGCATTTAAGCCCTTGTAGTTTATGTCCTTCTCCTTAGTTATAATAATCCTCAATCTCCTTTTCCGTTCAAATCTCCCGATCACTATACGTTTGATAATCCATTGCATAGCTCGCTGGGACATAACGACCCGGGGAGACCCTATGCTCCTCAGATCTTCATTGCATTCGTGCTTAAGCAGTTTTAAGCTGGTTACGGTCCGCCATTCACAAGTGGCGGGCTTGTGTGATTTAGCTTGACTGTTTGGCACGCATCAACGGGAGTCCGAGAGAGGTTACAATTGTTCATGTGAGCACGCTCAAGAAGCTGGAGAGCATACTTCCTTTGGGATAAAAACAACCCTGAAGAATGTCGAACATCTGAGATGCCAATAAAATAATTGAGAGCCCCAAGATCAGTCATGTCAAACTCGCTATGTAAAGAACCAATAATCACTGGAGAGCAGAGAAGATGCAAGTATGATGTCATCCACATATATAAGCAAATAAGCAACCCCGATCCCTACCGAAAATAAACAGTGAAGAGTCACAAATCGTGGTAAAATCCAACTCGTGTGGCATATCCGCAAACCGCCGAAACCAAGCACGAGGTGCTTTGTTTCAGTCAATATAGAGATTGCCGCAAAAGACACACATGGTGAGGGTAACGAGAGTCAACAAACCCGAGGGGCTGATGCATATATACCGTCTCAGACAAATCACCGTTAAGAAAGGCATTCTTAACGTCGAGCTGATGAATAGTGATAACGCTACACGCGTCGTTCGGGGTCAAAGGAACTTCCTTTTCGTCGAGCAAGTTTTTCAACACCCTAAGCAGTGAACCTAATCGTAGTAGTGTAGTATTAGGGTAAGCCACGGGAATTGATATCGTTCTCTAGGGGAATAGGAATGCTAGTGAGGAGTTACTACGCTAAGGTTGGGGTTGAGGAAGATTATTTTTTTATCTTTTTTTATGTTTTTTAGGAAATAGAAAAGTACGAATCTCGGGGTTTGGATTTGGGGGGTTGGTATTTCTACCGATTACTCTATTATCTAATTATCTAATTAACTAAGGTGAGGGTAGTCTATGTCTAATTATTGTGTACTCGTATGATGATTTAAAGATGTGTTTGCTTAGGTTTTATTACTCCTTAACTATCTCCTATTGATGGTTGAATTGTCACGTCCTTATTCCTAATCGCGTTGTGTGTCTAAGGTCGTAGGGTATGCGTTTATTCCTAACTCTTTGAAACTACCAAAGGGTCTTGTCTACAAAATCTCTAGGATTTATAAACTCTAAGTCTAAGGTACTCTTTGGATGGTTTAGCCTACAACTACTCTAGGTGTTATAGTCTAAGGTTCACAAAGATTAATCAAGCATTAACTACACAACGAATGACCTATCGTATTACTAGATCATTAACAATTAAGATAAGAGACAACCAATCAATATTCAATAGTTAAGTTTCATATTCCCTAAGCAAACACACAAGTAAATTAGCCGGACATGGAGAACATGCAAGCATACACACAAATAATTGAAGACATAATTGAATTAACGAAGTAAAGTACTTATCTTGGTGTAAGATAGGGTTTAGAACCCTAAAATACTGTACAAGACAGCCTTGGTTTGGTTTAGGTTTTTACTCCAAAAGACTACACACTAAAACTGAAAAATTCGGATTCTATATATAAGATTACATTCATGACGGCGTCACTTTATGATTTGTGACACCGCCGGGTTGCCGTCATTAGGGTTTCTTCTTGGCCACGTTAGTCTATGCACGGCGCACCTTGTGCTTGTGACGCTGTTCTTCTGATTCTGACGCCGCTGATCAAATCTAGGCCGCCTGAGTTGCGACGACCTACTCTTTTAAAGCCTGACACCGTCACTTGTAAATAAGCAATTTGGCTACTGAGCCGCCACAAGTGCTCGAACGGCGTCGCAGATAACACCTGACGCCGCCCCTTGTATTTCAGCAGCCTTGAGTGTCTCGATTCTTGACTTTGGCCATTTTCTTCATATATCCGCGCCTTTTCGTCCAAATAAATGCCATTCCAGCAATTTGCTTTCAAGAGACCTAAAAAGTGAAAAGGAACGATATTAAGTAATAACGGATACAAAAGTGATCAAATAAGGGCTTAAACGACCCCTCAAAAAGGTACATTTTAAAACCTTATCAAATATCCCTACACTTGGTATTTGCTTGTCCTAAAGCAAATGTGCTTTTGGCCAATTAATTTATAAGTTAGGGGTCATGAAGCATTGGTTTAGAACAATCCACAACACATATAAGCCCCGCAAAAATCATAACAAGCACGGAAACTAGATACTAGCACCTCACATGGGGTGTTTGGGTACTCACATCTCTCGGGTGTATATGAAATATAACAAGTTGGAAATGGAAGATAAACACTCATTAACCGGTCCTAGTACATAGATTACCATAGGCTTGAGAATAGATCAAACCTCCATCGCTTTGGCGTAAGGACCTAGGAAAGACTATCAAAGAGGTCTTTTAAAGGGTTGTAAAGTTAGGCATACGGTAGAGAAACAAAGGGTTTGGTGGGATAGGCTATTTAGTGGTGGCAAGTCAAAAATCTTTATGTTACAAGCATACGAAGAATGGCGTTGCTAAGCCAAGACTCGACACTCTAAACTCTAGATAACTGAAACAAACAAACATAAATTTAAAGGATAGATGTAGGATGGTAGCCCGTTTTTTTTTTTCAACACTCTATTTTTTTCTTTTTCTCTTTTTCTATTTTTTTTTTGATTTTTTTTTACTCCATCATCCTCTACGGTAAAATCAAAATGATAGGGATTTATAGGCACATCCCTACACTTAAGTTTTTATTACTCAAATATTAATTTGACCCGAATTGAAAAGATCAAAACACTTGGAGTACATTATTACGCAAATAAAGGGAATTTGAATTTAACGTTCCCTTCCCGTCATTTCATAAACTTTAACTTTTCCCATGAGTCCCAATCATCCCAAAACTGTATACAAAGGATATGACTCGACTTAGCAACTCATGCAAGCAACTAGATAATTGAACTAAGGGTTTTTAGGGTGATAACAAGGTAGGCATACAAGGTAGGCTAAGGCGATTTGGGTGTACATTTGGGGGTGGGGTGTAAACAATGCTCTTCATTGATATTTCGGAAAAACCGAAACATCACGAGAACGAAAAGGAAAAGATAGGCTCTTAGGGGTTAATTAGGGGTATCGTGTACTAAAGATGAGTACAACGCAAGGGTGTGGGGGAATTACTCAACCGATGTGGAAGAAGTAATTATATTACGGGTATCAAACAAGGGTAATCCTAATGCTTCTTATTATTTAGTTATTCCTAACTACACAAGTGTAGTCTTACTAGCGATCTCGGGATGCATCACAAAACAAGTTCTAGAATCTATTATACTACCGGTTCACACTCTAAGCATTAAAGATGAATGCTTTAATTCCTACCAATCTAAGGGTGATCCTCACATTTGGGGTGGAATTTAGGTGGTAAAGGGTTTTTGTGCTAGTCATGTAACTTCCTATCCGTGAGACGCTTTTGTTAAGACTAATGGCCCACTCCTATATGTCATGAAAAAATTTAAATTTGGTGCCAAAATTACCCAAACCGACATTTTCTCATGGTTTATTACACAAATACAATTGGACAAAGCAAATAGTCAAGGATAAGCATAGTTTCAAAGTTCCCGTTTTATTTTTCCTCCCTACACTTAAACTGAACATTGTCCCCAATGTTCCCCGAAAGTATCAAAGTTATGATAATGGAAGGTAATAAAATATGAAAGAAACTAATACTCCCCTGATTAGCTCGGTAGGATCCGTGTGTGAAGTAGTGGTTAAATCCTTTCCAAGAAGAATGTATGCGTGAAAAGCTCCTTCCAACCTTATGTATCTTCTTCTTGATAAATAAAACCTGCACACTTGAAGAAAACAAACGAAACATTTGCGTAAAATCGGCGGTAATAATATATATAAGACTCTACTAAACTAGGATATAATGCTTGTGGAATGGATGTTTACAGAATTTTTGGAAAATCAAGACCTGGAAAATTCCAAAATTTATAAGTAGCTCATAAAACGAGAAAAAGTAATCGTTGTTTTGCTCCTTCCCGACGCCGTCAGTTGAGATCCCGACGCCGTGTTATCCTACAAAAATTGGTCCATGATTTTCCGAAAAAATTCTCGGAAAATTTACATCTTTAGAATCTGGAAAAATTTTCTGCAAAACATCCATTATGACTCGATACAAGCATTTGACTCGAACAAACACACATGCATATCTTTTAATTAATTGCAATTCTCATGTTTACGTTTCTTTTGAAAACGTGTGTAAGCCTCCCTACACTTATCCTTTATGTAAAATACCTTTATATGTTATTAAGACGAGGTTAAAAACAAAATAAAGCATTTTTACAAATTTAAACATGAGAATAGACAATCAATAAATGATATATGACACAAACAAGCAAACAATTAAGCATGGGTTGCCTCCCACGAAGCGCTTTTCTTTATTTATGAGTCTTGTAGCTAGACTCAGGCAGTGCGTCCTATGTACCGGATATAAGTAAGCCTATCCTTAACAATGTCATAAGGATCAAACTTATTATTTAAGTTCCTAGTAGTACGTTTGGTTCGATATGCCTTTTCAAACTTCTCTCCATCGGGATCATAGATCGTTATTCTAATATGCCACTCTCCATTACCATCACTAGGTGGTCTATCCCAATCCCACTTATGTTCAGGCTTATTACTCTCAATTTTCAACTTATTCATGACTAGGTTGACGAGCAAGCTTCCTAGAAACTCGGTCATCTTCCTAAATACTAAGGCGTCCTCGAACGGGTTCACTTCCATGTCCCTAGCCATTTCTTTTTCTTGGAAAGTTGCTTTACTAGTAAAGGCTTCATCTAGGTAGAAAGGTCGTTGGGGACCTATGAAATTTTTATCTATCCAAGGTCCGTATCTAGATGGCGCTCTATCCAACCTAATCTCATGTGGGAGTTCCTCTTCCTTATAGTAGGTATGCTTTTTGACATCGTAAATTGACCTAGCACTCCCCTCGCCTACCACTATTTTGGACATCTTACAATCAATGATGGCACTAGCGGTAGCTAAAAATCCTCTTCCTACTAGCAATGGGCATGTCGGGTCCTTATTCATGTCTAGCACATGGAAGTCGGCCAAAAGAGTCAATTCTCCTACGTGTACTACCATGTCTTTTATTATCCCTACCGGATATGCAACACTACCGTCCAAGAAGACCTAAGATGGTTTCTTGGTTCTATCTTTACCTAAGTTAAGGCTTCATGGAGCGCATAACGGAACAAGATTGATGTATGATCCTAAGTCGGCTAGAGCATCAAGAGGTTTGGAAGTTCCAAGCCTACATGGAAGAGTAAATAGCCCGGATCGCTCTAACTTCTTAGGTAAATTATTTCGCACAAAATTGAACCCATGTTTTCCAAGTTTAAGCTCTAACTCATACTTTTCTTTTAAAGCATTATAATAAGGTGCATGAGCTAAGACTTCAAGAACCGTTTTTTCTTGATGGAGTTCCTTGTACTCCTCTAGATTAGGTTTGGGTTCTTGGTTGACGGGTTTCTCAAGAGTAGGTTCTACCAATGGTGCAGGCCCTTGGTACCTCATTTTGGATTGCTTGAAACCCTTGTTGATAGCATTTACCGAGTGAACCGTTGGGTGTGAGGGGCATGCATGTGCATTCTCCCATGGTGAGCAAGAACATGAAGTCGATGAAATCGAACTCACTTTTGGGTTCTTTATAGTATCACTTGGGAGTGCTCCAATTTCCAAGTCATTAAAGGCTTTTAAGAGGGCATCAAGCTTATTTGTCATCTCGACTTGTCTTCGCTTAAAATCGGCTTCAAGCTTAGTCAATCGAGTTTCTTGAGATGACATGAATCTAGATGCGATTGCCTCAAGACTAGTGGGGTTCCTGGTGTTTAGAGAATTGAACCTATTAGGTGGACTAGATGAACTTTGGGGTAAGTTTTGGTTCCACTTAAGGTTAGGGTAATTTCTCCATGAGGGGTTTTAGGAGTTTCCTAAGTTGTTTTGTTCGGGCTTGAAAGTGTACCACTTCTCTCCTCGGCTCCTTCGTACGCGATGGAGGCGTAGGTCCGCAAAAGCTTGTTCAGGGAGTCTTGTGCAATCACGAGTGTCATGGGGACCACTACATAACTTACAAGGTAGAGTGATTTTATTTACTTGATGTGCGGACTTACGATTTTCGTAGGAGCTCATTAGGAATTTTACTTGATCTTCAAGCTCGAGCATCCTACGGTCGGAAGATTGTGAGTCAATTGGAGGCAAGGAGATTGCCTTAATGGTTTTGGGCAACTCACGGGGGTCATTCCAACATTCGTTGTCATAGAGAGCAAGGTCCTCTATTATACCCCACGATTCTTCCCCGGTGAGATCACTAAGTTTTCCACCGCCGCTGGTCAATGGATCGCTTAGTGGGAAGTTGACATGATCATAGAATAGTTGGACTGAAGCCAAAGATCAATGGCGATGAGGGACTTTATGGAGTAAGTCCATGAATCGAGTCCATGCTTCGTAGAGAGATTCACCTTGACGTTGTTGGAACATCAAGATGTCATTCCTAAGCTTAGTGGTTCTCCCCGGGTGGGAAAAATTGAGCAAGGAAGCGAGAAGTGAGATCATCCCAACTTGAGATGGAGCCGGCGGGAAGTCGCTCAAGACAAATACTAGCTTGGTCCCGTATAGAGAATTGGAAGAGACGCAGACGCGTGGTCTCCCGAGTAGTAGCATCAAGGTCGATGGAATCGACAATTTTAAGGAAATCCTTAAGATGCTGATTAGGATCTTCGGAACGAAGTCCATGGAATGCACATCCATTTTGCACCAATCAGATGGTGTCGGATCGCAGGGCCGTAGTTTGGGCTTGATCGGGAAGCTCAATGGTGTTCCTATAACCTTGGTGGCAAGGTCTGGAGTTACACAAAAGGTCAAAGAGATCTCTAAATAGAGACCGGTTATGAAAATACCCGATTTTTTAAAGAAAAATTACATGGGGATCCAAAATGTAAAGATTAAAACACTAGTGATTTCACAATACCCGGTTTCTATCTACCAAAATTTTAAGCGGGCTTTTTCCCTCTTTAATCACTTTCACAAATTTTAAGTCACTTCAATTTTGTTCTTCTACCAAAGCGCACACACACAAAAGTAATAAAAAAAATAAAAAAAATACACCTTTGTTGGTTTCACTGGGATTGTGGGTGGCTATCTAATTACTGTGGTTTCGATTCGACTTCTATTCTTTAGTATGTTTTATCTTGATTTAATATGATCGACCTGTTAGTTACTTTCTTTGATCTTTCCATGTTCTTTGATGACAACGAAAATTGGGTTCCTGATCAAAATACGGAATTAGGGTTCTTGGCTCTAAGCCAAAATTAGGACTTTGGTAAATTTTTTAATCAAATGTGAATTACGGTTCTATATGGGTGTTTATAGGTTAGTTATTATCTCTAATTTCATTCACTGCTCTTGTATAACCACTACTACTAAATTGACATCTTCCTAAAATATACATGACCCACATAAATCTACCGGCACTGTTAAGGAGTATTGTTGTGATTATTAATGTCAATGGATTACCACAGCTAGCTAGACACATGTCTTCCAATATATTAAGGTATTGTTTATATGATGAATTTCCTAGCTAACAGGGGCGTTTAGATGCACTTATTAAGTGAAGGCCCTGTAATTATGTTAACTGATGTTTGTCTCCTATATTCCAGTTATATAAAATCAAAACAATCATGGTTGGATAGTAAAGGAACAAGCTTTGCAAAGAGAACCAGTTACCGAGTAAATTTTCAATAAGTTAACTATTCTTAGCTTTTACTAACTGGATATATATAATTTTGTATATTGAGATTGCTATAATCACTTAGGAACTATACCTCCAAACTCCCCATATTTTTTGCGAGTTTTCTGTAGTTAGTTGATAATTAATCTTCTTTATGTGCAGTAATTATTTTTTTTGGTTAATGAATGACTCATGTACTTGAGCAACAGTCTTTACACGTCTGATATATTCATAGGGTCGCGTGCAGGTATTTTTGGAAGGAACATATGGTGCAACCTTTAGGTGTCAATCTTCTGATGGGATCTTCCTTCCCAGCTCAGCTCGTGTCAACTGTCATGTCACTAATGTTAATAAGGGCTTGTTTGATATCGCTTCTTATATATTACTCAAAATGTCAAGTCACTAATGCTTATAGGGGCTGTTTGGGATTTCTTACTAAATATGACTTGAAATACATGATTCTAAGAGATTTTTTATTTAATTTTGTGCTTTGGATTTTAAGAAATTCTTGATTCTTTTACATGGGCACAGGTACGGTTCATTACTCACCACGTGTTTGATTTAAGAATTGGTTCAAGATGGTTATATGGTACAACTTACAGAGTACTAAATATAAATGAATTTTGTGCCAAGTAATTTTTTGTTTTTAATTACTCGTTTGTCATGTAAAGTAAAATTCCAGCCGTATCATGTTCAAAGTAGGTATAATCCTTTTGGCAACGCTGTTAATATGTTTAAGTTTGTGGGTAAAGCACTCACTTTTAGCCAATTGAAACCCATTTATTTATTTTTGGTGGCAACATTTGTTGAATTGATATGAGTAGGATACTAAGCTACTCAACTCTTAAGTAACATAGGAATTGGTGAATTCGTGATAGTTGGATTTAAACTTTAAGTTATAAGAGCCAATTTGGGTTGAGAAACGATAAGACAGTGGCATGTAAAGGTGGTTGTTACACGAGTCATCATTTTATACCAATACCAGGCTTGTATGCATGGTTAGTTTTTCTATTGGATATTCCATGTGAAGTATTGTTAATGTGAGTCTTTGTGTGAGTTAATAACATAATGGTTTTTGTTTTATGGTTATGTAGGTTTAGATATAGGCGGTGAGATGAACTTGGCAGCTGGGATCCAGGTTGCTCAGTTGGCGTTGAAGCATTGTCAAAACAAAAAGCAGCAACATAGGATTATTGTGTTTGCTGGAGGGTATGTATTGTGCATATTAGACATTGCGGTGTTTAATATGTTTTGATTTTTTTCCCTATTTTCTATGTTTTGTGGCTTACAATCCTGTGAAATATGATAAGAAAGTATTGGAGATGATTGGAAAGAAGTAGGGGTGGTTCGGTTTGGGTGGATTTTTGGTGAAAACCGAAACCGAATGTTCGGTTTTTTGCATAACCATAACCGTTGTCTTCAAGCCTAAACAAAACATACATCGCCATATTCGTATAGAAAAACATACTGTAGTATGATTCTGCTGCAAGTTGTCTTCAACAGCCTATACAACTCTATGGTTCTAGTTAATTTACATAAGTTTATTGTTATATTATTATTGTACTGAAGTTCTTTACATATATTTAATCAAGTACTTAATAATATAATATGACATACTTTGTTATATATCAACCAGTTGTTAGACGTTTATAACATAACATACATTGCAAAAATTGTCCTACTTTATGATGCGAACTACAGTATCCTACTACTAGACTAATCGACTATTACGATATAAAATAAACATTCTGAACCAGAGAAAATGTTATTGTTGAGCACTAATTTGTAATAGTAATATAAATAAAAGGTATATTATAATTAATGGAATCGGTTTGGTTCAGTTTTTATGTGTCAAAACCGAAACCGAACCGAAAGTTTGGTTATTTGAATAATAAAAAACTAAACCATCGGTTTAAGTTTCGGTCGGTTATTTTGGTTCCTTTTTTTTTTGGTTTTCGGTTTGGTTTCAATTTTTCCGTATTTTTTTGCTCACCCCTAAATAGAAGTTAAAAAAGAACAGTGTCGCTCTTGATGATGTGAACTTCGATGAAGAGGACGAAGCTAAGCTGGAAAAGCTTGAGGCCCGGGTTGCTGTTGTGAATAATAATGACAGCAGTCACATTGTTCATGTTCTGGCTGGATCTAATGCTCTTTCTGATGTTCTTCTATTAAGGTTTGTGATTGTTCTACTTCATAAGATGCAACCATGTGTGAAAATGTTGGGACTTCTGAATCTGAGAATAAAAAATAATGATTTAATGGTTAGTTCCAATATATTTTTCTCTATTATGTCGCTCCCAAAGTTTCTTGATACTATATATTAAACGATTTTGAAATCCAAATAATACTTCTTTACCTTCAAGGAATTGTTTTGCGTTCTCATGCACTGCATAACCATTCGTTAGTTTACTAGATACATTCTTAGAAATTGTTAAGAAGACTACAATAGATACTCTGTGTGAAGTGGCAGTCCTACTTTTCAGTATGTTAAATTGCATACTATTAAATGTCTCAAGGCAAGCTCATATACTTTCTTGCATTTACATATAGGCATCTTATGTTTTGCCTGCGACATGTTAAGAGCTTTGTAAATCTGCCATTGACAATTAGATAACTATCTCACAAGCTAGTGATATGATTTAAAGAAATTGTGATAGCAGGATTCTAAATCAAAACAAGATATGAAAGTTCAACACGAAAGCTAACATACAAGTAAAAACTTATCTCAACATACTTTTAGAATTCTTGTCAACTGCTTACCGACCATTCACCTTTTCTATGGTTATTGTATCTTACACTTTCAGTTGACATTGTCAATTCTTCTAAGGGTTCAAGCAAGAATGAGGAAAGTTATAGGCTCGCTAGACTTGTGGAGTCGTAAGAATTATCTTAAATTGTTTTATTACCATTTGTTTTTATAAATTTTAACTTACAGACTAATGGTTATTTCCTTTTTAGTGACGTTGGTAGTCTGAGGTGGGAATTCCCTGTTGTAAATCACCAGCCGTTTGATTGGGAGTGTGAATTTTATGTGATGAAGTGGATGCATGACTTTGTGCTAAAGTACCAAAACGACAATTTCCCGAACATAGTAAGTGCTTGTTAGATAACTTGAATTTATCCAAATCATTTAAGTAAAATTCCCTGCTGTAAGTTTCTTTTGTTAAATAACTTGAAATTTTCCCGAACATGGTGTCGAGCACCCCCTAGGAACATGATTGTTTGGACACTTAAATTTATCCAAATCATTAGAGTATTCTCTACAATTGTCTTCTTGAATAACTTACTAGACGTGCAATAGTTTCATCCTTTCTACAACTTTTTGTTTTTTAGATTGCTAATGTTTTTATTTCATTAATTTACGTATAGGTACCTTGGAGTGACGAGCGTCTGTTAGAGAACAAAGAGTTGAACGCTTGGTGCATGGTTTACGTTGTGGCGTGATCGTGATTGATAACAGATAATTATGGCTAGTTATGTAGAATTCTAGCATTTTTCTTTATAGTTTATTGAATTCTAGTGTTTTAATTTGGATTTTGTCTAGGATTTGTGTTTTGCTAAATTGAATTATTATCTTAATTTACTTTGTTGATTTTACATTTTGGTGTATCTAAATCACTTTATATATATATATATCTATATATATATATATATATATATATATATATATATATATATATATAATATATTTTGTTGCATTTATATTTCTTAATTATGGTGAGTTAAATTGTAGATTATGAAATTTTAAAAAATTGTAAAATTTCAAAAACAATTTTTTTTAGTAAAAGAGGCTTACAAAAAGACAGGTTTTGATATAAAAACATATGTTTTATTCTATATAAAGACATGTTGGAAGTTTCTATAAAGACAGGTTGAGGAAGAACCGGTGCCAATGTCTAATAAAAACATGTGTGTTTACTCTAATATGGAGACCAATTCTAAAGAGAAAACCGGTGTCGATACTTCTAACAGAGATAGGTTGTACAACCAGTTTCTATATGTTCGGTCATGGAGATACCCCCTTCAGAGAGTGGTTTCAAAACCACTCTTCATGGGCTATTTTGACCGGTTTCTATGGGATTTTTTGTAGTAGTGATTCACCAAGAGTACGGCCTCTTGGCGGGTCATTTGGTGGCAGGTTGATGAATGGTGGTTGGTTATCAGCTTCCATGATGAAAAGTGATGGGGTTACTAACAAAGGTCACGAAGAAGGGGGATAGACTACGAGGAAGCTAAAAATTGAGAAAAAAGTTTACTTGATAGAAATCAAGCAAGGAAACCTAAACGAGGTGGACTCCTAACTAGCTATTCTATTCCCCGGCAGCGGCGCCAAAAACTTGATAACGCTACACGCGTCATTCGGGGTCAAAGGAACTTCCTTTTCGTCGAGCAAGTTTCTCAACACCCTAGGCAGTGAACCTAATCGTTGTAGTGTAGTATTAGGGTAAGCCACGGGAATTGATATCGTTCTCTAGGGGAATAGGAATACTAGTGAGGAGTTACTACGCTAAGGTTGGGATTGAGGAAGATTATTTTTTTTTTATCTTTTTTATGTTTTTTAGGAAATGGAAAAGTACGAATCTCGGGGTTTGGATTTGGGGGGTTGGTATTTCTACCAATTACTCTATTATCTAATTATCTAATTAACTAAGGTGAGGGTAGTCTATGTCTAATTATTGTGTGCTCATATGATGATTTAAAGGTGTGTTTACTTAGGTTTTATTACTCCTTAACTATCTCCTATTGATAGTTGAATTGTCACGTCCTTATAACTAATCGCGTTGTGTGTCTAAGGTCGTAGGGTATGCGTTTATCCCTAACTCTTTGAAACTACCAAAGGGTCTTGTCTACAAAATCTCTAAGATTTATAAACTCTAACTCTAAGGTACTCTTTGGATGGTTTAGCCTACAACTACTCTAGGTGTTATAGTCTAAGGTTCACAAAGATTAATCAAGCATTAACTACACAACGAATGACCTATCGCATTACTAGATCATTAACAATTAAGATAAGAGACAACCAATCAATATTCAATAGTTAAGTTTCATATTCCCTAAGCAAACACAAAAGTAAATTAGCCGGACATGGAGAACATGCAAGCATACACACAAATAATTGAAGACATAATTGAATTAATGAAGTAAAGTACTTATCTTGGTGTAAGATAGGGTTTAGAACCCTAAAATACTGTACAAGACAGCCTTTGGTTTGGTTTAGGTTGTTACTCCAAAAGACTACACACTAAAACTGAAAAATTCGGATTCTATATATAAGATTACATTCGCGATGGCGCTATTTTATGATTTGTGATGCCGTCGGGTCGCTGGCGCATTAGGGTTCGCCTTGGCCGCCGCATACAGCGTCACCTTGTGCCAGGATCCCTCTTCTGCTTCTAGATCAAATCTAGGGCATGTCTGAAAGTGCGACGACCTACTCTTTTAAATCTTGACACCGTCACTTGTAAATAAGCAATTTGGCTACTGAGCCGTCACAAAAGTGCTCCGACGGCGTCGCATATAACACCTGACGTCGTCCCCTTGTATTTCAGCAGATTGAGTGTCTCGATTCTTGACTTTGGCCATTTTCTTCATATATCCGCGCCTTTTCGTCCAAATAAATGCCATTCCAGCAATTTGGCTTCAAGAGACCTAAAAAGTGAAAAGGAATGATATTAAGTAATAACGAATACAAAAATGATCAAATAAGGGCTTAAACGACCCCTCAAAAAGGTACATTTTAAAACCTTATCAAATAGGCTAGTTGCGGGAGACAACAAGGCTAAGAACAGTACGAATGGTGGCCGGTTTGACAACCGGACTAAATGTATCATCACAATCAACACCTAGTTGCTGAATACTGCAATTGGCAACCAACCGAGCCTTATATCGGCTCAAAGTACCGTCTGCATGAAACTTATGCTTGAATAGCCACATAGAGAGAACCATATTAACATCTGGGGGCCTCGGTACAAGACCTCAAGTACCATTTTTAACTAACGCATTATACTCATCATACATAGCATTACGCCACTGGGTCTTTTGGCGAGGAAAGGAGATTTAGGTATAGGAGAAATGAAGGACGTATGTAAGGATAGACGATCAATAGGTTTGACAATGCCCGATTGAGACCGAGTGACCATGCGCGAGTTCGGTGGGGTTCATTTGCGTGTTGTGAGGCGGCCGAGGTGATGTTGGGTGGTGGTTCGTTTGTGGTTTGTATCATGGGTTGGCCAGTATCGGGTGAGTGGGTTGGATCATGGTGATGGGATATAGTAGGTGATTAGTTGTTGGACAGAGGTGTGGTCTGGGCTTGGTTAAGGGTGTGGTTATTTGGTGTTTGGTTGGTGGGAGATTGAGTAGGAGTAGGGGGTGCGAGATTATTTAATACGTGACGAAGGAGGGGGGATGGTGTAGGCTCCGTAAAAAGTATATGAGGGTGGAGTATTCGGGTTCATAGATCGGTAAGGAAATTGTGTTTCGTCGAACGTGACGTGTCGGGAAATAATGATTTTGTTTGTTTCGAGATTTAGGCAGCGGTAACCACGGTGATAGGCGGGAAAACCCAAAAAAATACATGAGGTGGCTCGCGGGGCAAGTTTATGAGGTGAATGAAGGTGAGGGAAGCAAAGGCATCCAAAGATGCGTAGGAGGGAATAATCGGGTTGTTTTTTAAAGAGTCTTGTGTAGGTAATTTCATTGTTGATGGCGGTTGACGGGAGAAGGTTGAGTAGGTAAGTGGCCATGTGAAGAGCCTTGACCCAAAAAGAGGGGGGTAGGTGTGCTTGAAAGAGGAGCGTACGAATAACATTATTGATGGTGCGTATCATTCTTTCAGATTTGCCATTTTGTTGAGATGTTTTAGGGCAAGAAAATCTAAATTAGATACCATGTTTAGCAAATAGGGTGTAGTTGGTTATTGTCAAACTCACCACCATGGTCACATTGGAAACTTTTGATTGCACATTTAAATTGATTTTTAACATAATTACGAAAATGCAAAAACTTATCGAACATGTCAGATTTGGATCGTAGAGGATATATCCACAAATAATGAGAAAAATGATCTAGAAAAAGAACATAATATTTAAAGCCACTAGAACTAATAATAGGAGAAGTCCATAAATCAGGATTGGATAATATCAAAACAACGTTCAACAATAGAGTCCGAACTATAAAAGGGAAGTTTCACATGTTTTCCAAGTTGACAAGCATGACAAACATGTGTAGACTTGTCTTTATTGCATGAAATAAAATGACGGGAAGTAAGAGTACGTAGCACATCATTACCGGGATGACCGAGACGTTGATGCCACGTGGTTGAGCTGGTGGAGACAAAAGCACTAGGGATAACGGATGGCTTGGTAACTGGATAGAGATCGCCTAAACTATCACATCGAAGGAGGATATGGCGAGTCAAGAAATCCTTCACAGAAAATCCAAAAGCGTCAAATTCAATAGTACAATTATTATCCCTAGTAAACTGACGAACAGAAATGAGATTTTTAATTATATTAGGTGTAACAAGAACATTATAGAGGTGTAAGGGGCGATGGAGTGAAGGAATAATGCTATGTCCGGTGTTAGTGACGGGAATAGAATTACCGTCACCAACATGTACTGATGGGTATAAACGTTTATTAAAAAGAGCACTTAAATTACTTGCATTAGAATCTAAATGTGAGGAGGCACATGTATCCATATTCCATGTCGGGTCTTGCAAAGTCATGGTGCTAAAAGCACTTGGAAGCGAAGAAGCTTGAGACAGGTACATGGCGGGCACGGGTCCGAGTATGCTATTGGAGTTAGCGGGCTGTGGGTAGTGGGCTTGATAATGTTGCTGTTGGGGAAACTAGTTGGCCACATATGGCTGGTGTTGGACAGAAGAGTGTGCAAGGGTTGGGTCATGGGCCTGTTGGGGGGATAAGGTGGAGTTATAAGGTTGGGTAGTGGGGGCGCCCAATGGTGTGGAAAGGTGAGGTTGCATTTGGGCCCCGACGAGAACCGTAAAGACCAGGAGCCCAAGAGATATTATGTTGGTTACTAACGGCATGACCAGCACCTCGATGAAACCGCTTTGACCAGTGGTATGTTTTAGTCCGTTTCGATTGCGGTGATCATGTATAAATTTGCATCGGTCACCAAACTTGCACGTCCCCTTATTAAAATGATTACAAAGTTGTGGTAACGAGGGGGATTTAGAAGATTGGACATGAGAAGTACCTTTTGATCCCGACGAGTTAGTAGCCAAAAGAATAGATGGTGAGGACGAGCTACTTTCAAGCATGGTGGAAGAGTTACTGTTCTCGGTCAATGTGGACTCCTCAAGAAGGAGCATGTTTCTTGCCGTTTCGAATGTTGGGAGAGGTTCACGATGGCGAATTATTTTCAATATGTGGCAAATCGTGAATCTAACCCATTAACCACATATATAACCAAATTTTTTTCACTAACCGGTGAGCCAAGATTTTTAAGTCTATCCTCCATAGACTTTATTTTGGTGCAATAGTCATTAATGGACATTGTGTCAATCTTGATGGAACGGAGTTCATTGTCAATGTTAATTGCCCTAGCATCCTTGTTATCGTGAAACAAATTTTATAGGTGGTCCCAAAGAGCTTTAGCATTACCCGGTGTAGAGACCACTTGTTCTTGAAGAGAGTCACAAAGAGAGCCGAGAATCCACATCTTGATGAGATCATCAAGCTTGCACCACTCCGGATTAGGGTCGCTAGATGAGGCTTCCTGTTCAACATGGGATTTAAGGCCGAGGCTACCAAGATGTATTTTAAAGAAAGAACTCCAAGAGTTGTAATTGTGTTTTTCAAGTTCTAGTTTAATAGGGACCTAGTTAGTTATGCTAAACGGGATGAGCTTATCGGCGGAGGTGGGTGTAGGGGGAGGTGTAGAGTGGTCATCATCACCGGCCATGATTTCCGAAAGTGTGATGTAGGGTTGGTTAGGGGCAGAAGATTGATGGGGATGATGGAGGGAGGAAGATCCGAATATTGAGGAGTGTATTAGGGAAGAGATTAGTGGCTTGATACCATATTGGAAGGTTTGAATTCCTAGATTTGCATTAATCCTCTAAACCGTATATATGATTACATGGGAGTATTCTAGAGACAATACATGTGCTAGGCCTAATATAATACATTTGGGCCTTAATATAACTAATAACAATAATTACATAAGTGTCGTCTAATACTGTTGGCTTTTGGTTCAAATCTAAGTGATGTAAACCTAGAAAGGTTGATGTGTTAGAATGACTAGGTATCGGAGGTTCTTAAGTCGGTGGATCAACAAGGGTTATTTTCTTAGGCTTTAGCTTTAGGCTTGGACGCCACGCAGTATTTTTATGAACAACGGGCTCAAGGATTGAAGTAGTTAATAGGTTGAATATCCCTCTAATCTTCTTCAATAAGTTGGACATTCCAAAGGTGGAATGCTTTTTGAATACCTCCTTAAAATTTTCCGAATTATTATCACAACAAAGATCATCATCCTTTATGAATATAGATGGTGATAAATCAAGTTTTTTCCAAAATACGTCAATCGATTCAAGTGGAATAGGTTGTCCTACATTGTAAAAAGGCAATTGTTAGCACGATGTAAAATATTATAAAAATATTTGTTGAATCAAGTGGAATGGGCTAACCCGCCTTGAGATATAGTGCAATTTCATCCGCACATGGCAAACTACAACTTGTACGTAGTTGAAACCCACAACTTCCGGATGCTAAGTCAACACCTTTAGACCGTTGTGGTTCTGTGAATATTTTATCTAACACATGTATCGAAACCAAACCCCATAATCTTCGAAATTGTGATAATTTAAATCGATGTTTTCGAGCAATTTCGCTTTTTGTTAAACTTTCTTTAATAGTCGTGTGTTGTGAGAGCACAAAAGTGTATGAAGAAAATACACACATTTATCTAAACTTGATTGTGAGGAATCCAAGTATAATTTATACTTGGAATGTTGACATTCTTCTCTATTAGTTGTATGATTTCTAAAATTACAAAATCGCGCTGCAATACAAACATTTCCTTATGTGGTTTCAACCAATATTTATTAAGTTATTCAAGAACACCTGAAACTCAAATAAATATATAACTAAATAGACTTATAAAACTTAGAGCAAGCACATCAATAACGCTATAACGGGCGTTAGTGTTGTTAGGATTTAGTAAATCCAGTTATTAAAGAGTCGGTCACCTCAAGTATATGTAATCGTTAGAAAGCTCATAGTCGTAGTTATTATAAGTTAAGTAGTATTTAGTTAAGTAACACCGTGGAGGACGGACGGGTCTTTACCCACTGTATGCCTGATCCACAGCCCGTAGGTGGCGATTTGTGTAAGACTATAAATACTCTCTACCTCCCAAGGTAGAGAGTTGGAGCTCATAATAATACTTTCATTTCTCTCACTAAGTTCCCAAACCTCTAACTCTTTCTCTCTCTAAAACCTTGAATTATAATTCCCACTTTGATCATGATATGATGTGTTTGTGAAATCCAAATATATTACAAATGGTATCAAGAGCCATGGTTTGATCATCTCTCTTACATATCCTTGGATTTCTAGTGGTTTTAGATGGTTTTTGAGTTTGAAAAAGTTTAGTGGTTTTTGCATCATTTAGATCATTTTTTGTGTTAAAGTTTGAATTTGGATCATTTGCATCATTCATCAATCCCTTAATCCACATACCAACAGTCTTCACACTAACAATGAGATCGAATCATCTAATCTACACAATCATGCTGTTGTCAGAGATGGAAAAGTTATGGTGCAACCAGTTCAAGGAAGACAATATGAACAGGGAAGAGGTGGAGTAGGTGGAGGTTATGTTGCAAATCAGAATCGGGGAAAGAATGGAAATCAAGGTCAAGAAAAGCCAATTAAGTGCTACAACTGTGGTGGTGATGGACATATAGCAAGGAACTGCACATCTCCAAAACGTCCTTAAAATGCATAGTACTTCAGAGACAAGATGTTACTTGTGCAAACTCAGGATAATGGAGCTTTTTTGGATGAAGAGGAGTTGCTGTTTCTTACTGAGGGCAATGCCAAGACATATGATGTAGATGTGGATGAGCAGCCAATTCAGGAGATAGGTCAAAATCATCAAAATGTCTTTCAAGTAGCTGACTGTGATGCATTTGACTCTGATGTCGATGATGAACCTCATCGCTCAAACAATCTTCATGGCTAGCATCTCACCTATGGTCTCTCCAAAGGTCTCATCACCACAACCGGGCTGGTCCATCCAAAGATTCAATCATTTCAGAGGTATTAAAACTATATGATGAAGTTGATGAGCAAAAGATGCATAAGAAATTACAATCTCTTGAAACTTATGAATCAGATATTGATGATGAGGGTAATAGCAATATTGTCCCATATGATCAATATGTGAAGCAAAGTGAAAGTGAGATTGTACCAAGTAATGCATCTTCCGCAGTCAATGATGACTATGTTTTTGATGATTACACTGCATGTGCCCCTGATGATTCTGTTATCTCTGAACTGAATGCCTATAAAGAACAAGTTGCTATTTATGAACGATGACCAAATGCGTACAATTATTAGAAAAAGTAATTTTAGAGAAGAAGTATTAAAACAAGAGTTAAACTCCTTACAAGAAAAGCTTTCTAAAACTGCTAAGCAAAAACAAGAACTTCAAAAAAATGTTAAAATGCTTAAGCAAGAATTCAATGCTAAGGAATCAAAACTTTTGAATGATTTTTCCAATCTAAAAACTTTGAAAAACAAGCTTGAAAATAAGTTGTACGCATACAAGGAATACCTATTGATCGCTCACTTGATCACTAAGCATAGAGTCCTAAGCGATAAGCATAGCATTCCCCTTGTTGAGGAACCTAATCCTGAGGTAGTTAAAAGGCTAGAGCTACTCATAAGGTACTATATGATGGTTATGAGATTCTTAAGCCTAGGAAAACACCATCATGTGTAGGAAGCACGGAAGAGGATAGAAAATTAGATGATGCATCTAGGGAGAAAATGGATAAGAAGCTTAACGATCCTATGTGTAAAAAGGAAAACATAACGATAAAACCCCATGATTACACTAAGGAAAATTGGATCTCCTTAAACAAGTTTAAGCCTCATGACTCTATTAACCCCAACAATTGTTCGGAAAAAGGATATGGATACGCAAAAAGCTGAAAATCTTGTTGCAAAAAACACTCCCCTTAGGAAAATGCCTCAGCCATGTGTATCCTCCAAATATACCAACGCATCTA
This sequence comes from Chrysanthemum makinoi, assembly GCA_910596185.1. Classification (NCBI taxonomy): domain Eukaryota; kingdom Viridiplantae; phylum Streptophyta; class Magnoliopsida; order Asterales; family Asteraceae; genus Chrysanthemum; species Chrysanthemum makinoi. The sequence continues at coordinate 331,760,837 of OU343222.1, read as the reverse complement.
GTTCCTAGATCGATTGCCACTAATAGCAAAACCTTAATCACCAGATGTTGTTTATCAACTATTCGTTGATTTTGAGATGACATGTAAGAAGAGAATCACACCTACAGGGATAACCGAGGGGAAAGGGGTTTTGAGCAAACTAAAGAATGTTATTTAACTGAGTTCATGCCTTTCTTTAAATAATTAAAAGGTCAATTTGAGAGTCTTCAAAAAGGAATAAACTCAGATATTAAAGAAATGGAAAAGGAATTTGATGCAATGATAGTTGAGGTCAATGATTATGAACAGGAACTCAAATATAATGAAGTTGAAAGGAAGAACTTGCATATCTTAAATGAGAATTTGATTTCGTGTTGTGTTGCTCAAGATGTGTTTTATATCGTTACTAAGCACTCACCAATTATCGCTTCTCGATTTCATGAATTATCTATTGCATTGAAAGTTTACCATGATCGTGTCATTGAGCTTGAAAACAAAAACTCGAACTAAATGAGAAAATTGATCAGGATGATCACGATAAATTGGTAAAACATCTTTCTAAACTAGAAGTTGAACATTTTGATTTGCAACTAAAATATCAACATCTTAAAGAAAATGTCAAAACCTCAAATATCAATACATCCTCGATGTTCCGAGTTTGATGCGCTTTTTCGATACACAAACGTGACGAACAGATTCAAGCTCATTGTAACACGATCATAAAGTTGAAAGCCCAAATTTCACAATTAAAGGGTGAAAAGAACAATGTGATCGGCTCCTAAATGCCTCATCCTTTAGATTCTCAGTATTCTCAAACTTTTCATCTTCAAAACTTGGTTAATGTTTTACAAAAGAAAACGAGAGTTTTCTAGAAGAAAATGAAAAAGTTAAACGACACTTTAAAGAGTTATATGATTCAATGAAAGTCACCGTGACAAGAACAATGAAAAAATAACGCCTTTACAAAAAGAAATTGAGAATCGAGGAGTCGAAAAAGGGATGCTGCCACTTGTCTTTAATGAGAATGTTGCATCAAAGTCATCCTCGATTGCAAATATATCATGCGATCATTAAATACATTCCTCTTCATCTTAGGAATAATGAACTTGTGTTTCATAACTATTTTGCTCACCTTAAGGATAGTCTAGAATGTCTCCGTGAGATTGTGGAAGAGGATTTCATAAATAAGCCGCTTGATAGAGAAATTAGGTTTGCTTGCATTCAGGCCAAACGATCTCGGGAACTGCTAGAATGTTTAATAGCAACATGTCCTAAATCCTTAGGTGCGAAAGGTAAAGCCGTGATGCCTTGTTCTATGCCTAGTGCCAAGTATACAAACCATTCTATGCCCAGTATTAAGAAAGTTAACTCTAATGTGCCTTCAAGTAGTTCGATCCTGCACGCCTAGTTCAGGGAATGCAAAAAGCATCAACCAATTATGTTCCCATAATTCCCTACAGAGTAATCACCGACATAAAACAAGCTGGTCAAAGCCTCAGTGCAATACCAAGCAAGATAGGACCTCGTAAGCAAAGAATGTTCATTGGAAGAGAGTAGAAGATCACCCTAGGAGTATTAAGTTTGAGTTGAATAAAACGAATCGTGTTGATTCTAGTATTAGCTATAAGCGTAATGTAATTAATTCAATTACGCTACTATCCGCAAAACCATGTAATGATGAGCGCTTGATTTCTGTTACTAATCATGAATGTGGTGTGAATGATTTGTCTAATGCTGTCAAATGCCCAGCTAAAACTGTTAATGTTAAAAATCAAGCTAAGAAGGCTAAAAGGCAAAGGCGAAGAAAGTTAAAAACAGTGGAAACCCACAGAAGGAAATTTAGTAATATAGGTTATCAATGGATACCTACCGCCGTAAGATTAATGAGTTGTGACCTAAATTTTCTAAGTCAATGCCCACTAGAAAATGGATGCCTACCGGTAGAACTATTCCCTTAAGAAGTGAACATACTTTGAATAGGTCAAATACGAACACTAGCACTGCATCTATTTCTGATGATTCCATTGTTTCTACTTCTGATGTGGGTGTTCCAATCACTGCTACTAACCAAATGGAACCCATTCTTGCATGGGGATCCCAACTATCCGTTATCCATTTTGTCGTGTTCAACAGAGAGATCGTTCAAATCGTTCGGGTACCTGGACTCGGCTATTCCAAGCATATGACTAGAGATCGCCGCGCTCATGAACTTCATGAGTAAATTCATCGAGACCGTTAGATTCGGGAACGACCATTTTGGTGCAATTATGGGTTATGGAGATTATGTGGTTGGTAAAAGTGTAATCTCCGTGGTATATTGGGAAGGTCTTGGTCACAATTTGTTCTCTGTTGGTCAATTATGTGATTCCGATCTAGAAGTGGCTTTTAGAAAACACACTTGTTTCGTTAGAGAACTTGATGGTGTGGAATTGTTAAGAGGAACTCGTGGTTCAAATCTATACACCATCTCTATCGAAGACATGATGAAGTCCTTCCAATCGCTTGTTGTCAAAGGTTATGGCTTCAAAACAAAATCATGGTTATGGCATCGTCGTCTCAATCACTTGAACTTCGGCACCATTAATAACCTTTCCGTAAAGGATCTTGTCGAGGCTTACCCAGATTAAAATATGAAAAAAAGATCATCTTTGTTCAGTACTTGCCAATTGGGAAAGCACTAGAAATATGCCCACAATCCAAAACCCACAAACTCAGTAATGGAAGTTCTTCATACCCTTCATATGGATATGTGCGGACCAATGAGAGTGCAAACGATAAATGGGAAGAAATACATTCTAGTGGTCGTTGATGACTACTCTCTCGATTTACTTGGGTAAAGTTTTTGAGGACAAAGGATGAAACTCCGGATGTCATCATCAAACTTATCAAACAATTTCAGTTCGACTCAACAATACTGTTAGAATTGTTCAATGCACAATGGCACAGAGTTCGTTAACAAAGACTTAATTCAGTTTTATAAAAGTGTTGGAATCAGTCATCAAAGAAGTGTTCCACCTAACTCCTCAACGAACGGTGTAGTTGAAAGTCGAAATCGAACTCTTGTGGAAGCCGCAAGAACAATGCTAATTTATTCAAAGGTTCCAATGTTTCTATGGGCTGAAGCCATTGCCACTGCTTGCTACACCCAAAATCATTCCCTTATTCATACTGATGAGTGTGTAAAAACTCATCATTTTTGGTCAAATCTGAATCAGAAAACATCTAAAAACACTCATAAATGCATCAAAATACTGAAAATATCTCAAAATTGTGTTTTATATGTTTCAGATGCAAAACTATTGAAAACAAATGAAAATCGAACAAAGTTTGCGCAATCGACAGTTTCAGTCCCCCGACTTTCAAAAATTGACAGAAATAGTCCCTGAGCACTTATTTTAAAAGAAAAGTCACCAAAGGTCCTTTTGAAATCCTAAGTTGTCATAATTAGTCCTTTGGTGAAAAATTTCAAAAGTTTTGAGAAGTTACGAGTTTAGCCCCTGAAGATTTCAGAATTGGCAGAAAATGCCCTCAAGTTTCACAATTGGCAAAAAAATGGCCCTTGGTTTATTTGAGAAAGACAAGATTGGTCCTTGGAAAGCATTTTCAGAATTACATACGTGGTCCCTGGATTTTCAGTATTTGGCAAGATTGGTCCTTAACTACTAAATGTCATCCAACTAAAGTCCCTAGTCCATTGTTAACCCTTAAGTCCAAGTCCAATAACCTATCTAAAACCCACGGTCCATTACATCTCCCCAGGCCCAATACCCCGTCCAACCCATGGTTTAACCCTAATCCAAACCCGGTCAAAGTATTAACACCATCTCTGTCTTCTCCTTCCCCATTTTCCCGCCTAAACAAAAAAAAACCCACGCCTTTTCAGTCCCCCATAAACCTTAAAACTAACCCTCTTTCTCTGCTTCCCAGGACACTCCACCTCCAAACTTTCTATTACCCAGCTACATCAAAACCCAAGTCCACCTTAATCCCCTTTACCCAGTTTTACCCATTTCCCAAACCCAACTCTCTTTTCTCTCCTTTCCAAGAACTTGCCAAGCCGGGCGATCCCAAATTTTCAAAAAGAACCCAAGGGACGGCTCAGATATGCTCTCAAGTGTACCTACTTATTCAATGGTGAAGATTGATGAAAGGCAAGCACAAGTTGTCTCTTGGCTGTTTTGCCTCACAAAAGAAGCACAACACATGAAGAATGGAAGACCTATCTTAGTATAAATAATTGATGTAAGCCAATGTATAAGGCACCCCCTAGTCTTAGTCTTAAATTGAGTTTTCTGTTTTTCCAAATGTAATGTCTATTTTATTAATGAAGAAACTTTCTTGAATTTCTGTCTCATTAGTGTTGGTTACCTGGTTTGTTAACTGTTTAGTAGGATTAGTTTGTTAGCTTTCATCCAAAGAATTTTAAAGTGTAAAGCCTTTCCAAATCAATTTTGAGGAGATTCGCACCCTTAAAGGGGTGTTTGGGTTAACCTTTCAACTCGTCAAAATTCACATTTTACCCGTTTGAGTCAGCGAATCAAACTGCTATTTGCTTCAACGAGTTGGTTTAGATAGGCTAGGGGCGATTTCTCAAAGTGTGTATTTGCTTTAATAAAAAAAAAATGTTTTTTTTATTTCAGCACCTTGCAAAATAGCAGCCTAGCTACTAATCTGTCCAATACTTGTAGCTTAATTGGTATCGAAACGCTGTGAAATCAGTTTTAATTGGGTCTTTGTAACCCCTCCCAACTTATGTTTTAGTTTCAAGCATTAGATTTATTTCGAGCATAAGTCAGTTAAAGTTAGAAGTATGCATTTTGAACTTTTATTGTCTTTTCTTCATCAGCATACATGCTGGCCAAAAATGCTGTTAACAGCTTATTTATAAGCTGATACAGTGAAAAACTTTATCCCAAATCAGTTTTTCTTTAAAGTCACATGTGCTAACTTTACTTTTTGAAGCTTTTTTGGTCTTGAAGCTCAAATGGTGGCTTAAAAATTAAGCCTCGAACAACCATAGTGGGCTGTCTTCAGCATGAGCAGCAACAAATATGTACCTTATTTCTTTTTCTTTTTTTTTTCAGTGCTTATTAGGACCCCTTCAGCTTATTTAGACCTTCTTAGGTACTTTTAGATAAATTAGATTAGATTATATTAGACTAGACTTAATTTAGCTTTACTTAATGCTTAGTTGTAAGAATTTAGAGCTTATTAGTTTTTTTTAGCTTAGGACTCCCTAGACCGCTTATGCCAACCGATCTTCCCTTAGAGCTTGCTTATTTGTAGCTTAACCTTGTGTGCGATAGTTTGTTTAACATCACATCTTGCTTATCACCTATTTTCAACTGCTTATTGCTACTTAACTCTCAAGAAGTGACTTAAGGGTGTTTTGGTTGTCTGCTCATTAGCTAAAAGGGGTGTTTGTTAAGTTTTTAAAATCTGTTGTGATAAGCTGTGCATACAGCTTATTGAAAGATCTCTTAACAAAAAGTTTTTCATAAAAGTTCTTCATTTTTCTCTCCACTTCAAGTTCTAATAAAAAGATCAAGAAAAAAAAATAAAAAAAACAGTGGGAGGCAGGCTCGAACCTGAGACCTCCAACCTTCGGGAGTGATAGAGGGTACCTGTATACCAGTTGCCCTTGGGACTTTCTTGTGTTTTAACTTGCAACATTCATTACTTAACCAACTTAGCAGTTTTAAGCTCAAGTTCTTTCTCAGCTTATTTCGTGGCTTATTTCCAAAACAAGCACAAGTTTTCTTAATTTTCTTAGGCTTAGTACACATCTTAGTAGTTTGTGTGAATTTTTCAGATTTTTCAAAAATAGTTTAATATTTTTCGTCATTTAATTAGTGTTAATTAGTTTTTAATTCGTAGAAAATAATTTAAAAGTAAAAAAAATACCCGGCTTTTTCCTAAAATCATTTTTTGTCATGTAGAATGTAGGAAAATTAGTTTTGCACTTGTAGAATTTAAATTGCATATTTTTCACTTTCGGGGCTCGGTGTGTTCCCGGTTTTTAGCGTTTTTGCATTTTAGCACCCTAGGATGTAGTTTAGCTTTGTTTTATTGTTTCTTAGACTTAGTAGTAGTTTATTTAGGGTTTACTTAGTTTTACATGCTTTATTTTCACTCTCGTTCTTTATTTTGTAGAATAACGAAATTAAAATCCAAATTTCTTAAACCAATTCAAGTCCTATTCACGAAACTCAACGACACCGTCAATTTCACACCTCGTTGGGACACGACCTGGGAAATCACTTTTCCGGTATCACTTTTATCACACCCGTGAGATTTGATACGTTGACCTTTTTCCTAAAGGGTTAATTTGTCGAATTTTACGGTTATTTTGATATACGTTGATATTGTGTTTTTCACCACTCACTTCACAACGAATCACATACCTCTCATGGAAAAACTCCATATGAACTTGTCCATAAACGAAAATCTGATATCTCCTACCTTCGTGTGTTTGGTGCTTTGTGCTATCCAACGAATGACGGTCAAGATTTAGGCAAATTAAGAGCAAAGGCAGATATTGGAGTTTTTGTTGGTTATGCACCAAACAAGAAGGGTTACCGAATCTACAACACAAGAACTCGAGATATCATGGAAACTATTCACGCCACGTTCGATGAGCTGTCCGGGCAAATGGCTCCAGGACAATCCAGTTCTGGACCCGCATTTCAATCTTCATCAAGTAGTCCCATCGCTTCTATTCTTTTCAAATTCCTCACCAAAGAACTCCTTATGTACCACCTTCAGAAGATGATTTGAAGAAATTATTTGATCCAATGTTTGATGAACACTATGAGCCAAGTGTAAATGATATGTCAATTCCATCAACAGGTCTGCTTCTATCCCCTGTCAATGAAGTTAACCCTTCAGTTTCAATGTCATTTAAGTCAAGAAGCCGCTGCCGGGGTCACTCTGCCTCATCAACAAATCATCAATCATTAAGTGTACATCATGGAATTATTTCTGGCATCAATGATGGAGATAATCCCTTTGCTACCCCTGAAGATGCCCCATTTGAAAACATATTTGCTCCTGAATCATCATCAACCATCTTCTTCTCGGAGATATCGACTCGCTACTTCAGTTCCTCAACAACAACCACATGAACACATTAGAAAATGGACACATGATCATCCATTGGACAACATCATTGGAAACCCCTCTCGTCCAGTATCCACACAGAAACAACTTGCAACCGATGCCTTATGGTGCTTCTTCAACTCCGTACTCTCTAAGGTCGAACCAAAAGATGTTAAAACTGCCATGAATGAAGACAAATGGTTCAATTCCATGCAAGAAGAAATTCATGATTTTGATCGACTAGATGTATGGGAATTGGTACCTGCTCCTGACTGTGCTATGATCATTGCTCTAAAGTGGATCTTCAAAGTAAAACTTGATGAGCATGGTGATGTTTTAAAGACCAAGGCTCGATTGGTTGCAAAAGGATACCGTCAAGAGGAGGGTATTGACTTTGAAGAATCATTTGCTCCAGTTGCTTGTATTGAGGCAATCAGAATCTTCTTAGCTAATGCTGCAAGTAAGAACATGGTAGTCTATCAGATGGATGTAAAGACGGCTTTTCTTAACGGAGATCTTAAAGAAGTCGATATCGCCACCAACCCGGCTTTTGTGAATCCGTGAGCATCCTACTCACGCCTATCGCTTCTGAAGAAGGCTCTTTACGGTTTGAAGCAAGGGCATGGTATGATACGCTATCAAAGTTTCTTCTATCTACCGGATTCAGCAAAGGAGCAGTTGATCCGACATTGTTCAGAAAGTCGTGCAAACATTTAATTCACGTCAAATATATGTTGATGATATTATTTTTGCCTCATTGACCCCAATGAATGTGATCGTTTTTCAAATGAAATGGGTTCCAAATTTCAAATGTCAATGATGGGACAAATGTCATTTTTCTTGGGATTACAAATTTCACAAAGTCCCTGAGGCATTTTTATAAATCAATCTAAATATGCAAATGAGATTTTAAAGAAATTTGGATTTGATTCTTAGACCGCTGACACCCCATGATAGCCGCGTACTAAACGATGAGGACCACTCAAGGATCATGGTAGACCAAACGAAATATCGTAGTATGATTGGATCCTTGATGTACCTCATTATTCTCGTTGCTTGCATGTGTGCTTAGATATCGCTGCTAAGCCTACCAAAAAGGACCTTGAAGCGTTTAAACGGGTCTTTCGGTATCTCCAAGGAACCATCAATATGGGACTTTTGTACCCGAAGGACACCGGTATGTCACTAATGTACCTATGCGATGTTGATCATGCAGATGTCAAGATACACGTCGGGCACGCCCGAGGTGCTCTTGGGTGATAATCTTGTGAGCTGGTCTTCAAAGAAACAAATGAGTACTTCTATTTCCTCTACAGAGGTTGAATACATAGCCATGTCATCTTGTTGTGCTCAAATCCTATGGATGAGATCCCATTATCCGACTATGGCTCCTCAATTCAACAAAATTCCTCTGCATCGCGGATAATAAAAGTGTTATTGCTCTCTCATGCAACAACGCTCAACACTCAAGAGCAAAACACATCGACATTCGACATCATTTCATCAGGTAGCAAGTAGAAAACGGTGTGGTGGAACTTTATTTTGTGAGGACCGGCTAGCGCATCTTCACCAAAGCTCTTCCTAGAGAACGTTTTGAGTTTATCCTCCCTACCTACTTGGTCCAAAGAGTCTTCAACCGAAACACTCAAACGTTTTTAAGAGGAAGACGAGGAGTAAAGGTCTTTCTTCATCCATCTCTTGTAAATATTTATTCAAAAAGCAAAATACAAAATTACAAAACCTTCAAAAAGCAAATAGAAAATACAAAACTTACAAAAATCCATGAAAATTTGAAAAATCTTGAAAAATTTCAAAAAATATTGTCATTTTATCATGCTTTTCTCGATTCGATAATATCTACGGTCTTTGTGCTGTCATTAAAAGAATGACACGGGACTTTAGATATTGTTCGAATGTTCATATATATATATATATATATATATATATATATATATATATATATATATATATATATATATATATATATATATATATATATATAGAGAAAGTGAATCTATGGTTTATTGTCATTTCAAAGAACCGCTTTTTCAAAGAAAGAACAAAGTCATGCTTTATCTTGTTTTTCAAATCTCATGCTCTGATTCTATAAACAATCAATTGATATCTAATGAAAACTAATAGCTTTGAAAAATAACTCGGACTCTATTTTTGAAAATCATCTGGTCTTAACATGTGTCAAAATATATATCTTTCAATCAACAACTTATATCATTGATTGAGGGGGAGAATGATTTCAATTAAATCAAAAGAGGTTATTTGTCATACAATTATTTTCAAAAGATAATCAGGCATGTTTAATCAATGGAGTGTAAAGTCTCAAAATCCGATCCTTATCAGTTAAAATGTTTTCATAATCAAGTCACAATTCTCTTCAAAAGCTTTCAAAATCAATTTAAATCTACAGAGATCACAAATCACAAATGATTTGAAAATTGTGATCGGGGGAGAATTTGTGATTTAAATTGGATTTAAAACTAATAATTCGATAAATGGTTTCATAAGTGTTTAGTAATCCTCCCACATGCCAAACGATTTCAAATTTTCCATGCACATGTTGAGAGGGAGCATCTATTTTAAACCACAAAGAATTGAAACGTGATTGATTTGTATCTAAGTGCAGATTCCTTCTAATATGTGCAAAACTATTTCAAACCTCGAGGCACATATTGAGGGGGAGCGAACTTATGAAAACCTCATCCTTCCCCAATATGCTTTATCTACTTGATTTGATCGGGGAAGTGATGTTGATATCTTTTAGAAAATGGTAATCAAAGAAGTTAATCTTTCCTCTTGCCTCCGTGTGCCAAAACGATTTCAAATACATGATGCACATGTTGAGGGGAGCTCTTTTTCTAAAAATATCAAAAACAATTCAGGTACAAAATGCTTTGATAATACATCACAAGTATCCGATTGATTTTCAAATGGTTTTCAATTGGTTCCAATGGCAGATGAACAATACCAAATAGAACGACCAAATTTACTTGATGTATGGTGATATAAGGATGATAAGGTTAGGTATTTGTTCCCATGATCCGCCAGTAACCGAGAGATCTACCCATGGACAATCCACTAGATAGTGTAGAAGTCCTTAGGTATGATGAAAAAAAAAAAAAAAAAGTGAGATATGGGAAGAGTGCGGACCGAGACGAGCTAGTACTCGAATAAACCCAACAAGGTTCTAGTTATGAAGTCTCGTAAGCAATCAAGGGGTTGAAGAATGAAAAAGAAATGAATGGAAAAAGGGGTGAAAAGAAATAACCCTCCAATTATTCAACCTTAGGGCAGAAACCGGGTTCAATTCATATGCTACTGGTGGTTACCAAGGTAACATCGGTATTGAAGACAAGACGTCATGGACCTAGTGACGCACTGCAGTACAACTTCCCAAGCTACTCAATTTCCTCTTAAAAGGACTTGTTTCATTCTCACGGGGAACCGACATTATCTATCGACTTTCTCTTAGAGTTTGTTGATATTGAAGAAGGAGACCCTCTCCCTAGTCTCCGGCATAGGAACCAAATATGCACAATTGAGTCTAGAGCCACGAGATCATCATATAAATCTCTTTAGGACACCGTCAATGAAGACTCTCTGTTTCACACAATGTGGAAAGAGAGATTATATCTTATGAGTCCTACGAATTATCCTTGTGGTATTGCCAGAACATCCGAGAGTGAAATGCAAACATATTTACTATGAAGATGGAAAGCCTTCTGGAGCCAACATCAAATAAGCTCCTGGTGGGTGGCATGTGAGATCTATCCAATAGATCAACCATGTGACAACTGAACAAAAACAATTGGGCGATTCAATCTTTTGAATCAATCCTGGTTCAGGTTATGGATTGACGGATACCTTTGAAAAACCGGTCGTTGTGCTTAAAAACTCTTTTCTTTAGCACATCGATCGCGGTACTCATATTTCAAAATAAAAGGTGTTTATGATTGATAATTGATTTTTATTAAAACCTTCGTTGTATTGCAAAAACAATTTCTATTAAGCGTACACCGATTATTTTTCAAATCTCTTTTCATCAATCAGTGAATTTCAATTACGGGTTTACTCATTCCGTGTTATCTTCTTTGAGACGCTTCCGTTTGAGAACAACTAGAGCAAAGAAATAAACTGTCAAGGAAATTCTTCTTCGAATTATACCTGATCACGTGCAGTATTTGTACTGATCAACGGAACGTGGGCGTGTACCTCAATCAACGATATTGATCAAAGACACTTTCATGCGCTTTATTGCTAATCGTTGTATGTGCACGCCCGACGTTTGCAAATGTGATCGTAATGAAGCGGTCAATCTATAGCCGCATGCTCACTCAACACATTCATTTCTAAAGAAATCATGATAAGTGCATCAATGACTCGATATTTTCACCCATGCTTCGCTACATCGCGCCAATATCATGAATTAACTAAAGCTTCCGCTACTCTGATGAGAATATATCATGATCCAGAATGTGAGCATGTCGGTCCAAATGTCACAACATCACATAATACCAACACCACAATGTAAGAGTCAGAGATTAATGTTAGCTGATGATCTCAAAGCTGGCTCAAAACTCATTATCACGTGGATCAGTTAAAGACCTCCACTTAGATTAACCAAACATGCAAAAAATGAAGAATCAATGACTACGAGCTACAGAGCAAAGAACATTAAACAAGAATCCAAGAACAATCTTATTGTAATATCTGTTTGTATTCAATGTATTTTTGAGGTGACCTCCTTTAGGGGGAGATTGTTAGGATTTAGTAAATCGAGTTATTAAAGAGTCGGTCACCTCAAGTATATGTAATCGTTAGAAAGCTCGTAGTCGTAGTTATTATAAGTTAAGTAGTATTTAGTTAAGTAACACCGTAGAGGACGGACGGGTCTTTACCCACTGTATGCCTGATCCACAGCCCGTAGGTGGCGATTTGTGTAAGACTATAAATACTCTCAACCTCCCAAGGTAGAGGGTTGGAGCTCATAATAATACTTTCATTTTCTCTCACTAAGTTCCCAAACCTCTAACCATTTCTCTCTCTAAAACCTTGAATTATACGCCTACTTGTGATATGATGTGTTTGTGAAATCCAAATATATTACAAGTGTGCAAATAACAACGTTAGCGGGCATTAAGCCCTTGGACCTCTGGCGTTAAACTTGCGTTAAGGGACCAACGTTATTTGCCCAACGGGTGTTAAAGGCTTTAAAAAAAATCAAAATATTTACAAAATGACCCCCTAAAACGGCTAGTGACCGTTAATATTTAAAAAAAATTACAAAACACCCCCTAACGGCTAGTTTTAATAAAATAAAAAAAAAAATCAAATTTAATGATATGTTTAGTTTAATAAATGAAGTGTTTGTTTTAGTTTAGGGGTTGAAATTGAAAATATGAAATGTTAAAGTTTAACTTGGGATGTTATTGTTGTGGGTTTTTTTTTGGATGTTAAGGTGAAATGTTAAAGCTGATGAGGCGCTGACGTAGTCGATGTTAAACTTTAACACAAGTTATTGATGTGTTTGCTCTTATTCACTTTTTCAATAACACCTAAAATTCAAGAACACCAATATATATTCGGTTTTTCATGAACACCTGAAATTCAAATAAATATATAAAAGTACGTTGAAATTCGGTTAATATTGCTTCAAGGTGTGCGTAATTTCTCAAGTATGATGTAACCGTCGACGATAAAACTAATGACTTCCACGCCGTGTCTAGAGAATCCCACAACCTGGGTGATTTCATACTTGGTCTAGCAAACTTGAACACAATTTGCGAGATGTGCCATCAACATAGTAATTGTTTAGCATCTGGAAATACAGTTTCACATGCGCTCATCAGTGCGTAAGCTCTATCAATGACAACAACACGCGGGCAAACACATTCGTCTATTGTTGACTTTAGACAATTGAACGCCCATTCATAATTGTCTTTCTTTTCTTTACATAAAAAGGCGAATGCTACTCAAAATTTCAGGTTAGTCGAAGTTACATTAACAATTTTCAAAAAAGGCATGTTAAACATGTTTGTCTTATAGGTGACATCCATCAACAACACTTGTGGAAACGCATTCCATATCTCTAGCGACAATGGATGAGCGAAAAACAAATCTTCTAACTCATTATTTTCATTTACACGAGGTTTAGATATGAAGCCTTTTTTATGTAAAAGTGCTATAAAAACCTGCATTTCAGTTACTCATTGTTTCTCTATCATCTGCATTTTTTCACGTGCATTACAAATGGTTTTTAGAGAAGAACAATTATTCATATTTTGCTCCTTTATCGTTGATAAGGCTGGCTCCAATAATGGTTGACGATCGACTTGTTCGATCGATCACCCATCAATTTTGCTACTATGGGGACTCGATCGCCTCATGGTTTTAGGAGGGAAGTGATCGCTTCCCTGATCGAGTGCTTGTTTCTTTTTTCTTTTCTTTTTTGTTTTTTTTGTATTAATAAATAAAAATGTATATTTGTGGGGTATGTTTTTTGTAGTGTAGGGTCATCTTACTGGGGCACCCAATCGCCTGAAGGTCGCTGGAGAAAGAAAGCTGACGTGACAGGGAAAATAGAAGGGATTGAGTCCCCTTACTGGAACCGGCCTAAAATATCACGTGATTTCACGTTCTTCTTTGACAAATCATCCATTAAACAAAATTCCTCAGGTTTTAAAACCCATTGCATATGGATGACCGTACGTATGTTGCGCAAGTTCGTGATTATGTTTATCATGTATCACTTTTAACGTCCAAAAATCATTTACTGTTGAATATTTACCTAACAATTCAAACGGACAATTGATTTTTTTAGAATTACAATCTTATTTTTTTATTATTCTCAATATCAATATTCGAAGTCTCTTCAAGGTTTTGACTTCTTTTTTTTTTATACACCACTACGGTCACACCAAAGATAAACCTTACACATATAACCACTTGATATTTTATTACTTCTTTTGATCCTAATAACATAACCAAGAGAGTATGCCAAATCTCGCACCAATTCTATTAAATCTTCACGAGTTTTAAACACCTAAAATTAAACTATTAAAAAAGAAAAAAAAAAAAAAAAAAGTTTAAGGGGTGCCTATAAGATGAAAAATGAGTGTTTTATTTGACTATATTGTTTTTAAAATTTCTTTAACAAAAGATAGTATTTTAAAATTTATTTAATAAAAGATAGTATTTTTACATAAACTATAGTTTTTTTGAATTCAATTGCTCTTGCGTATCATATAAATCCAAGTACCATTTCAACTTTATTAGTTTTTATTTTTTTATGTCTAACAAAGGTATATTTATATATGTTTGAAAGACCAACACATACTCATCAAGCGACTTGCTTATTTTTAGATATAAAATAATATATCACTATTTTTGTTTCTAGTAGATAGAGGTGTTCATGGGTTGGTTAATATCCGAATAAACCGAAAAACTGAACCGAACCGAAAATAATTGAACCGAACTCGTAACCGAACCGAACCGAACCGAAATAAAAGTTCGGTTTTCGGTTCGGTTATGGTTTTAGCAATCCAAACCGAAAACCGAATTTAAATAAATATATATATATTTTTATATATTTATATAAAAAAAATATATTAAAACTCTTTTATAATATATATATATATATATATATATATATATATATATATATATATATATATATATATATATATATATATATATATATATATATATATATATATATATATATATATATATATATATATATATATATATATATATAATATTTTTGAAGCTTGAAATTATTTTTTTTTCAAAAAATATATATAAATAAATGAACAAATTATTAAATTTGGGTAATTCGGTTCGGTTTTCGGTTATTGGGTTTTCGGTTTTTGGTTTTCGGTTCAGTTTAGTCAAATTTGAATTCGGTTCGGTTCGGTTTTTGGTTATACCTAGAAATAAAAAATAACCGAACAAACCGAACAAAACAAACCGAACAAACCGATAACCGAACCGATGAACACCCCCTACTAGTAGATGGATAATTGTTCTGTTTGAAGCCATTTAGCTTGGATCAACATAGTGAATTAGAAGATAAACACTAGTCCATTCCACTTTTGGTCTATCTATATGTTATACATTTAAAGAGAAAAGTTCATTTACTTACTCTTATTTTGATGTTTATCAAATGACAAATTCTTACCATTCATTTATTTGAACTAATAGTGGGGATTAACCTAAGATTTAATACTTAAACTTAAGTCCATGACTTTTTTTCCCTTATTTTTTGTCTTTTTGTCTTTATTATTTATTCACTTTTTTTTTGGCTTTTTTCTTGGTTCACGTTTTTTATTTTCATTCGAAGTTTTTTTTTTTCTTTTTTTTTCAATTCCCTTTTTTTAATTTACGGTTTTTTTCATACGTTTTTATACATTTTCATACGTTTTCATCCGTTTTCTTACGTTTTCGCCCGTTTATGTCCGTTTTCGTCTGTTTTCTTACGTTTTCATTCGTTTTCATATATTTTCGTCCGTTTTCATACGTTTCGTCCGCTTTCGTTCGTTTTCATACGTTTTTGTCCGTTTTCTTTCGTTTTCGTCCATTTTTCATATGTTTTCATCCGTTTTCACACGTGTTTTTACGTTTTCATACGTTTTCTTATATTTTCGTCCATTTTCTTACGTTTTCGCCGATTTTCGTCAATTTTCATACATTTTCGTTCGTTTTCTTATGTTTTTGTTTGTTTTCATACGTTTTCGTCCGTTTTCATCTGTTTTCGTCCATTTTCATACATTTTCGTCCTTTTAGACGTGTTTTTACGCTTTCATACCTTTTTGTCCGTTTTCATACGTATTCATCCATTTTCTTACGTTTTCGTTCATTTTTTTTACGTTTTCATACGTTTCTGTTTCTGAATATCACAAGTGATATTCAGTGATATTCAAAAATCACTTGTGATACTTTGAATATCACTAGTGATATTTTGAATATCACATGTGATTTTCTAAACATCACTTATGATATTCTGAATATCACTTGTGATTTTCTTACGTTTTTATCTGTTTTCATATGTATTCGTTCATTTTTTTACGTTTTCCCCGTTTCTTGTTTTTGTCCATTTTCATACGCTATGAATATCACATGTGATATTCAGAATATTCATCACTTGTAATTTTCTAAATATAACTTGTGATATTCTGAATGTCACTTGTGATTTTATGAATATCTATCACTTGTGATTTTCTAAATATAACTTGTGATGTTCTGAATGTCACTTCTGATTTTAATGTTAAAAATCACTTATAATATTCAAAAAATCACTTGTGATATTTAGAATATCACTTGTGATATTTAGAATAACACTTGTGATATTATGAATATCACAGAATATCACTTGTGATATTCAAAAACGTCTGAAAACTGTCGAAAACATTTAGAAACGGACGAAAATGGACAAAAACGTAAGAAAACGGACGAATATGTATGAAAACGGTCGAAAACGTATGAAAGCGTAAAAGCACGTATGAAAACCGACGAAAATGTATGAAAAATGAACGAAAATATATGAAAACGAACGAAAACTAAAAAAAAATGAACAAAAATGGCCGAAAACATAAGAAAACGGATGAAAACGAACGAAAACGTATGAAATCGTAAATACACGTCTGAAAACGAACGAAAACGTATAAAAATGGACGAATATGAAAGAAAACGAACGAATACGTATGAAAACGGACGAAAACGGGCGAAAACGGACGAAAATGTATGAAAACGGACGAAAACAGATGAAAATGTATGAAAACGGACAAAAATGTATAAAAGCGAAGAAAAAACGTGAAATTAAAAAAAAAAAAAATAAAAAAAATAAAAAATACTTGAATTAAAATTTAAGATCGGGAATTAAAAAAAAGACAAAAAATGTGAATAAATAAGAAAGAAAAAAGACATAGAAAGGGGGGAAGGGGAAGACAAGGACTTAGGTTTACATATTAAATTTTCGGTTAATCTTCGTCATTGGATCAAACTAGATGGATAGTGGATTTGTCCTTTGATAAACACCAAAATAATCGTATCCAAAATAAAGCAACTCTACGTTTAAACATTACATTTCTATCTTGAACGTAGTTCCCAGGCATGTAATTCTATATATGGTGGAAAGTTTATACATGATCAGTCACTCCTTAGAGCACAAGGTATCGTGGATACCAATAACACGTTATTTGTATGTCACCTCAGCGTCACATAATATATCGTCCTATAACCCACTAATAACTAAAACACACTCACTTATAACGCACCACTAATATGTTATTAAGTCCCACAAATACCCATTCACTCACAATACAAAAAAACAAATGACGTGAGCCAGTGGAATGACTTAAATACATTTGGCTCACGAATGGCATCAAATGGTAATATAATTTGACTCACCATTGACATGAAAATTGAATCTTTGACATATTAAATGCTAGTCAAACCGTGTGCTCTTATTCGTCTCCTTATTCTACGAGTAGTGATTTACGCAAATATGTAAATGGAATATCTATGTTCTGCACACATTTGGTGAAGGTATACATTTTTACTTATATAATCTATTATGGACTTCTATTATTGGTGTAATAAATGTCTTCGTCCCGACAATCTTAATAAACATAAGCTTTTACTTATATAATCTATATAGTTTATCTAAAATTATTATCTTTTATTAAATAAATTTAAAAAGACTTAGGTCAAATAAAAAGCTTGATGAAAAATATAGGGACAATGGTTTAAAAAAGCATTTAATTTGTCATTTTTTTTCTTTTGTGGGCATAAACTTTTAATTTTCCTATTGTAGCTTCCAACTTTCTTAATTTTCTTATTTTAGCAACCAACTTTTTTAATCACTTTATTGTATGCATCCAACTTCCTTAATCTTTATATACGTAGGCATCCAACATCCTTAAGAAAGTTGGAAAATTAAGAAAGTTGGATGCTACAATATGAAAATTAAAAGTTTGATGCCTACAAAAGAAAAAGTGACAAGTTAGATGCCTTTTTAGACAATAACCGTTGGTCAAAGGAAGAAGAAAAGTTGCTGGCGAAAGTTTGGCTCAAAGTTTCTCAAGACATAGACATCGGAAATGACCGTTCCGATGAGTCCTTTTGGAACCAGATTGTGGACATGTTCAACAGTCAATCTGACGGTGACAATCGTTCCAAAAATAGGATCACGGGTAAATGGACAAGGCTTAATAGTGAATGTCAAAAATACAACGATATTTATAAACATTTGCAGCGTACAATCGGGGAAAATGACAGTTATCATCTCGGCAAAGACCGTTTTTGAACATCGCTTTGGTGGAAGAAGCTTCCAATATGTTCACGTGCGGGAGGTTTTGAGAAACTACCCCAAATGAGATGAATGAAATGCTTAACGGTGTTGGATGGTTTTTTTTTCTGTATCGTGTTTATTTTTTATCATATCGTGTTTTCTTTTCGTATCATTTTTTGTTTTTCGTATTTTATTTTAAGTTTTGTATGTTTATAATATGTTGTATTATATTTTTAATTTTAATGAAATAAATATAGCTTGTTTGTAAAATTGAATAAAAAATAAAATATGAAGTGGTGAGACCCAAATGGATAAGTTGTGGTTAGTTGTAATTAAAGGGGTTGTAGACTGGGGTTTATTATGGTAATGTGTCACTCCGTGAGACCCAAATGAATAAGTGAAGTTACTCACTACACCAAAGCTCTAACAGCCATAAAAAAAATTCACGCTTTTTCTTTATATAAGAGCACTAGGTATGGTGTTATCCGATAACACGTTATTGGTATTTCACATCAGCATCACCTCATCTCACATCCATTAACATAGCAATAACTAAAACATCACTCCCTCATAACATATCACTAACATGTTATTGGGTCTCACAAAATACCTCATTAAAAATACTCACTCACTTACAATACACAAAATATATATATATAAAAAAAAAATACCATTGGCTTCAGTCATTTTACTAACTCAAATTTAGTTGGCTCAACTTTAACATGTTGTATGATGGCTCACAAATGGCACAGAAAAAATCACCGAATGACATGTTAAATGTGGATCATACCTTCTGATCTAAATATTTATCATTATCTGATGGCATGTACGAACGTAGGGGTGTTGCTTTTCATCTTTATATCATGTTACAAGTCAACCTCTAAAGGTCTTCTCTTAGGGCTTGTTTTTTTTTTTTTTCTGGATTAAGTGGGTGGGCCCCTTTCCGTTAATAAGTGGGGAGGGGCACCTTTTGGTTTCTCTCTCCATATAGACTATTTAGCAGAAAAAGAAACATATTATATGTGTGGCCCCACCACTATCTCCCCATTAAGACTTATTAACATAAAAAAGAAACACCCCCTTAGTCTTTTTTTAAGGCAAAATAATGCTTCTCACTCTGAATTTCTATATTATATTATATTAACTAGGGTGTTGCTATAGGAGATTTTTTATATAGGGGTGTTTGCTATAGTTTTACACTACTTTTACTTGGAACTCAACACTCGTCTCACACACACACACTAAAAACACACACAATGAGCAACAACAAACAACAAACAACCACTACTACTTCAACCGTCAATGTCAATTTTGAGGATTTTGAGAATGTTGACTTGGGCATTGACCGTATCAGGGAGGTCAACCAGAAACCATATGACGTGGTTGAAAGTGATGACCCGACTATAGTCTTTCTTCTTGATTGTGCACGAAGAGGACAAACTCGTCGCATCCAACGTCCACCATCTATTTGCAAGGTTCCTAGAATTCTTAGAGATCTTAACGAAAGTTCATTCATCCCTCAGCTGGTCTCTATAGGACCTATACATAGAGAAGATCCGAAGTTGAAAGAATTTGAAGGGCTGAAAGAATGTTATCTTTATGACCTATTAAATCGTTGTCATGATTCCACGCCAAAGGAAACATTAAAAGCATGTCTGCGAGAGGTAAACACTTTAATACCCCAAATCAAAGAATCTTATGGTGGTATGATCGACAGCTATAGTGACGCTGAGCTTGCCAGGATGATGGTTATTGATGGTTGTTTCATACTTGAATTCTGTTTCAAGCATGAACAAGAAGAAAACTTGTATTTGCCAAATGACACGCAAACCCTTCGTCTTGCTATGGATCTGATATTGCTAGAAAACCAAGTCCCTTTCGTTGTTTTTCAAGCTTTGATTGACTGCTTGGCACCCTACAAGAATCTATTCCGTGTTCTCGACACTACTACAAAAAAGGGCATAGAGCCCGGTTAAAAAGGTGCAAAGAGCCCGGTTTTGCATGAGGGCACAAAAGGGGAGGGACTCTATGCGAAAACAAATAGAGCCCGGTTTTGAAAACGGGCTCTATTATATCTTATAGAGCCCGGTTTTCTATCAAAGAACATGGCTCTATGTGAACAAAAAAAATAAAAAAAAAAAATAAAAATCCAGCAATGAAATCCAATTCTTATTGGCCAAGTGAACACTGTATTGATTCAAATAAGAAAAGATTTATTGATATTACAAGTTTACAACATACTTTCTATTGATACATTCTTGCAAACAACACATTTCAAAAAGTTACAAGCTACCTTAATTGACTACTTGAGTATAGGAAGATGAACTATTTTTTATTTAAAAATATGTACAGAAGAACATGAAGATTGTAATATAGGATGATGAACTGAAACTGGTAGACCTTTTAGTTGTTGATGTCAAAGTACTTGGGATCTGATGGATAATGATACTCCGCTAGTAACTGCAGTTTAAAACAATGAATGCCTTGTCAGGAAGTTCAAACTACAATTATGGTTAATAAGCACATACATATGCTTAACGCCTTTTTTTCTTTTTTGTAACTTTTAGTGCATACACATATTAGGTAACAGTAACACGTACAAAAATAAATTCTAAAAGTGGCATGATTCATAAACACAGAAAGTATGATACTAAGACATACCTTGCCTTCATCATAATCAGAATGACGTTGAGGAAACACCACCCTCATGTCATTATACAAGTAGAAGCGTCTATCTCCTCCAATGGGTTTGTTATCCTTTTCCGGTACAGAAAAAGGATCTGATTTGCACCTCTGCATCATTTTTGAGTTTTTCTTGGATAATAGACAGAGGAAACGAAGATGCAGAGCATAACGCAAGACCCCAGAGGTATTTGAATTATCGTTTGCTTTTGGTGATTTTGGCACTGATGAAGGACTCTTGGTTTTACTAGCTCCACCATTCCCTATTTTAGAAGCCGATGTTGGGGAAGCCAGAGTGACCTTTTGGCGCAGAAAGGTCTACGTTTTGAAAAATAGAAAAGTATTTAGTGTCCATGTAATACTTGATTTAGATACATATGTGAGCAGCATCATCAACATATATACCACTGACGCACATAAAAGATTATCACAAGTTTATGCGGATATTTATTACTTAGATTTAACTGACCTTGGTGCCGGCTGGCATGTCACTCAAGTCGTAGTTACATAAGAAAATATGAATTGGAGTCTTCTCGGGATTGCTGAGGACCTACAGAAACCAATTTACCAAACAAATGAGAAAACAATTCCTTGTGCACTACATAATTAACACTTCAATCATGTTCCTAAAATAAAGAATGCTAACATGATCATAATCATATTCTCATTTAAACATGAAAACGTTTTAGCTTAACATGACATGGAAAATCAATCATGAATGTGTTGGTTCAGCAATATCCATTAATCCATAAGACAGCGCTGAAACATTATTTTCTGTCTGTGATATTTGTTTACTACCACATTCATGAGCTAAAAGACATAAAAACAACTAAAATACCTCTGTAAGTCATGGTCATACAACACTGAGTTATCACCACTTGTACGATATAAAGGCAATCCGAGCCTTCCAATGAGAGGCGCCAACGGATTCTCTTTGCAAACTCCGTGCAACCTGCAACATTACCAAAAAAATAAATCCAAACTACCATATTATAAATCGACATATCTCATAGTAGTCGATATTGTGAAATCAGTCCTCACCATGATGCCCGAAGGTCTACAGGAAAACCAAATGAGTAATCTGTACAAACTCGACCACCAATTCTTTCCCTATACTCAAATAAAATAACCTGAAAATGTAAGTGAGATTAATAAATATCGCAGTTACAGCGCTATTTTGACAAAATACTTATACCAACTAATTTTTATTATGTACCCAAACTAATTCTCGATAACTTTTGAGTTAACATTTGCATCAAAGCTTGAACTCGGATAACTTAATAAAAATTCAGTTTGATGGCATTTGAGGCACATAACTGTAATGCTGAACGGAGTCATGGAAAAGTCGTTTCTTTTGGTAAGAAACAACGGCACTAGGTGCACAAAACTAAGTATTGAATCACTCTACCCTAAACATAGGTAAGGTAGATTTAAAGACCTTAAAAGGTGCCTGATTTTAGATTGGGTACCTCTAATATTTTGGAACAAGTAATTAAGACTACCCCTGAAAGTAGTACATGACCAGATTGAATTCACGAACAACTTATTGCCAAGCTCACGCAATAAAGTCAAGTACTTTTTGATACAATTTACACATTTAATTGAGGCAGGGCCCGTGTTTTACTTATAAGAACAAAAACTGAGTCGTAACTAAAACCTAGGCTAATTAACGAATTCAAACTCGTATCATATGCAGGCATGGGCATTTACCTGTTCAGTTGTTCTTATCTGATCCTTTGTGCGTCCAAGCAGATAATAACCACCTTCAAAGAATTTAAATGTATTTACTACTGAATCGGAAAAGAAATTAATGCATATAAAAAATGTATTTTGCGTCGAAGTACCTTGATTTTTGTAGGTTGCAAGGACATCATCTGTGATTTCACGAGTTTTTTGAGCAAATAAACCTTCGGAACCACCTGTTTATTAGATGCAAAAGAGAATTGTCATCATAAGTATACATCAAATTAACTAACAAGAGCAATTCCTGGTCGCACTAAACTAATGACTTGTAGAACGGAAGGAAGCTAGGAACAATGATAACAAGTTCATTTTAGTTCACGTAGTATTACTGAATCTGTTACAGTAAGTTTTCTCTTACAAATCAACTAATCAAAGGGGTCAAATCCAAACATGCTGCTGTGAAATACTTACACAAAAACCCAAGCAAAGTGCTTTTGGGGTTGTGAATTTTAAGAGATTCATGAAGGCCCCAAACAACATGTGCCCTTCCGGAGACTGTGTATCACAAAATACCAATCCAACCCTGAAATGAGAAAATTTTTGAAAATGTCAACTATGACCTTATTTGCAGATGCATATATAGTATACACATGATAAGTGATGAAATGTTTCTCCTGGTCCTACACTAAGGACGATGTTACGCCCCATAATTACTAGCACCCCTGATCCTAATGGATGTAATATCTAACATGATTTCAAAAGAGATAATAGCTGAAAACAAATAGTTGGTGATACCTCAATGCTGGATGGTCGCTTATAACGTGTGCACCAGAAACAAACTTTGGTTGTTGCCCTAAGAAAATGAACCGAACGCTGAATGCTGATTATATGTGTGAGGAAATGAGTGAATGATAGCATGGGGACCAGAAGAATCCGACACAGTAGTTCTATCACCAAATTCTACACGGACAGTAGTGCCCTAAGGGAAAGAAAAAGCTCATAATAAAAAGAATGGTTTACAATTAAGCATATCTAAGTTTAGGATATCTATCATGTACCAATGAAAGTCCATGTAATGAGCACATTCAAAATTATATGACATAAGCTTAAACCAAGTATATAGCAAACACCAAAACCAAACACCCCATTTACGACGTCAAACTCGGCAACCAATTAATTTCAACAATTTCATTCCAAAATCATGACTTTATTACCAAATAATACAAATAACCTATAAACAAACACAACTTATTCCAGAATCAAACTTAAAAACAACATTAATGAGATATATTGAAAAGATTAATTGAACAACATTAATTGTTGCAGTTTGGTACCTCTGAAATATACGCTCGTATATTGTTCTTTAAGGGCTGGTATCACAAGAACAAGATATGGTTTATTCTTTATTGTGTGAGTTTCTTGGTGATTAAATTTTGGTGGCTGAAGTTGTGTTTAAGATTTTGGTTAAAATTGAAGATACAAAGTGGTAGGTGAGTTGACTATAAGATATTGTGATTGATTGATTGATTGATTGTAACTTGCAAAGAAACACAGATATGTGTTGTTAGTGGAGACTGGAGAGATACAATAATGGATGCGGCTGTGTTTAGTTTGGATGAAATGAGGTGAGGGGGGAAATAACGCGCCCAAAGTTTTCAAGTATTTTCGTTTTATTTTCAGGAACCGCCTATGTTATAATCTTTCAAAACAATATTTGATAAAGCCCGGTTTTGTGATAGAAAATAGGGCTCTAATGTTTATCAGGTAGAGCCCGGTTTTGTAAAAGAAAACATGGCTTTATTTGAGGAATAGAGCCCGGTTTTGAGGAAGAAAACGCGGCTCTAATGTTTTTCAACATAAAGCCCGGTTTTGTAAAAGAAAACATGGTTCTATACCCTTTTTAGAATATGGAATTCTTTTAGAGCCCGTTTGTTACTAAAACCGGGCTCTATTAAGGGGGCTCTATTTCAGAATCTCTAGTAGTGCGATACAGGTTTGGAACGCTACATTAGTATATTCCGTGTGTTGCCTAAAAAAAAATCAATTCATAGCAACGTTCACGATAAATATTTGGCGCCCTACATTAAGCTATTCAGTTCTCTGTTGCCTGAAAAAAAATCAACAGATCCTGAAAAAATTTCTATGTGTGTTGACTCAAATTCAACTCCTTCTCATGTTCTTGGCTATCTGCGCAAACGCTACCAGCTTGTAGCTGCCAAGTCATCGAATCCTGTAGAGAATGCAGCATTCCACTCGATAGTAGAACTGGATAGATCTGGGATGAACTTTAAGCCTCACCAAGAGGATGAATGGTCAATGACCATTAAATTCCAATCACCTCTTTTTTCATGTTTACCCTGGTTTTGGAGTAAGCCTACTCTTCTAATGCCAACCCTCCTTATTCAAGATTTCACTGAGCTAACTTTAAGGAACTTTATTGCTTACGAGCAATCGTTCCCTCGAGATCATTATTACTTTACATCATATGCAATTGCCATGGATATGCTTATTGATACTCAAGAGGATATTGCTAAACTAGTAGAATCAAAAGTCCTTGTCAACATACTCGGCTCAAACCAAGAGGCTGCAGCTATGATCAACAAGATGTGCAAAAACATTAGTTTTAATGATTTCTATTACACCGAAGAGTTCAAACAAATGGATAAGTACTACAATGGTTGGTGGCCCAAGCATATTTCACGGCTGAGACGCGTATATTTCAGTAATCCATGGAGTATCATTGCACTACTTGCTGCATTCATTCTGTTTGGTCTTACCGTGACTCAGACCATTTTTACCATCAAGTCCGCATAATGGTATACTCGCTTTGAGCTGATTGAAGCAACCAATAAATTTTAGTGTCTGCTGTTACGTGACCAATTAAGTCTATGCAACATTCGAAGTCCATGCAAAATCTCATGCAGTAGAAGATGTCATGTTGGGTCAGTTATGTAATTGGTCTATTTTAATTGTTGCTTCTGTTTTCCTTATATGTCAGTTAGAGTTGTGCTAGAATAAATGAGATTGAAGAGGATGCCCACGTTTCCATGTTTTCATCATTTTAGGAAGTAGTGGTTTATGCATTTGTTCTCTTTTAAAAGTGACAATTCTTATGTTTATGATATACATAAAATTAGTCCAAAAACATCTCTCAATTCTATCTTGCTTCTTTCTCATTTTTTAGCCATTGTCATCACGATCGACCTACATCATCTGTTTTTCTTTATTCATTGTTCACAAAGTCACTTATTTTCCATGCTTATATTGACTTATTTAAGTATCAGTAAGCTGTAAGCGCTTCACTAAAATGTTTACATGTTTTCAGATTTTATAATTATTAGGTTACTTAATATACTGTTAAATGATGGTCTCCTCACATTTGGTTGACTTAAACCCAGTGGGCTCGTTTGTTTTGGGGTAATGAAATGAAAGATCGGAATTAATTTTGAAAACAAATGTTTGTTTCGTGTTTTGGGTTATCAAAGAGTAACTGATACCTTTAAATAAAGGTTTTGACAAAACCCACTAAGGGTGCGTTTGGTTTGTTGCTATGAATCATAATGGGTATGGGTGTTGGTATAGGGTGTAATGGTAATGGAGGGTATGATGAAACCACCCACACACATAAGATATGAGAAAACCTTCACATTTAGGTATCCTCAATCCATTGTGGTGGACCTCATAACCAACCAAACAACATTAATGACTTTCAAAGTCTTAGACTCATACCTATACACCTAAACCAAACGGGTCCTAATTTCTCTTGGCTATCTGACATATCTGCCGCTATCTTTTACTTTCGTGCACAATTATGGGCCATTTTGATTTCTTATCCACAAATTAGTCTACATCCCTCTTTTATTATTACATTATCTTTTTTTATTTTTAAATAATTTATTACTTTTTATGTAATATTTAGTTTATAAATTAAATTTATTTATATATAATAATATATTTTCTCTTTCTAAATCCAAAGTCAAATCCAAATCCAAATCCGAATCGAAATCCAAATCCTAAACCCATTTACAAACCAAACGGGCCCTAGAATCTATCTATCTACTACTTATATTGCATACATATGTATTCTTTAAATTTAAAAATGTTTAAAATTTGAGTAATGTTAATGAATTATTATACATTTGATTAAGAATGGTAACGTCATCTACAAATATATTAATACTAGCAGGGTATCTGCGTATTACGGCGGCGAGTACCCGCCTATAATTAAATCGGCTAACAAAATGAGCAAACTTGACCCGCGTCCTTATTTTTGAAAGCTTAATGAGCTCGTGCCCTAATATTCATGCAACTACTTTGGATCAACATCTCTCGGATCATCGGCCCATTTTAATGCGTGAAGCTCAGCTTGATTACGGTCCCATTCACTACAACAAAACTGGCCTAATGCAACTGTCCAAATACGATGCAAATCCGTTGCAAAAGGCTATTTGCAATGGAAATGCAACGAATTCTGACTATTGCAAAAAGGCTCCATGCAAATTTAAGACTAAAATACACCGTTGGTCCCTAAACTTGGCTGGACGGGTCGCGATGGGACGAAACCCGGCCTTTTCATCGCCATAGGTCCAAACCTTGGCCATCAAATGCCAGATTCGTCCCTTGACCAGAATTGGGACAGTCAAACCGATTTCCTTCGAGGGTATTATAGACCATTCACATTTTTGACTCAACCTAGTTAAAATGTAACCCAACCTTCAACCAATATATGTATATACGACCAAGAGTGAACCCTAAAATACAATCAACACACATTCTTCCCAAAGCAAAAAGAAAAACAATAATGGCACAAAACGATAAGGGGAAGGGTTTGTTGAGTTCGTTGAGGAAAGCAGACTTCGCAAATGAAAAGCGTTTGGGTGTTAAGAAGGAGAAGGAAGAGGATGACATGTTGTTATCAAAGTTTAACGATTTGAGAGAAAGGATTAAAAATCTGGAAATTTTGTTTAAATATCTTAAGGAAAGGAAGGAAAGGAAGGAAAAGAACGAAAACGATGATAGGGAGAGTTGTGGGTCTAGCTAAGTGTATGTTTAGATGATAGAAAACATTTGTAGTTCTTGAGAACATGAAATCGATGAATAAAATTTTGTGATATTATTTAAGTAATTGTGTTTGAAATCGTTTTGCATATCTTAATAGGTTTGACTTAGCCAAGTTACAATTTGTTGGTTTTCATAAGTTTGTTTGACTTTGGTAAGTCAAAATTCAAGATGTTACAATACACCATTGTCAATACATTTTTGTTTACTGCTAAAGCGTTTGCATTTTGAACCCGTGTTTTGAAACCACTGCCTCTAATTTTTCTGATACGGGGGTGTTTGGTTTTGCTGTAACAACTTTTGCTGATAAAAGGGGCCGTTTGGTTTAGCTGATACAAGCGGATGTTTTATTTGATACATTATGATTTAGTGCCAAAGTATTTGCATTTTCACCACATCTTTTTAAATCATTGCCTTTGCTTTTGCTGATACAAGGGGGTGTTTGGTTCTACTGATTAAAGTTTTGCTGATACAAGGGCCTGTTTGGTTTTGCTGATACAAGGGCTTGTTTGGTTTTGCTGATATAAGGGGATGTTTGGTTTTGTTGATACTAATAACACTAAAATGCACCCGATATCACAATACAAGAACAGATTAAACAACACATAACCCAAATGATATTTTATCATTAATAAAGTCTGTTAAACATCATAACCAACTACATCAAATCTAATTTACATACCCTTTTTAGCAAAACTATCACCCAAAAAACCGCCTTTATCTACCCCATGGAAAACCAAAAATTAAGGCATTATGTTCAGCCATTTTCTTAACAAACTCTTGGTTGAACTGAATACCTTCATCTGTTTGACCAACAATCTGTATGAGTTGGGCAAGTTGGTTTGTGTGCCTCGATTGGATTTTGTTCAGCGCATCCACATAGTCAAGCGCAATTCCACGAGGTCCCAGAGCTTGATTCTCTTCTATCAGCTCCCTACGCTTGATGATTCGTGTCTTCAGATCTTTGAATGCACTGAAGAACTAGCTTCCTTAGAATCCCTTCTTGGGCAGCCTCTTCTTCAAACCAGATAGCCATACGATCATTCAAATTTGGCGAATCAGCCACCTCCATGAGTTCGTTTAAAATGGGGAAATATGCCATTGGAAAGTTTTGTGTGTGTGGAAAAAGTAGTAGATGAGTTTATCGTTTGGTGTGCACTAGTTAATATCGTCTCCGGTAAGAGACGGTGAAGGGTCTAATAGTTACTTTTTTTTCACACTCGGTCCCTGAATTAGTCTTGGTTGCCGTTGTCATACTTAAAACTCCCGCCCAATATTCACTTTACTGCCCACAATTGGTCCCTCTAGTTGCCAACTTACGTAAAACCATTAGAAGTTTGACTTTGTTAAGTCAAACTTCTAAAACATATCAAATTATCAATTCACTCCAAAACAAATATTTAGTAATGGTTTTGCAATATTGACTTTACAAAGTCAAATACCATTATATATATTATTGAACATTCCACTAGCCATGCTTATCATCAAACTTCAAATACCATTATGCCTTTTGCACTTAATCTTCCAAAGATTTTCAATCCTTCTGACATTACGACTATCGTTCACAGTTAACCCATTCACCATTTTCAAGTATTGACTAACTAAAGTAAACTGGAAATGGAGTTTTACTTGCTACAATCAAATAAAAATGCTAAATGAAAGTTTGACTTTCTAATGTCAAACTTTCATCACCTACAATACGCACAAACAACAACATATGAACAATCTAATTTTAAGCAAACCATTTAAACAATTATTGTACAAAATTACCAAAACTGTTTTGCAACATTAATTGTCCAAGGGTATTCAACCCAAACTTAAACTACAACCAGTCAAAGAAATCTACCACGGCTGTGGGGGAAGCTCGGTGGAGTTTCAACAGCTTCCTAGCCAACTCCCAGTTGTTCCTGGTATTTTCATTCCCATCGTGGCTCCTATCGCTTTTCCTGATATTGATTGTCTTTAGCGACCGAGAACACGCAAGTATACACTTTATTAAAGTTATTTCATGCTCTGTTCTGGGAAAATCTCGAAACGCCACCGTCTGTAGCTGACCATGGCTGAATGTGTTTGTGTCTACAATAGTGGAAATTTTTTGCAAAGGTAGATCACTAAGCGTGTTTGCAGCCTGAAAAATCAAATAGTGTTGAGATACACAAATATGGCAATTTAGGAATGTTTTATTTGATACATATGCATTACAGCATTACACTTACTCTGGTATCCATCATTTTCAAATTCGGAGATGACCGAATCATTACAATGGTGAACGCTACCATTACACTATTCCCAAAATCGACATCGGACAGCTTAAGGTTAATCAGGGAAACAAAGGGCACCTTCATCCCAGGATTAGCTTCATGTATCAACTACAAGAAGTTTTACAGATTAAATTTCATTACTGTTACACATCTCTATAACATTGTTAAATTATAAGTTGTAAAACTAAAATTGTTCTTACCGTGCAATCACCAAAATCCAATGTAAGGGTCTCAAGATTTTGAAGTCTTGTCAAGTGAAAGATATCGGATGTTGTGATTGTGGTCACAACATTATAACGACCTGATGACAAATGTAACTTCTTCAAATTCCCAAGTTTTGCAATATCCCATAGTCTCATCTCGTTTGTACTAGGACGATTCATTTTAAGAGACTCAAGTGAGGGACAACCAGCAATAAAGTCCCAAACTGTACCGCTTAGAAAATTGACATGAATCAATTCTAGGCTCAGTAGATTTGGAAAGCCATGAAAATATTCCAAAGTAGCCATAGCACAAACATGAAGTACCGATGTTTCAACTCATTAAGAGAGTAAAGTTGGGTTGGGAACGTGGGTCACCATACCGTTTGTAATAATCAGCACCTCAATTCCATTGTCAGCCAAAAACAAGAGCCACTCATGAATCTGTTCATAATGAAAGTTGTCTAGTCCAATAATTGATCTTGGCTCTACAGCGAAGACAAACTTTCTTATTGGACCCATAAGCCGATTTAAGAATCTAGTAACAAGCCTACCATCAAATTCGTATGTTAAATAATAAAAGAAATCCTCATCAAGTATGACATCGGTGAGCAAAGTCCACTTAGACCTCCGGCCGCGCTAAACTAGAGTTTCTCACCGCTTCTAACAAAGGCAACCGATTCAAAATGTTAGTGATCACTTCATCTGGCATGTTGGTAAAACGATCGATCGACATGATTTTGTTGGAAGTTGGGTTGGTCTTTTGAGTTCTGGAAATGATGATTTATATTCTTGATTTCGATTTGCAGTTTATCGTTTCTGGATAATGTGGTTTTATGTGATTGGAAAAGTTGTTTGTTGGGTGGGTGTATTTGTTCCCGCGAAATTAAATGCAGCGTATCAGGGAAGAAACGACTAATAGCCATACTCACAATTGGTCCCTGGGTTGAAGGTTGGGTCAAAAAAGTGAATGGTCTATAATACCCTAGAAGGAAATCGGTTTGACTGTCCCAATTCTGGTCAAGGGGCGAATCTGGCATTTGATGGCCAAGGTTTGGACCTATGGCGATAAAAAGGCCGGGTTTCGTCCCATCGCGATCCGTCCAGCCAAGTTTAGGGATCAACCGTGTATTTTAGTCCAAATTTAATTTGCAACCGAATTGCAAGAAGCAGAAATTTTTTTGCAGCTGTTTTGAAACATAAGATAATTCGTCAAAACTAAAGACTCATTTTGCAACAAAGACTTTTTCTCACAATTTTGCAACGAATTTTTTTTGCATCAACATATAATTTGCAACGGTTATATTTTTTTATGGGTTTTACCAAATACCTCGGGTCAAAGTCAATGCTATTTTGTTTTTTGGTACGGTTTCTTAATTAACCGCACCTTAATCTTTTGCTTTAAAAAATATATTTGAATTTCCTTTTTTTTATCCAAAAAATTTATATCCAAATATTCAAAACCAAACAACACCATTTACCACATACTCAAAAAATATCTAACAAGCACAACACTTCATATGTATACATCAACAAAGTATATATACACAACATCGTTAGATAATACATTACAACTGTATAAACAACATCGCTATAAAATGATACATTTACCACATAAGCAAACAATATCTGTAAATGTAGGTAAAATATCAAAATTTCGGATAATCTAATATCTAGCAACAAAAATTACAAGTTAGTGATGTTAACATCCTGTTATTTCCAAATCGCTTACTCTATCAACTTCACATGCTCCGGTGTTATCCGATTTGGTCTTTAGGGGCGCTACACAAACTTACATCTCTTCTCTAACTATTTCCTTCGTTCATCTTCCGGAGATTCCAACTCGTGTTGACGCTATAATATTACTTGTACATGACATGCCTGAAAATTACATAAGTTGAGTCCTTAATGAACTTGAGTACCTAAAACCAACATGAGTAGCACAACAACAATAAACATCATACTATAGTAGGGAATCAATTAAGAGTTGAGCAGAAAACAATCCTAGGATATTAAATTCACTAGCGAACATCAGCAAATAACAACCGATCCTATTCTTTGTTTGTCAACATTAACTTTGCAAATAGGTTGTCATACACCATTTGGCCACAAAGAATTAGTAACTATGTACAACAAGCAAACATGAATAACATTGAATCATTGATATGTTGGTTGTCAAGTGCCAACAAGACATGTATTATGTGTTACCAGAGATATTGTTAGGCCCAACTGTAGTATTGATTATTGTGGTTTAGCATTGGTAATTAGGCCCATTAGTGTATTATTTATACACAACATTGTAATTCATTATCATTAATCAAATACGGTTTACATTGTATCAAACCTAAAGATCCTCTAAACCCTAATTCACAATTACGATTCTCTCTTCCCTCCCCTCACCCTTACTGCTGTCTATCTCCCCCTAAATCACCATCATAATGACTATTGGTGATCACCCTCCCCCACCTCCAACACTAAAACTCGTTGAAAAATTCTATGCTGTCCACAATATCAATAACCTTGTTCCCGTTAAGCTTAACATATATGAGTCTAATTACTCATCTTGGTGCTATTTTTTTCAAAATTCATTACAACAACTTTGGTGTTCTAAAGCACATCCAAAGTGAAGCCTCAAGCGCGTCCACTTCATCTCCACCAACAGACGAATGGTTAACAGCTGATTCCATCGTTAAGTCTTGGATTTTTCTTACTCTCGCTCCTACTCTTCAAGGTAGCCTTATCAAAGCTAATCCTCCCACGGCTAAAGATGCTTGGGATCATGTTGAGAAGCTCTTTCTTGACAACAAACGTACACAAACAATCGCTTTAAAAAGTGAGTTACGTGTTATTCAAATGGGTGATCTTAGTGCCGATGCTTATTTTCGTAAAATAGAAGGTATTGTTACTTTGTTGAATGATCTTGGCTCCCTTATGTCCGATGATGATGTTGTGACCTATGCCATAAACGGCCTAAGTGACAAATTTGCTAATCTTGCCACGATCATTGCTCATAAAGATCCCTTTCTCGACCTTGAGGAGATGCGCTCAATGGTCACAACCGAGGAGCTGCGCCTAAATTCCAAACCACAGCCCTTGTACTCCAACACAACCTCCTCGGCTCCTCAAGTTCTTTTGGCCGAGACACCTACTACTCGAGGGCAAGAGAGTCGCAACTCGCGATATACTTCTAACAACAATCGTAATTTTGCGCCTGAAGTGTGTCACAATTTTTCTCGTGGCTATTGTCGATGGGGAAACACATGTCAGTTTACTCACGACAAATCTAGTCGTCTGGGACAAAACTCTTCAATAGGTACTACACGCATGAATTCCTCATCTGGCACTTCTACTGGTCGGGCTCCAAACTCAAACACTGGAATGGGCTCGCATGCTTTGGGCCTTGATAATCTACAAAATTTGTTGGCACTTTTGCACACCCAACAACAACAGTTGGCTCAATACAGGCTACAACAACAATTGGGCCATGCCCACTCGCAACTTGTAGCTTCACAGCCTGGTGTCTTGGGCTCCAGGCCCAACGTGCCTCCTGGTTTTAATGTACATCCCCCACAGCAGAAACATGCATTTGTTCACACTGACCCTGGTTCGGGTCAGCAACCTATTTTATCCGGCCAAGAAACGGTTCTCCCTCAAGCCTTCAACACCATGACTCTTCATGATCCAACCAATGCTAATTGGAATATGGACACCGGTGCGTCCTCTCATCTTAACTCCTCTGCTAATAATTTAAGTACTATTTTTAATTGTCTTTGTTGGTGACGATAATTCTATTCCTGTCACCAACACGGGACATAACACTTTTCCTACTCCTCACTGACCCCTTCACTTAAATAATGTTCTTATTACGCCTAATATTGTAAAAAATTTAATCTTTGTTCGTCAATTTGTTCGTGACAATACATGTACCGGTTGAGTTTGATGAGTTTGGTTTTTCTGTGAAGGATTTCGGGACCCGCCAAATTCTTCTCCGATGTGACAACACGGGTGATCTGTATCCTGTCACCAACCCGACAACCCCTCAAGCTTTTCTCGTTAGTCATCATACGTGGCACCAGCGTCTTAGTCACCCAGGAAGTGATGTGTTACGCTCTTTAGTTTCAAATAAACTCATTTCATGTAATAAGACTAAGTCTCCCATGCTTTGTCATGCTTGTCAGCTTGGCAAGCACGTGCGACTTCCTTTTTCGCTTTCCGAGACAATTGTTAAGTCTCCTTTTGATATTATTCATTCGGATTTTTGGACCTCACCACTTTCTAGTATTACGGGTATTAAATATTATGTCTTGTTTTTAGATCATTTTTCACATTATTTATGAGTGTATCCTTTACGTAACAAGTCTGAAACATTGTCTAAATTTGTTCATTTTTGTGCTTTTGTTAAGAACCAATTTAATTGTGACATCAAATCTTTGCAATGTGATCATGGGGGTGAGTTTGATAATAATGACATACACCAGTTATTTGCCTCTAATGGAATTACCATTCGCTTCTCGTGTCTAAAAACGTCCCAAAAAAATGGCAAGTCTGAACGCATGATTCGTACCATTAAAAACCTAATCCGAACCCTTTTATTCCAAGCACATTTACCATTAACTTTTTGGGTTGAAGCACTACATATGGCCGCCTATCTTTTAAACATCTTACCTTCCACCGCCATACAAAATGAGATCCCTCACACTCGTCTATTTAAAACCACGCCCAATTACGTGGATCTCCGTGTTTTTGAGTGTCTTTGCTATCCGCATATCGACACCAATCACAAACTTGAACCACGTGCCACAACCTCCATTTTCCTTGGGTACCCAACCAACCATCGTGGGTATCGATGTCTTGACCTTAACACAAACAAGATTATACTCTCTCGTCATGTAACTTTTGATGAGATGGTATTTCCTTATGGGTCTATAACGCCTAATACCTCACCCTCGTACACCTTCCTAGACACATCACCAAATTTAATTCAACAACGTCTACTCACTCAATCCTTTCCTCATCCCACACCCACTATACCTGCACCCCACGAACAATTACCAAATAATCCCACGCCCACTATACCTCAACCTAGTACCCCAGCCCAATCACCAAATAATCACAGCCCAACATCAGGCCCAACACCAATATCTATATCCCACGGCCCAACCCCCACTACTACGTTACCCAGTCCACAAGCTCCTTCGACCCAACAGCAACTCCACCAACCTACTACCACTGTTCTCTCGAACCAAATCAATAATCCCAATCCCGTGTTGATTCACCCCATGGTCACTCGCTATCGTGTTGGTTCTAACCGTCGTACTCAACGGTTTACATTAAATGTGTCTACCATTTCCCCACTTCCCAAGTCTTACACCCATGCATTTCGTGACCCTAATTGGCATAGTGCTATGATTGATGAATATAATGCTTTAATTAAAAATAGAGAAAATTACCAAAAGAGGCCAATTTTTCAAGGCT
Source organism: Chrysanthemum makinoi (assembly GCA_910596185.1). NCBI lineage: Eukaryota > Viridiplantae > Streptophyta > Magnoliopsida > Asterales > Asteraceae > Chrysanthemum > Chrysanthemum makinoi. The sequence continues at coordinate 331,725,096 of OU343222.1, read as the reverse complement.
AGTCCATTTTTAAGACTTTTTTTCACCTGTTTCCCAAAAGAGCCATGCTCAACTGCCCACCTGCTCAACTGCTCAAGTACAAAAGCTCCATTATTTTTATGACACGTGTCATTCCTTTTGACTGCTCAACTGCTCGACTTGATTGCTCAACTACTCGACTTTGACTGGTCAACTGCTCGACTCCACCCAAATTTTGACACGTGTCATTCTTTTTGTACTTGAGCAGTTGAGCAGGTGGCAGTTGAGCATTGAGCAGTTGAGCATGGCTCTTTTGGAAAAGAGGTGAAAAAAAGTCTTAAAAATGGACTAACCTTGAAAAATTGGCCTCTTTTGGTAATTTTCTCTTAAAAATAATACTTGGATTCTTGTGCCTCGACCATCGGATGCGAATATTTTTCGTTCCATGTGGCTTTTTCGGCATAAACATAAATGCAGATGGTAGTCTTACTCGTTACAAGGCTCGTCTTGTGGCGAAAGGCAGCACACAGCTTACATGTATTGATGTTGATGAGGCATTTAGTCCGGTGGTGAAACCGGTGATGATTCTTACAGTTCTTAGTCATGCTATTTCTCGACACTGGCCTATTCATCAGCTTGATGTCAAGAATGCATTTTTACATGGATATTTATCTGGGACTGTTTATATGCATCAGCCTCCTGGTTTTCGTGATCCTTGTCATCCCGACCATGTTTGTCTTCTGCAGCGTTCATTATATGGGCTTAAACAGGATCCTCGAGCCTGGTATCAGCGGTTTGCTGCCTATGCGACTCGGGTTGGCTTTCATCATAGTCGGTGTGATTCTTCGCTTTTCATCTGTCGATAGGGGACATATACAGCTTATTTATTGTTATATGTTGATGATATAGTGTTGACTGCATCTTCTTCCGTGCTTCTACAGCAGGTTATTGATTCACTTCATGCAGAGTTTTCTATGACAGATCTTGGTCCTTTTAATTATTTTATGGGCATTAGTGTGACACGTCATACTTCGGGGATGTTTCTCTCTCAATCGAAGTATGCCACTGAGGTTATTGAGCGTGCGCATATGCTCACTTGCAACCCATGTCGGACTCCTGTTGACACCGATACCAAACTTGCAGCTGATGGTGATCCTGTTTCGGATCCTACTTTGTATCGTAGCCTTGCCGGTGCTCTTCATTATCTTACATTCACTCGGCCGGATATATCATATGCAGTTCAGCAGGTTTGTCTTTTTATGCATGATCCTCGGGAGCCTAATTTCTCTGCTTTCAAGCGGATACTTCGTTATTTTAGGGGTACATTAGACTATGGTTTACAGCTTTATTCAGCTTCGACTTCCTCTTTGATTGCTTATTCAGATGCTGACTGGGCTGGCTGTCCGACTACACGTCGGTCTGCCCGAAAGAGTCACTTTTACCCCACGTGACCCTCAGGTAAGGACAATACTTCTCATCTATAAAAGGAGAGAAATTATTGCATCTAGGTCAACTCTCTCACCCTATTTTTACACACAATAACTCTCATCATATCATATTCTCATTATCACGTCGGAGCTTGGTCTAGGGATAAAACCCTAGGCGAGGCTAACGCGTTCTGTTCTTGTGTTCTCAGGTCCGAAGGGCCCTAAACCAGAGAGCTGGACGAAGAGTCAGCCGAAGGACAATATCTTGTTAGGGTGAAGACGTATTTTTATCTCAACATTAGTATACCCATGTGAGAAAAAAAAACACAATTTAATTTAAATCAATCGAACACAAAAGGATAAAAATAGAGAATCTGAAAATAGAATCAAGATTATGTTGACCAGATTTTAAGAAAAAAAACATGGGATTACTAAGATTTTTAAAACGAATACCCGTGTAAAGTGATGGTGTATAACGGTAAATAATTATACTTGGAAAGTCATGATTCTAGTTTGACCCTTGATGCAAAACATATGGGTTCAATGTGTAGTCATTCTTGAGAAAAAAGTCTGTGCATTAGAAACAAAAAATGCTATAAGTTTTTTGGATTAAACAATATTTAAAATATTGATTTAATAGTACATGTTACCATTTTAATATAGGGTATAACACTACTCAATTATAAGTCATTTTAAGTTTAAAGAATGGACTTGCACTATTTATGAATAGTAGAGATAGAGACAAGAAACAAACCCGTAAATTTCGCATGAGAGAAATATATGAATTTGAGATCAGTGTATTGTGTTTTGGGAAATGTTTGGGGGTGTTTGATTATAAGTTTTTTTTTAGGCTTACGAGCTTATGTTATTTCGCCTTATTTTACAAAAGCATAAATTTTTTGCCTTGTGATAATTATTGACTTATATAAGCTTTTTATGATATCAACCTCTAAGTCTTAAAATAAGCCTAAAAATTTGAGCTTATATAAAATAATACGAAATCATGTAAGCTAATAAGCCCACAAATAATCGGAAACAAACACCCCCTTAATTACATGTCTAATATTTTATTTTACAAACATTTTTTACCGTCGATTAATCTGTGTAGAGATGGTAATCGTTATTTTCGGATAACTTGAACAAAGAAAATCTCATTTGTTTACTCGTTTAGTTAGTACAACTCGTGCTATATTCGGGCCTATCAAAATGTCCTATTGAAATTAGGAGGATAAGTTGGTCCGGTCATGGCTCATGTTGGTTCAGTTGTGATTTAACAAATGTTTAAAGATCTTGTTATGCCACCCCCTAGTAGGATTACACAAGTGGAATTAGCTTATTCGATATTTCAGTTGGTTTCGTCTTCCATATAAAATTATAAATGCAAAATTTAAACGCATTTGAAAAAGTTAAGACTTCAAATCATTTTTCGAAGGCACCTACTACTAGAGTTTGATATTAACACAAGCAGTACTTGCTACGAAAGCATCATACATATCCTAACATGTATGATCTGTATATAATTTGGAATATAAGGTAGATTCATTTCTTGTCTTTAACCTATGTGGGATAGAAACTTCTTTTGGTTTTCAACACAATAACATTACTAATAAGTTATCTAGACTTACTTTTTTTTTTTTTACTAAAATTCATGTATAACTCTTTAAGTGGCGATCCATTTAGATACTAAGAGCATGAAGTATCATGGCGGAAAACGTTCGCCACTCCAACGTGGCACCCTCGCCACTTCTCGCCCGACCGCCACCACACCAGCCACCCTCGCCGATCCCCTATTCGCCACCCCAACGACGAGCAAGAAGACAAAACACTTTTCTGTTAATTTGTTTCTTTTGTGTTTGTGTTTGTGTGTTTAAGTGGGTGGGTGGGGCCCAAATGAAGATGTTTGAGTTAGTTGTTATTGGGGGGTATTTTTAAGTGAGTGTGTTTGAGTGATGTGACACAAGTGGGGCCCAAATGAAGAGAAGTGGTGTGCCATGACACTCTATGCTCTAAGTGAGAAATCTAATACCAACGCCACAAATTTATTACTCCAAACTATATCGAAACAACTATTTTCATTTAAGTGAGAAATCGTCATCTATCCCATCTTAAACATGGTAAAACTTGTCAAAATATTGGACCGGACAGTCTGCAAAGATATAATACTCGGCACGAAATGCAGAACCACCATACGCCTAATTAGATTGATAACGGCAACCGACACAACAGCATTCAACTCAAACATCTTCACCATGAATTCCTACTCAGCTGGCCACCAAGTGGACCCATTTCACCTGTAGCTCAATGCATCATCCAAATCTTTCTTATTGTATGAAAATTAGTAACTTTTAAATGATGAGTAGCTTGTACTATTGTCTCTCTCATTGTGTGAAGATCAACTTTTAATGAGACTTGTTCACAATAGCGATGTATCAGAATATTTCAATTTCGGTTCTGAATAGTATTGGTACATTAATTGCAGAGGCTACATAAGATATGAGTGTAAAACCGACTGTCGCCTTAAGGCCGGTGTCTACTAGTTGGAGATATAGCCGCCATCGCTAAGATAGCAGCAGCTGCTAAAGCTAGGTGCAGCTGTTGTTGGCACCACCATGTTGTCGGGATCAAAGCAAGATGCTAAACAAGCATCCACATAAAGGGTTTTACACAATGATTTCTCATCTAATTATGTTTGTGAACATAACATTAGCACATTGATAGTCATTTCGAGTTTGCAAAGCCACTTTACATGTCTGGTTTGGGATCAAGAAGAAGCTAACTTGTATAGATGATTAGATATCAAGAGATTAGTTTCGCGTGTGCTAAATAAGTAGCCATCTGAACAGGTCGTGTCATATCATTAAATGATAAGTTCATGTGGTTGGTCAACATTTGCGAGATAGAACAAATTATGTCCTCTATTTAATGAGCAATTCTAGATTTAGGCTACAAAACCTCTATGTTCGACTAACATAGTTAAAAATCATAACAGTTCCATGACACTACACTACGTGGCAATATACTCTATCAGCCACAATAAAGATTCATTGTTCTAAACAATATGTAAACAACTATTACACGATGTACACGGAATTAATCTTAGCAAAGAAAAAGAAAGGTGTAGGTGAGATCAGATGTTTCATTACTTGGTCAGGTCATTATTTGCATAGTCCACCTTAACACCTTAACATTAGTTGCCATTAACGTAGAAATACATGTACACGGAACCTTCATAATGATTCTAACACGAGTGTTGTGCATACACTTTGGTATATAATGTAGAATCGTATCTTTTCTTTAACCTATGTGGGATAGAAAAATCCTCTTGGTTTTCACCACAAAAGCAATAATAAGGTACCTCGGCGGCTAGACCTACTCTCTACTCATAAATTTGTAGTATTCTAATCAATACCAAATATGTGATAATCAAGTAAGCAATTTGGCTAAGCTAATCCTAAACACCCATTTAAATTAATATTTTTTGCGTGCGTCAAGTATGATACTTTTATAGGTGTATTCTCTAATGTTTTCTAGTGTGTATTTGGAATTTTGGATATGAATTTTTTAAGTTTTTTATGTGACTTTTAGCTTAAAAATAAAATTAAGTTGATAAACTCTTGTTCGACTGTTCCCTTGATTCTACGAACATGCTTTTATTGTTAAGAGCCAGGGTCCAAAATGGTTACGGGAATACCGTAAATTTGTCTATGTAGAGTTAGTAGAAATAATACTCGCTCATTTCGTATAAACCGAACAAGGAAAATAGTTTGTTTAATCATTTAGTTAGTACAACTCGTTTTATATTTGGGCCTGTCATATTGAAACGATGGGAAGTCATCATCGTTTCCATCACTAAAACAATAAAAGTGACCAGGACTAAACAGGGACTAAAAGAGACCGGGTGCGCAAGATATTTAAAACATAATAGTAGACACAAGTTTTGGGATCGGTGAATTTAGACAAAATCCTGTTTTTTTTTTAAAGAAAAATTAACACTACGGATCAAAATTTCAATGGTGCGCCCTGACTCCGCGGGACCCCCTATTTCCGTTATTGGCCGAGTTTGTGTTCACTATAAATCCTGTATCTTCTAAATCAACTTTGATAACTGAAGCTAAGTTACGATGTAATTTTTAAGTGACGATGCAGTTAGATGCATAAATCCTCCATAGAGTACTCTATCACACACCACACAAATTCATTGTTCTGGATACTAATCTTTCATGAGAGTGGGAGAATGAAAGAGAAACATAAGTAAGACATTGTTCGAGGATCAGCCGATATGAATGCAATTAGATCTTAGCAAAGAAAGAAACATAGGCGAGGTCACATGTTCCGTTAAATCATAATTTGTCAACATATCGGACCGCATGGGCTGCAAAGATATCATACTGATCGGCACACTATGCAGAACAACCATTCAACTAACTAGATCGATAATGGTAACCAACACAACAGCCGTCAAATCAAACATCATCGCCATAAATTCCTAGTCAGCCCACCGAGCGGACTCAATGCATCATCCAAATCTTTCTTATTGTATGAAAATTAGTAACTGTTAGATAATAAGTAGCTTGTATTATTGTCTCTCTTATTGTGTGAATATCACCTTTTAATGAGACTTGATTACAATAGTGATGTATCAGAACATTTCAATTTCGGTTCTGAACTAGTATTGGTATATAAATTGCAGGCTACATAAGATATGAGTGTAAAACTGACTGTTGCCTTAAGGTCGGGCTCTACTAGTTGGAGGTATAGCCACCTTTGCTAAGATAGCAGCAGCTAAATGTTGCTGCTGTTGGCGCCACTGTTGAAGATAAGCATATGTTCTAAAGTCTCAAGAAGTTAAAGGGCTAATATTGTCAAATCTAGAAGTTTAGGGACTTAAAGTAGTGGTCTCATTCTTGATGCTATAAAAGCTTGAGTCAAGCCATACGTCTACTTATCTCTCTCATTCAACTGTGTGTAGTTTTGTTCTCTCTTCTCTCTTGTTCCCTGAGATTGAGAGAAACCCTAGTTTGTGTAAATCTTTTATCTGATTTTTACTTGTATTGTAAAACTGCTATTCTTTAGCCATTGTTAATAATAAAGTGAGCCAAGGGGAGGTTGGCTGGGTTCAATATCAATCTGTTTCTTGTGTTAAATTGCTTTGGTTTTATAAGTTTCTACATGGTATCAGAACCAGGGTGCTCTATACCAAAGCTGTTTTGAAAAGATCGTAACGTTTTTGTTAAAACTAGGGTTTCTAAAATTTTGGGGGTTTTGATCTATTGTGTTAGGATTTGGAAAATCCATTAGTTAAAGTGTCGGTCACCTCAAGTATATGTAATCGTTAGAAAGCTCATAGTCGTAGTTATTTAATGTTAAGTAGTATTTAGTTAAGTAACACCGTGGAGGACGGACGGGTCTTTACCCACTGTATGCCTGATCCACAGCCCGGTAGGTGGCATTTTATGTAAGTACTATAAATACTCTCTACCTCCCAAGGTAGAGAGTTGGAGCTCATAATAAGATTTTTCTTTCTCTCACTAAAGTTCCCAAACCTCTAACTTTCTCTCTCTAAAACTCATCTTTTGTACGCCTACTTTGGTTATGGTTTGATGTGTATGTGAAATCCAATATGTTACAAATGGTATCAAGAGCCATGGTTAGATCATCTCTTACATATCTTTGGATTTCTAGTGGGTTTTAGGTGGTTTTTGAGTTTGAGAAAGTTTAGTGGTTTTTGCATCATTTGGTGGATTTCTAGTGTTAAAGTTTGGATTTTGATTGTACTTTTGTGTTTAGAATCATCACAAGTGTTTAGGTTTTGATTTGGAAGGCTTGAATCATCGTGGTTGGGTTGTTTTTGGATTTAAAAGTGTGTTTTGGAAGTTTTTCATGTTAGCGACTTGGCTCTCGGTGTAACTTTCTTGTTAGCGACTTGCTTCAAAAAAAATTAGCGAGTTGTAGTGTTGCTTGGTGGCGATTTGGTCCTAGCGACTTGCCTTTAGAGACAAGCAGACAAAATGTACTGTTAGTGGATTCTCCACTACGGGTAGCGACTTGGTAAGGTAGCGACTTGCTTTCAATTTTGATAGCGACTTGTTCTTAAGTTTCTTAGCGACTTGGTGTTAGCGATTTGGACCAGTAGCGAGTTGCTATTTAGCGATTTGATCTCTTAGTGACTTGGTGCATAGCGACTTCTTTGTCAAAATTCATAGCATTTTGGAACTTAGCGACTTGTCTTAGCAACTTGGTTTTAGCGACTTGATTCAAGGATTCTTAGCGACTTGGTTAACTTTTGTTTGTAATACGGTTTTCTCTTGATTTAGTAAAATCCGGTGAAAGAATCTATTTCCCGATTTAATCATAGAGTTATAAAATCCCGTGTAATCTTTAAACATGTCTACCAACGTACCTACAATCATCTCCATTTTGCGAGGATGTTCAAGCTGGTTCAGATACCGTCCACCCATGCTTGACAGAACCCGACTACGAATCTTGGGCTCAAAGAATCGATGTACTGTCTTGGAAAGGAAAATGAGGTCAACATTCTCAAATCGATTGATGAAGGACCTTATCAGATTGAGACTACAAGAGACTTAATTGATACAGTTGCAGATGGAACAATGATCTATGGAATAGACAGACCAAAGACATATGATGAGCTCAATGATAAGGAGAAAAAGAGATTCGATCCTGATATCAGGGCTTCTAACATCGTACTTCAAGGTCTTCCAAAAGATATCTACAAGCTTATCAATCACAACACCGAAGCCAAGGCAGTGTGGGATAATGTCAAGATGCTTCTTTCGGTTCGAATTAACTATGGAAGACAGAGAATCACAACTCTATGACGAATTTGAACACTTCAAGATGAAACAGGATGAGAGTGTCAATGAGTATTACGTGAGATTCCACAAGCTTGTTAATGACATGAGGAACATCGGAATGACTATGCCAAACATTCAGCTGAACTCAAAGTTTGTGAACAACATGAATCCCGAATGGCATAAGTTTGTCACCTCTGTGAAGCTAACCAAAGGATTGAAGAATACAAACTATGAGCAACTCTATACCTTCCTTCTTCAGAATGAGAGACATGCTATGTTTGAAAAAGGATTCTTGATCATTCAAAACAAACCGGGGAGAGACAAGCTCATCAAATGATTCAACTGCCTTCTACTCAAACATTGGAATTACCACCAAAGCATCTCAAGTTATACCCATGGGTAATGATAATCACAAACTCATTCCCGATCCTATGTTCAAACAAGCGATCTTTGATGCACACGTGGAAACTTCATTAATCAACTGGCTCATCTGATTAGTCAAAACATGAACTCTCTTCCACACACCAACAACAATCTCAGAAGTGCATCCAATCCACACAATCAAGCCACTGTCAGAGATGGGAAAGTTATGGTGCAGCCATTTCAAGAAAGGCAGTACGAACAAGGAAAAGCTGGATTTGGTAGAGGCTATGTGGAAAATCATAATAGGGGAAGGAATGGAAGTCAGGGACAAGCAAAGCCGATCAAGTGTTACAACTGTGGTGGTGAGGGACACATTGCAAGGAACTGCACATCGCCAAAACGTCCTCAGAATGCAGAGTACTTCAGGGATAAGATGTTTCTTGTTCAAGCTCAGGATAATGGTGCAGCTTTGGATGAACAAGAGTTGTTGTTTCTTGCTGAGGGAAATGCCAAGATGTATGATGCAGATGTGGATGAGCAGCCAATTCAGGAGATAGGCAACAATCATCAAAATGCCTTTCAAGTCGCTGATTGTGATGCATATGACTCTGACGTTGATGATGAACCTCCTGCACAAACAATTTTCATGGCTAGCATTTCTCCAATGGTCCCTCCTAAAGTCTCTTCATCACCACAAGCTGGTCCATCCAAAGACAAAATCATTTCCGGTATTAAAACAATATGATGATGCTGATGTGCAAAAGATGCATGACAAAGTACAATCAACTGAAACTATTGAGTCAAATATTGAAAATATGGGTAATATCAATGTTGTCCCATATGATCAATATGTGAAACAAAGTGAAAGTGAGGTAGTACCAAGTGATGCATCTTCTGAAGTCAACGATGACTATGTTTTTGATGAATACACTGCATGTGCCCCTGATGATTCTGTTATCTCTGAACTTAATGCCTATAAAGAACGAGTTGCCATTTACGAACAACGTGCTAAGTTTGAGCTAACTACTCGTGGCGAGTTGGATAACCAAATGCGTACAATTATTAGAAAAAGTAATTTTAGAGAAGAAGTGTTAAGACAAGAGTTAAACTCCTTACAAGAAAAGCTCTCTAAAACTGCAAAGCAAAAACAAGAACTTCAAGAAAATGTTAAAGTGCTTAAGCAGGAATTTCATGCTAAGGAATCAAAACTTTTGAATGATTTTTCCAATCTAAAAACTTTGAAGAACAAGCTTGAAAATAAGTTGTATGTACAAGGGAATACCATTCAGATTGCTCACATGGTCACTAAGCATAGAGTTTTAAGCGATAAGCATAGTGTTCCCATTATAGATAAACCCAACCACGAGTACATTAAGATAGCAAAAGCAGCTCAAAATGTAATCTATGATGGCAATGAGATTCTTATACCTAGACAGAAACCTAGTTGCGTTGAGTGCACTGAGGAAGATAGAAAATTAGATGATGCATCTAGGAGAAAATGAATAAGAAGCTAGAAGATCTGAATGTAAAAGAATAATATAACGATCAAACCCCATTATTACAAGAAGGAGAACTGGATTTCCTTAAACAAGTTTAAGCCTCAAACGTTGTTAACACCGAACAAGTGTTCGGAAAAGGACTTAGATAAGCAAAAATCAGAGAATCTTGTTGTTACAAACCCTCCCCTTAGGAAAATGCCTGCAGCGAATGTGTATCATCCAAATACACCAATGCATTTAGTTCTTAGAACTATTGCCACTAAGAGCAAGACCTTAATCAGTCAATATGTTATTTTTCAACTATTTGTCGATTTTGAGAAAACTTGTAAGAAAAAGATCACACCCACTGGGATAACTGAAGGGGAAAGGGGTTTTGAGCAAACAAAAGAATGCTATTTAAGTGAGGTCATGCCTTTCTTTAAACAACTAAAAGATCATTTTGAGAGTCTTAAAAAAGGGGATAGATTCAGATATTAAAGGAACGGAAAAGGAATTTGATGCAATGATAGTTGAGGTTAGTGACTATGAGCGAGCATTAAAATATAATGAGATTGAGAGGAAAAACTTACATACCTTGAATAAGAATCTTATTTGTGAATGTATTGCTCAAGATGTGTTTTACACTGCTACAAATTGTTCCATTAATGCTTCTCAATTTCACGAATTATCTGTTGCTCTGAAAGTCTCCCATGATCGTGTCATTGAGCTTGAAAAAACTAACTCTAAACTGCATGATAAAGTTGAACAGGATGATCATGATAACCTGGTGAAACAATTTTCTAAATTGGAAGTTGAGCATCTTGCTTTGCAATTAAAATATCAACATCTAAAAGAAAATGTTAAAACCTCAAATATCAAGACATCCTTGGATGTTCCTGAATTTGATGCGCTTTTTGAAATTTGCAAGCGTGATGAACAGATTCAAGCTCATTGTAACACGATCCGAAAGTTGAAAGCCCAAATCTCTCAATTAAAGGGTGAAAAGAACAATGTGACTGGATCCCAAATGCCTCCTCATTTAGATTCTCAGTACTCTCAAACTTTTCATCTTCAAAACTTAGTTAATGCCTTACAAAAGGAAAACGAGAGTTTTCTAGAAGAAAATGAAAAAGTTAAACGACACTTTAAAGAGTTATATGATTCAATGAAAGTCACTCGTAACCAAAACAACGAAAAAATAACGTCTTTACAAAAGGAAATTGAGAATCTGAGAAGTCAGGAAAATGGGAAAGTGCCACTTGTTTTTAATAAGAATGTTGCTTCAAAGTCATCCTCATTTTGCAAATACACTATTTATTAAATACATTCCTCCTCATCTTAGGAACAATGAACCTGCGTTTCATGACTATTGTGCTCACCTTAAGGATAGTCTAGAATGTCTCCGTGAGATTGTTGAAGAGGATTTCATTAATAAACCTCTTGATAGAGAAATTAGGTTTGCTTGCCTCCAGGCCAAACGATCTCAAGAGCTGCTAGAATGTGTAATTGCAACATGTCCTAAATCCTTAGGTGCAAAAGGCAAAGCTGTGATGCCCTGTTCTATGCCTAGTGCCAAGCATTCAAACCATTCTAGGCCCAGTTTTAAGAAAGTGAACATCAATGTGCCTTCTAGTAATACGACCCTTGTACATCTAGTTCAGGAATGGAAAAAGTAGATCAACCAACTAATGTTCCCATAATTCCCTTTCAGAGTAATCAGTGATATTAAAGCAAGCGGGTCAAAGCCTCCGGGCAATACCAAGCAAGATAGGACCTCGCAAGCTAAAAATGTGCATTGGAAGAGAGTAGAAGACCAACCTAGGAACTTTAAGTTTGTGTTGAATAAAACGAATCGTGTTGATTCTAGTATTAGCCATAGGCGTACTGTAATTAATTCGAATTCTGATACTATTTGCAAACCATGTAATGATGTCTGTTTGAATTTTGTTGCTAATCATGATTATGGTGTGAATGCGTTGTCTAATGCTGTCAAATGCCCTGTTAAAATTGTTAATGCTAAAAATCATGCTAAGAAGGCTAAAAGGCAAAAGCGAAAGAAAGTTAGAAAACAGTGGAAACCCACAGGAAGAACATTTAGAAGGATAGGTTATCAATGGATACCTTTTGGCCAGAAGAATAATCAGTTTTGCCCTCAATCTGCTAAGACTATGCCCACTAGAAAATGGATGCCTACTGGTAGAACTATTCCCTTAAGAAGTGAACATACTTTGAATAGGTTAAATACAGACACCAGCTTGCATCCATTCCTAATGATTCCATTGCTTCTACGATATGGATGTTTCTATTTTTGATGTGGGTGTTCCAATCACTGTTACTAACCAAGTGGAACCCATTCTTGCATGGGGAACCCAATTATCCAGTTATCCATTCTTGTCTGTGTTCAACTGCAGATCGTTCAAATCGTTCGTAGTACTTGGACTCAGTCATTCCAAGCATATGACTAGAGACCGGTCGCGGCTCATGAACTTTGTGAGTAAATTCATCGGGACTGTTAGATTCGGGAACGACCATTTTGGAGCTATTATGGGTAGGGGTGTAAGCGAGAGCCGGCTCGTGAAAAGCTCGGATCGGTAAAAGCTCGAAGAGCCGAGCTTAAGCGAGCTTCGAGCCAGCTCGAGCCTAATTTGGGGCTCATTTAATAATCGAGCTCGAGCCCGAGCTCTGTACAAAAAGCTTGAGTAGGCTCGCGAGCCTAAACGAGCCCTAGAATTATATACGTGTATATATCGTCTATACGTATAAACGAGCTTAAAATAGTAAATGAGCTCGAGCTTTATATAATTAACGAGCCGAGCTCAAAACATCATAAAATTAGTCGAGGCCGAGCCGAGCTCGAGCTTGTGAAAATTTTCACGAGCCGAGCTCGAGCTCAAAGTATAAGGCTCGAAACGAGCTCGAGCCCGAGCTCGAGCTTTATATATATAAACGAGCCGAGCTCGAGCTTGGCTCGGCTCGTTTCCACCCCTAATTATGGGTTATGGTGATTATGTAGTTGGAAAAAGTGTAATCTCCAGGGTATATTATGTGGAAGGTCTTGGTCATAATCTGTTCTCTGTTGGTCAATTATATGATTCCGATCTAGAGGTGGCCTTTAGAAAACATACTTGCTTCGTTAGAGAACTTGATGGTGTGGAATTATTAAGAGGCATTCGTGGTTCTAACCTATACACCATCTCTATCGAAGACATGATGAAGTCTTCTCCAATCTGCTTCTTTGTCAAAGGTTTCAAAAACAAAGTCATGGTTATGGCATCGTCGTCTCAATCACTTGAACTTCGGCACCATTAATAGCCTTTCTAGAAAGGATCTTGTCAGAGGCTTACCCAGATTAAAATATGAAAAAGATCATCTTTGTTCAGCTTGCCAATTGGGTAAAAGCACAAAATATGCCCACAAACCTAAACCCACAAATTCAGTAATGGAAGTTCTTCATACCCTTTATATGGATCTGTGCGGACCAATGAGAGTGCAAACGATAAATGGGAAGAAATACATTCTAGTAGTTGTTGATGACTACTCTCGATTTACTTGGGTAAAGTTTTTAAGAACAAAGGATGAAACTCTAGATGTCATTATCAAACTAATCAAACGACTTGAGTTCGACTCAACAATACAGTCGAGAATTGTTCGAACGGACAATGGCACGAGTTTGTCATCAAAGACTTAATTCATTTTTATGAAAGTGTTGGAATCAGTCATCAAAGAAGTGTTCCACGAACTCTTCAACATAACGGTGTAGTTGAAAGATGAAATCGAACTCTTGTGGAAGCCGCAAGAACAATGCTTATTTATTCGAAGGTTCCAATGTTTCTATGGGCTGAAGCCATTGCCACTGCTTGCTACACCCAAAATCTTTCCCTTATACACACCTCTCATGGAAAAACTCCATATGAACTTTTTCATAAACGAAAACCTGATCTCTCCTACCTTCGTGTGTTTGGTGCTTTGTGCTATCCAACGAATGACGGTCAAGACTTAGGTAAATTAAGAGCAAAGGCAGATATTGGAGTTTTTGTTGGTTATGCACAAAACAAGAAGGGTTACCGAATCTACAACAAGAGAACCCGAAATATCATGGAAACAATTTACGTTACGTTCGATGAGTTGACCGGTCAAATGGCTCTTGGACAATCCAGATTCGGACCCGCACTTCAAAACAGTCCCATTGGTTCATCCCTTGTACCAAACTCATTTCCAGCAACTCCATATGTACCTCCATCTGAAGATGATTTAAAGAAATTGTTTGATCCAATGTTTGATGAACACTATGAACCAAGTGCTGATGAAGTGTCAATTCCACAAACTGAGGCTGCTCCTATCCCTGTGAGTGAAGTCAACCCTTCAGTCTCAATTTCATTAAGTCAAGAAGCGCCTGCTGCTGATCACTCTGTCTCATCAACAAATCATCAATCATCAAATGTACATCATGGAATTGTTTTTGGCATCAATGATGAAGTTAATACCTTTGCTCCTCTTGAAGATTCTCCATTTGAAAATATATTTGCTCCTGAATTATCTTCATCAGGAGACATCGACTCTGCTACTTCAGTTCCACAACAACAACCACATGAACACCTTAGAAAATGGACACATGATCACCCATTAGATAACATCATTGGAAACCCCTCTCGTCCAGTATCCACACGGAAACAACTTGCAACCGATGCCTTATGGTACTTCTTAAACTCCGTACTCTCTAAGGTCGAACCAAAAGACATTAAAACTGCCATGAATGAAGACTGCTGGTTCAATGCCATGCAAGAAGAAATTCATGAGTTTGATCGACTTGATGTATGGGAATTAGTACTGCTCCAGATTGTGCTATGATCATTGCTCTAAATGGATCTTCAAAGTGAAACTTGATGAGCATGGTGATGTCTTAAAGAACAAGGCTCGATTGGTTGCCAAAGGATACCGTCAAGAGGAGGGTATTGACTTTGAAGAATCATTTGCTCCTGTTGCTCGTATCGAAGCTATCAGAATCTTCTTGGCTAATGCGGCTAGTAAGAACATGGTCGTATATCAGATGGATGTGAAAGCAGCCTTTCTTAATGGTGACTTGAAAGAGGTGGTTTACGTCGGCCAACCGAGAGGGTTTTGTGAATCCATAGCATCCTACTCATGTCTATTGCTTGAAAAAGGCCCTTTACGGTTTAAAGCAAGCTCCTAGAGCATGGTATGATACGTATCAAAGTTTCTTCTATCCACTGGATTGACAAAAGAGCAGATTGATCCGACATTGTCCACCCGGAAGTCAAGCAAACATTTAATTCACGTTCAAATTTATGTTGATGATATTATCTTTACCTCGACTGACCCCAATGAATGTGATCGTTTTCAAATGAAATGGGTTCCAAATTTCAAATGTCAATGATGGGACAAATGTCATTTTTCTTGGGATTACAAATTTCACAAAGTCCGGAGGCATTTTTATAAATCAATCTAAATATGCAAAATGAGATTTTAAAGAAATTTGGATTTGTTTCATGTGACACCGTTGACACTCCCATGATTGAGCGTACTAAGCTGGATGAGGACCACTCAGGGATCATGGTAGATCAAACGAAATATCGTAGCATGATTGGATCCACGATGTACCTCACGGCTACGGACCGGACATCTTGTTATTTGTGTGCATGTGTGCTAGATATCAGGCTAAGCCTACTAAAAAGCACCTTGAAGCGGTTAAGCGGGTCTTTCGGTATCTCCAAGGAACCATCAATATGGGACTATGGTACCCGAAGGACACCGGTATGTCACTAACGCCTATGCAGGATCTTGATCATGCAGGATGTCAAGATACACGTCGAAGTACATCAGGAGGTGCTCAGTTTTTGGGTGATAAGCTTGTGAGCTGGTCCTCAAAGAAGCAAATGAGTACTTCTATTTCCTCTACAGAGGCTGAATACATAGCCATGTCATCTTGTTGTGCTCAAATCCTTTGGATGAAATCCCAATTATCTGACTATGGCTTTGAATTCAACAAAATTCCTCTGTAATGTGATAATAAAAGTGCTATTGCTCTCTCATGCAACAACGTTCAACACTCAAGAGCAAAGCACATCGACATTCGACATCATTTCATCAGGGAGCAAGTGGAAAACGGTGTGGTGGAACTCTATTTTGTGAAGTCAGAATACCAGTTAGCAGACATTGTCACCAAAGCTCTTCCAAGAGGCGTTTTGAATTTATTCTTCCTCGACTTGGCTTGAAAAGCCTTCAACCAGATACACTCAAACGTCTTCAGGAGGAAGACGAGGAGTAAAGGTCTTTTCTTCATCTACACTTTGTATATATTTATCCAAAAAGCAAAATACAAAATTATAAAACCTTCTAAAAGCAAATAGAAAAATATAAAACTTTCAAAAATCCATAAAAATTTGAAAATCTCGAAAAATCTCAAAAAAATATTGTCTTTTTGTCATGTTTTTTTTTCTTTTCTTTTCCTGGATTCGATAATATCTACGGTTTTTGTGTTGTCATTCAAAGAATGACACGGGACTTTAGATGTTGTTCGAATGTTAAAAAAAAAATAAAAAAAAAAAATCAAAAAATCAAAAAATATTTTTGGGAGAAAGTAAAACAATGGTTTATTGTCATTTCAGTGCAGTAACCGCTTTTCAAAGAAAGAACAGAGCCATGCTTTATCTCATGTTTCAAACCTAATGCTCGATTCTAAAAACGTTTGTCATCAACAAGACAAATGTTTAATTTCAAATATTTTTTCTTCTAAAGATTCCTCTGAAAAATATTTGCAATCTTATGAAAACTCAATTGTTTTAAAAACACTTCGGACTCTATTTTTGAAAATCAAAAGAACTTATCAAGTGTCAAAATCTCAATTCATCAATCAATGACTTTCGTCAGTGATTGAGGGGGAGAATGATTTTTCATTTAAATCAAAAAGTGTTCTTTTCAAACAATTTGCACTTAAATGAGTAAGGTTTACTCTAAATGTTTTACAAAATGTTACACAATTGGTTCCAGACCTTGGTTATTATTATGTTTTCAAAAGATAATTATGCATGTTTAATCAATGGAGTTAAAAAGCTCAATAACCGATCCTAATCAGTTAAAACGTTTTTCATAATCAAGTCACAATTCTCCTTAAAAGCTTTCAAAATCAATTTAAATCTACAGAGATCACAAATCTCAAATGATTTGATCATTGTGATCGGGGGAGAATTTGTAATTTAAATTGGATTTAAACTGATAATTCGATAAATAGTTTCATAAGTGTTTAGCATGTTTTCCTCTCCGCAAGTGACAAACGATTTCAAATTTTCCATGCGCATGTTGAGGGGGAGCATCTATTTTAAACCTCAAATTATTGAAACGTGACTGAGCAAACTTGTGAAAACCTCATCCTTCCTCAAAATGTCTTATCTACTCAAATTGATTGGGAAGTGATGATGATCATTTTAGAAAATGTTAATCAAAAGATTGGACCTTTCACTCTTAATCTAACGATTTCAAAGATCTCTTGCCTCCATGTGCTAAACAATTTCTAAATTTTTATGCATATGTTGAGGGGGAGTATTTCTAAAATATCAAAACAATTAAGATACAAAATGCTTTGATTCTATATCACAAGTATCTTGATTGATTTTCAAATAGTTTTCAATTGGTTCCAATGGCAGATGAACAATACCAAAAAGACCGACCAACTTTACTTTATGTATGGTGATATAAGGATGATAAGGTTAGGTTGAGTTCCCATGATCCGCCAGAACCGGAGGAATCTACCTAGGGACAATCCACTAGATAGTGTAGAAGTCCTTAGGTATGATGAAAAAAGGAGAAAAGTGAGATATGGGAAGAGTCTTGGACTGAGACTGAGCTAGTAATGGAATAAACCCAACAAGGTTCTAGTTATGAAGTCTTGGTAAGCACTGAAGGGGTTGAAGAATGAAAAAGAATTGAATGAGAAAAGGGTGAAAGCAAATAGCCCTCCAATTATTCAACCTTAGAGGCGTAAACCGGGTTCAATTCATATACTACTAGTGGTTACCAAGGTAACATCGGTATTGAAGACAAGACGTCATGGACCCAGTGACGCACTGCACTTCAACTTTCCAAATCACTCAAGTTCCTCTTAAAAGGGCTTGTTTCATTCTCACGGGGAACCGACATAATCTATCGACTTTCTCTTAGAGATTGTTGATATTGAAGTAGGAGACCCTCTCCCTAGTCTCCGGCATAGGAACCAAATATGCACAATTGAGTCTAGAGCCACGAGATCATCATATAAATCTCTTTAGGACACTTACAATGAAGACTCTATGTTTCACACAATGTGGAAAGAGAGATTACCTCTTATGAGTCCTACGCATTATCCTTGTGGTATTGCCAGAACATCTGAGTGATATGCAAACATATTCACAATGAAGATGGAAAGCCTTCTGGAGCCAACATCAAACAAGATCCTGGTAGGTGGCATGTGAGATCTATCCAATAGATCAACCATGTGACAACTGAACATAAACGATGGGGCGATTCAATCTTTTGAATCAATCCTGGTTCAGGTTATGGATTGACGGATACCTTTGAAAAACCGGTCGTTGTGCTTAAAAACTCTTTCCTTTAGCTCATCGACTGTGTACTTATTTCTGAAAATAAAAGGTGTTTATGATTGATGATTGAATTTCATTAAAACCCTCGTTGTACTGCAAAAACAATTTCTATTGAGCAGTATACGATTGTTTTTCAAATCTCTTTTCATCAATCAGTGAATCTCGTTTATTTGATTCACTCACTCCGTGTTGTCTTCTTTGAGGCGTTCGGTTTGAGAACAGCTAGAGCAGCTGCGAAACCCTGTCAAGGAAATTCTTCGAAATTATACCTGATCACAGGCAGTACTTGTACTGATTAACGGGGAACCGTGGGCCGTGTACCTCAATTCAACGAAAATGATCAAAGACACTTTCGTGCGTTTTATTGCTAAGCTTTTTATGCGGTACACCCGACGTTTGTAGCGATCGAATGGAGCGGTCAATCCATAGCCGCATGCTCACACAACACCTTCATGTCAAAAGAAATCATGATTAGTGCATCAATGACTCTAATATTTTCACTCCATGCTTCGCTCACGCTGCGCCAATATCATGAATCAACGAAAGCTTCCGCTACTCTGATAAGAAGATATCATGATCCAGAATGTGAGCATGTCGGTCCAAAAGTCACAACATCATATAATACCAACACCACAATGGATGAGTCAGAGATTAATGTGACTGATGATCTCAAAGCTGGCTCATAACTCACTATCACGTGGATCAGTTAAAGACCTCCACTCAGATTATCCAAAACATGCAAAAATGAAGAATCAAAGACTACGAGCTACAGAACAAGAATCCAAGAACAATCTCAATGTAATATCTGTTTGTTTTCTATGTAATTTAATGTGTGTTTGAGGTGACCTCCCTTAGGGGGAGATTGTTAGGATTTGGAAAATCCAGTAGTTAAAGTGTCGGTCACCTCAAGTATATATAATCGTTAGAAAGCTCGTAGTCATAGTTATTTAATGTTAAGTAGTATTTAGTTAAGTAACACCGTGGAGGACGGACGGGTCTTTACCCACTGTATGCCTGATCCACAGCCCGGTAGGTGGCGTTTTATGTAAGTACTATAAATACTCTCTACCTCCCAAGGTAGAGAGTTGGAGCTCATAATAAGATTTTTCTTTCTCTCACTAAAGTTCCCAAACCTCTAACTTTCTCTCTCTAAAACTCATCTTTTGTATGCCTACTTTGGTTATGGTTTGATGTGTATGTGAAATCCAATATGTTACATATTGGTGTAGATCTTGTGATTCTGAGTATAGATATTGGTTTCTTTATATCAGATCTTTAAGATATGAAGGTTAATTGAAATTTCTCAAAAATTAGGGTTTCGTAATTTTTGGGGGTTTTTTGATCCTGGTGATTTTCTGACTAATTACTTCTTGAATTAGTAATCTTGTGAGTTAATTAGTTATCGGAGTGTGTTAATTTGATTTTTTTTATAAAATTTGTTAAAATTAGGGTTTACTGTATCAAACCCTAATTCAGGTTGTTTTTCCTTGATTTAATTGATAATCTGACTAAGTTTTGATTCTAATTTCAAGATTCTTGAAACAAAAATAAAAAACCCCTAAAATAATTATTAGGGTTTGTTTGGGTCAGATTTGTATTGTTCAATCTATATTTGTTAATAATTGTTGTTTTGATCTTGTTTCAGGTGTTAGTTCCGCTGTCTTTGTGATTGTGATCTGGATCTTCTTGATCCTGATTCTTGGATATTTTTGGAAGCTTGCGTGGTTGTAATACCTCTCACACCTTCTATCAGGTTTTTTTCTTAGGATTTTTGGTTGGTTAGGATTGTTTGGTGGTTATTTGTGTTTGAGGAGTTACAAGGTGTTGTTGTTTTTCTGTTTGTTTCTGGTTCTTGATTGTGCTTTTATTTTTGGTTTGAGAAGTGATTGGCATGCCTAAAAGACATGCCTAATAAAGAGATCAAAACACATGGCATAATCAAAGGTTATCATCAAGAGAGAGAAAATGCATCATCCACTTGTCATATTTTGTATGGATTAGTCTCACTATTAGGCATACAAATTAGTCACCTATATCATTTTCCTTTTGGTTTTATTTGGTAATCATCATGGTTGATGGTCCAGAAGATAGGGGTAAGGGTCCTGAAGGGGGAAGTAGTGAATTAAAATTGGATATATATGACCCTTTGTATTTACACCCTCAAGACATTGGTGCTCAGTTGATTACCTTCAAACTTGAAGGTACTGAGAACTATAAAGTCTGGTCTGCTGCTGTGCGGTTGGCTTTACATACTAGAAACAAACTTGGTTTTATTAATGGGAAGTGTGTTAGAGATCCCAATAATGTTCTTTATCAGACAGAATGGGATAGGTGTAATTCTATTGTGTTATCTTGGATTCTTGGTTGTATTTCACAAGATCTTTATAAAGGTCAAGTGTTTTCTATGAATGCTAAATCTGTTTGGGATGAATTAAGTGAAACATATAATAAAGAGGATGGTTTTGTGATCTATAATCTGCATCATAAAATACATACTTTGACTCAATCTGGAATGAGTCTTTCTGAGTACTATCATGAGTTTAATGCATTGTAGAGGTAGTTTGACTCTCTGGTTGATCTGCCTACATGCATTTGTGAAACTGCTCCCACTTTGAAAAAGCATTCAGATCTTTTGAGGTTGATGCAATTTCTCTTGGGTTTTGATGATAGTTTTAGCTCTATGAGAAGTCTTATTCTCACTACTGATCCTTTACCTGATGTTAAGTCTGCTTTTGCTACTCTATCTAGAGATGAGTCTCACAGAAATAGTCATGTGGCTAGTAAATCAGTTAAGAATGGGGCTGCACCTTTCTTTGCTAGGTCCTCTTGGTAATTCTCAAAAATAACCGGAATCCTAATAAAAGCAATAATAATAACGAAGGTTTGGCGGGGTGTCAAATCTGCGCAAGCATTGTAATATGAGTGTTCATACTATTGATAGATGTTATGAGTTAGTTGGATATCCACCGGTTTTGTTAAAAGGCAATGTTAACAATATGATGAAAATAAGATCGATACTAGTAAGAGTACTACTCATACTCTCACTAGTGATCAGATATAACAATTAATGTCATTACTTAGTGGTTCAGGTGATGCTAGCAAGGCTCATGCTAGTGTTGCAGTCGTTATTGCTTCAAATTGTGTGATAAGTTTCTTTAGTTGTAGGTTTTTTAATTTCAACTCTAAGTGGATATAGACTCAGGAGCTAGTCAACACATCACTTTTTGTGCCACTCATCTTTATGACATAATGGATGTTTCTCATTTAAATCTTTTAGTTGCACATCCCAATGGGACTGTTGCACAGGTTAAATAGGTTGGAAGTTTTAAATTTGGAAATAATCTGATTTTAAAAGATGTGTTGGTAGTTCCTGGGTATCATGTGTGTTTGTTGTCTGTTCATAAATTGTCTAAAGATAATCAGGTGGTTGTCATTTTTAATGATAAGATTTGTAAAATTCAGGATTTAACTCAAAGGTTCCTGATGGGGACTGGTAGTGAAAAAGGTGGTCTTTATTTTCTTGATGAAGGTAAGAGGGTTAATAATAGTAATATTAAGAGTTGTCTTATATCAAATTGTATGTGGCATAATAGACTTGGACACCCCTCTAACCAAGTCTTAACTATGCTTAAAACTAAACTAAAAGACCTTAAGAGTACTAGTTCTGAACCTTGTGATTTATGTCATAAAGCTAAAAAAACAAGAAAACCATTTCCTTTAAGTGATCATAAAACTAAAAATATGGGTGATCTTGTTCATTTAGATGTGTGGGGTCCATATAAGGTGACCAGTAGAGAAGGTTTCAAGTATTTTCTTACTGTAGTTGATGACAACACCAGAGCTGTTTGGGTGTTTCTGATGAAAAGTAAAACTAAAGTTTTTGATCATATTAATAGTTTTTATAATCTCATTAAAAATCAATTTGAAAAAACTATTAAAGTTTTTAGAAATGACAAAGGGACAGAGTTTGTAAATAAGAGGTTTGATTTTTTTCCAACAATGGTATTTTACATCAAACATCTTGTCCTTATACACCCCAACAGAATGGTGTAGCTGAGAGAAAACATAGGCACTTGTTGAACACTGCTAGAGCCCTCATGTTTCAGGGGGGTTACCTTTGAACATGTGGACTAAATCTATTCTAATTGCTACTTACCTTATTAACAGGTTGCCAACTGCTGTGTTGTCTGGTAAAAGTCCTTTTGAAATGGTGTATAATACTGAACCTAATCTGTTGAATCTAAAATGTTTTGGCCGCTTATGTTTTTCAAGCTGTTTTAAATGAATCTCATAAGTTTGCATCGGATCGATAAATGTGTGTTTGTTGGATATGCTTTTGATAAAAAAGGATACAAACTTTATAACATTGATCAAAAGAAATTTATGTTTTCAAGAGATGTAAAGTTTTATGAAACTGTATTTCCTTCTAAGAATACCTCTTTCACTAAAGACTTTGTGTTTGAAGATAATGGAATTAATGATTTAAATTTCTTTGATCAAGATTTTGATAGCAGTCAAAATAATTTTAGAACCAATGAACCCTATGATGATAAAATAAGTAGTATAGATAGTAACAACAAATATATACCTGAATCTAGTACTCATAAGCCTAGTGTCATCACTGTAGAAGAAGATGCTAGTGTTGATGAGCATCTACATACTAAAACTGTAGAATCTGCTGATACAGTTGATGTAGATATCAATTTGCCAGTTGATACAGTAGAGGATATAGACACAGTTAATGTGGACAACACTAGGAACACTTCTAGTAGGAAGGACACTGAAGATAGTGAGTATTCAACAGAAACTGTTGTTTCTGATGGTGTACAGGGTACTAGTAATGTTGATGATGGATATATTTATGAGGGTGAGGACCTAGATATGTTTGGTAAAATGTTTGAATCACCAGAACCAGCAGGGGTTCAAACTGTTACAAGGACTAGTAGAATGACAGCTTTACCGTCTGAGTATAAAGAATATGTGCTTAATAAAAGTCATAAGTATGGTATTGATAAAGTTGTTAAATACTCCAACTTGAGCTTTGATAACTTTGTATTCACTTCTAGTCTAAATAAAATATACGAACCAACTACTTATGAAGAAGCTGTTAAAGACAGCAGATGGGTTGATGCTATGAACCAAGAAATTGAAGCATTAAATAGAAATGGTACTTAGGAAGTTGTAGAGTTGCCTAATGGTAGAAAAGCTATAGGCTATAAGTGGGTCTTTAAAGTTAAATACAAAGCTAATGGTGAAGTTGAGAGATATAAAGCTAGGTTAATAGCTAAGGGGTATAATCAGAGAGAAGGTGTTGATTATGAGGAGACTTTTTCTCCTGTTGTGAAAATTGTCACTATAAGATGTGTTTTAAGTATTGCTGTTAATAACAAGTGGCCACTGTTCCAACTTGATGTAAATAATGCATCTTATATGGTGAATTAAAGGAAGATGTGTATATGACTTTGCCAGAAGGTTCTTCTGATAAAAATGATAAAAAAGTTTGTAAACTGGTTAAGTCTTTGTATGGGTTGAAACAAGATCCTAGAAAGTGGAATGAAAAATTATTATCTGTGCTTAAAGAAAATGGGTTTATACAAAGTCCAAATGATTATTCTTCGTTCATTAAAAATGAAAATGATGTTCAGTTGGTTTTGTTAGTATATGTTGATGATATTATTATCACTGGAAATAATACTAATGAAATTAACAAGTTTAAAAGTTTTTTAAGTTTAAAGTTTTTGATTAAAGACTTGGGTAAACTCAAATATTTTCTGGGAATAAAGGTGCTTGACATTGTTAATGGGATTTGTCTTACTCAAAGGAAATGCTTTACTGAGTTCTTAACAGAGTTTGGTATGCTTGGTTGTAAGCCATGTAGTTCTCCTATTGAAACAAATCCTAATAATAAGAAGCTTGTTTCTAAATTTGGAGATGATGAACCTTTTTCTAGTATAACAAACTACAAAAAACTTGTGAGCAAATTAATATACTTGACTTTGTCAAGGCCAGATATTTCTTATGCTATGCATTGTCTAAGTCAAGTAATGCATAAGCCTATGAAGTCTCATTTGAGACTTGCTTTCAGGGTTTTGAGATATTTGAAAAATGAGTCTGGTCTTGGTATCACCTTTAAAGAAGGTGATGTTAAGAGTATAAGAGTTTTTGTTGATTCTGATTAGGCAAAGTGAAAAGTGACCAGAAGGTCTGTTACTGGTTATAGTGTTTTTCTGGGAAATAATTTGGTTTCCTGAAAAAGTAAAAAACAAGCTGTTGTTGCTAGATCCTCTACAGAGGCTGAGTTTAGAGCAATGTGTGATGTATGTTGTGAAGTTATGTGGATCACCAAAATCATGACTGATCTACATGCTAGT
The DNA here is from genome assembly GCA_910596185.1 of Chrysanthemum makinoi. Taxonomy (NCBI): domain Eukaryota; kingdom Viridiplantae; phylum Streptophyta; class Magnoliopsida; order Asterales; family Asteraceae; genus Chrysanthemum; species Chrysanthemum makinoi. Next base: position 331,700,090 of record OU343222.1, on the reverse strand, counting down.
GTGAGGTTTCCTGTGGATATGTTTTGTGATAACAGTTCTGCTATGCAGATTTCTGTTAATCCTGTGCTTCAAGAAAGAAGCAAGCATTTTGAGATTGATCTCTATTTTTTGAGGGAAAAAGTTGCTGATGGTTTTATTAAACCAGTAAAGGTCAAATCTGAGGATAATGTTGCAGACTTGTTCACCAAAGGTCTTAACATTACTGATCATAACATTTTTTGCAAAGTTCTTGGTCTGTTGAATGTGTTTAGGATAATTCTGGAGATCAAGCAAAGGATGATGGGGGAGCTTCAAAAAGCTAATGCGTATGGGGGAGTGTTGAAGATAAGCATCAAATCTAAAGTCTCAAGAAGTTGAAGGGCTAATATTGTCAATTCTAGAAATTTAGGGACTTAAAGTAGTGGTCTCATTCTTGATGCTATAAAAGCTTGAGTCAAGCCATACGTCTACTTATCTCTCTCATTCAACTGTGTGTAGTTTTGTTCTCTCTTCTCTGTTGTTCCCTGAGATTGAGAGAAACCCTAATTTGTGTAAATCTTTTATCTAATTTTTACTTGTATTGTAAAACTGCTATTCTTTAGCCATTGTTAATAATAAAGTGAGCCAAGAGGAGGTTGGTTGGGTTCACTATCAATCTGTTTCTTGTGTTAAATTTCTTTGGTTTTATAAGTTTCTACAGCCACCATGTTGTCGGAATCAAAGCAAGACGCTAAACAAGCATCCAAATAAAGAGTTTAACACAATGGTTTCTCATCTAATTATGTATGTGAACGTAAAATTAGCACATTGATTGTCATTTCGCGTATGCAAAGCCATTTTACATGTCTGCTTAGGGATCAAGAAGATCAATAAAGCTAACTTGTATAGATGATTAGATACGAAGAGCTTAGTTTCGCGTGTGCTAAATAAGTAGCCATTTGAACAGGTCCTGTCTTTTCATTAAATGATAAGTTAATGTGCTTGGTCAACATTTGCGATATAGAACATATTATGTCCTCTCTTTAATGAACAATTCTAGATTTAGGCTACAAAACCTCTATGGTCGACTAACATAGTAAAAAATCATAACAGTTCTGTGACACTATGCAATACTCTATCAACCGATGACATTGCAATTAATCTTAGCAAAGAAAAAAAAAGGCGTATGTGAGATTAGATGTTTCATTACTTGGTCCGTTCATTATTTGCATATTCCACCTTAACACTTACCAACGGTGAATGCAACATCTAAATGCATTTCCAAAAATATTAAGACTTCATATCAAGTTTCGTGTTACATGCATTGACGACGTTGCAATTAACGTAGAAACACATGTACACGGAACCTTTATACCGATTCTAACACGAGTGTTGTGCATACACTTTGGTATATAATGTAGAATCATATCTTTTCTTTAACCTATGTGGGATAAAAAATCCTCTTGATTTTCACCACAAAAACAATAATAAGGTACCTCAGCGGCTAGACCTACTCTCTACGCATAAATTTGTAGTATTCTAATCAATACCAAATATGTGATAATCAGATAAGCAATTTGGCTAAACTAATCCTAAACACCCCTTGAAACTAATATTTTTTACACGCGTCAAGTATAATACTTTTAATAGGTGTATTCTCTAATGTTTTCTAGTGGGTATTTGGAATTCTGGATATGAATTTATTATGTTTTTATGCGACTTTAGATTAATACGATAAGTTGATAAACTCTTGCTCGACTGTTCTCTTGACTCTACAAACATGCTTTTGTTATTAAGAGCCGGGTTCCAAAATGGTTACGAGAATACCCTAGATTAGTCTCTGTAGAGTTAGTCAAAATAATACTCGCTCTTTTCTTATAAGCCGAACAAGGAAAATAGTTTGTTTAATCGTGTAGTTAGTACAACTCGTTTTATATTGAAACGATATCGTTTTCATCACTAAAACAATAAAGTAGCTAGCAATGCCCTTGACTCATGCATTTGTTATGTTATAACCAACAGCGAGTTTAGGGACAAAACCAGGACTAATAGAGACCGGGTGCAGAAGATATATAAAACATAATAGTAGACACAAGTTTTTTGGGCCGGTGCATTTAGACAAAATCGTGTTTTTTTTTATAGAAAAATTAACACTACGGATCAAAATTTCAATGATGCGCCTTGACTCTGCGGGACCCCTTATTTCCGTTAGTTTGTGTTCACTATAAATCCTTTATCTTCTAAATCAACTCTGATAACTGAAGCTAGGTTACGATGTAATTTTTGAGTGACGATGCAATTAGATACATAAATCCTCCATAGAGTACTCTATCACACACCACACAAATTCATGTTTCTGGATACTACTCTTTCATGAGAGTAGGAGAATGAAAGAGAAACATAAGTAAGACATTGTTCAAGGATCAGCCGATATGAATGCAATTTGATCTTAGCAAAGAAAGAAACATGGGCGAGGTCTCCGTTACTTGATACAACATAATTTGTGAACTTCCTAACACGTTTACCCACCGTCTAATCGCTACATTTGCCATTAAGTGTAGACAAAAATGTATAGGGAAGCTCCATATTGATTCTAACACGGGTGTTGTGATTCTACTCTCTAACCTATGTAGGATAGAAAGTTTTCTATATTTTCAAAAAAAAAAAAAAAAAAAAAAAACAACACTAGTGACCATGAAGTCATTATATATAAATCATTTGTCTTTTGAATCTACTCTGATAATGGATACAAGTTACAATATAATTATGAAGTGACCATGCATTCAGATTCGAAAATCCCCTATGGAATACTATATCACTCAACATAAATACATAATATAATAACATATTTTCATAATTTGTTAATAATATACCTGAAAGTGTTATGCTAACCCGAACGCAAATAAGTTATTGACACTCTGTTAGTAACATCTCTTTTATAATAAGAACTCCACAAATAGAAAAAAGAGGTTCAGGATTGCAATTGGATCGTTGGGAGTGCATCAATCTACGTACATGAGACTAAGCATTTCTATTAATCAATAAAAGTCAAAATAATTGAAGCTCAATTTGGTCAAACTTTTTAATTTTCGTCCAGTTTATAAAATCTATACATGTGTTAGTTTTGTAAAAAACAACTTAAAAAGGAGGGTAAAGTTAATAAAACATTAGTTGTTAAAGTTTATATATATTACATGGACTTATGTATTTTCATGTTTTATATACCTTTATAAACTTGATAAATACCTCTGCACTGTAAACCAAATATCTATATAAAAGAAAGTTTTTTTGAAATTTTGCCACCTCATTTAATCCACCTGGACACAATGCCATGTCACAAATGCCACGTCAAAAATGCCACGTGTAAATCCAATTGGAAAAACTGTTGCAATCAAAATCTGTAAATATTGAAGGTGTGTCAAAATTTTCACGTGATTTAAGCCCTATCATGTGTTTTATTGAAGGCAACTCTATCATCAGTTTAAAATTCAAACGTTACATACCTTTTGTCTCTTCAATTAATCATTCGTTTCAGCATTCTCTTCATCTGCTTAAACTGCAACGATAACGTGAAAGTTTTTGCTTCTTTGTTATAGATATCCTTCAATTTTGAGTTTTTAACATGCTGATATGAAGGTGTTTAGAGGAAAATAAATTGAAGAACGAATCCCAATATGTCAACTTTGTGTTAACCCAGGTTTGAATTAGTTTAATTCAGTATCTTTAGCTGAAAAAATTGGTTAATTGTTTTTAAGATGTGGATTCATATTTTATACTTGAAGTAAATTCGATGTTAGAAGTTGATTATTTGAATTCTTCTATTGGATATATGTGGTAAATCAAGTAAATTAAAAAGTGCGCCAAAAGTGTTCGATGAAATGTCTTAATCTATTTTAGTACCATTAATCTAAAAGTTTTGATTTTCAGTTATTCGGTGACGAGCTGGACTTGATTTTAATTAGAGTTGCAGGAGTATGTGTGTGACTCAACATGTTTAATAGACATTAAAAGAATTTCAGCCAAAAATGTTAGGATTTGGAAAATCCAGTAGTTAAAGTGTCGGTCACCTCAAGTATATGTAATCGTTAGAAAGCTCGTAGTCGTAGTTATTTAATGTTATGTAGTATTTAGTTAAGTAACACCGTGGAAGGACGGACGGTCTTTACCCATTGTATGCCCGATCCACATCCGTTGTGTGGCGTTTTATTGTAAGAACTATAAATATTCTCTACCTCCCAAGGTAGAGAGTTGGAGCTCATAATAAGATTTTTCTTTCTCTCACTAAAGTTTCCAAAACTTCTAACTTTCTCTCTCTAGAACTCATTATACGCCTATTTGATCTTATGGTTTAGTGTGTTTGTGAAATCCAATATGTTACAAAAAATATGCCATGTTTTTGTCTATATAAGTTACCGGAAATATATAAGTAACTTTAAGAGATCAACTGTTTTTTGCGTGTTTTTTACTTATTTGGACCAAGGGTTGCGGGTTTTGTGCTCTTTGGTGTAAAGTCATTATGCTTCAATTATATTTAACCTTTTGGAAATAATAGCAGAGGTTAAATAACCTTTTGGAAATTTCAGTGGGTTATATGTTGGATTTTGGTTCGTAAATGACGGTGTTTGGAATCAGGAAGTTGGTTTGTTTCTTACATGACCGAAGACCTTGAAAACAGAAGCAACGTCCTTATCGGCTCAACTGACCGTTTTGCAGGTTTGTCTTCTTTCATACAATGCTAATCGGGTCAAGGTAAAAAATATATCATATGCATTAAATATGGCGACCGCCATCGTAACTTGCTGCTGCTAGGGGTTTCAATTTACGTAATCAAAATACCAAACCACAAAACCAACAAACCAAACTGATTTTTAGGCTAATTGAATCGAGTTTCGGTTTGGTTATACCGAGCCATCAAAGTTTTTAGTTTTTTGTTTCGATTTAAGTTTACATTATTAGTAACAAACAATTGTCCGAAATTTTGAAAGTTTTAACTATCTTTGATGAAGCGTGTTAGCATGTTATAAGCCTTACAAATATTTACGGGCATTTTTGTTAGTGTGTTTCTTGAATTGGTATAATTGAACCCAAAAACATACTTGGGTGACCTTTAAAGTAGTTATAGTATATATAGGTGTCGTTAGACAAATAATCGGATGGCTTCACATACATTATTCCTTAAGTTAATTGTTTGTAACAAGTTATATTTGATCATTTGAAATTATTCAGGTTCACTTTATGGTTAAGAGTAATGGGATTTGGACATTTGGTAGAAGTAGATCTACCTATCAAGCTTCATGACACAGGTATAATTCTCAAAGATGCATGTCTCCTTCGTCAAATGTTTCCTCTTTTACAAACCAAGGTCCCGCTTAACTTGCACAATATTAGGTTTTGTATGTTTCTTTCCTCCATTTATAAATTTAATATAGAGTTGACAATTAGATAGGGTGTTACGGATTGTAGTTAACTATTGTGCTTATTTAAACGCAAATGAGTAGTTTTGAGTGTTTGGCTATTTTCTTATAGTAGTGTAAATAAACACTTAATTTTAAACATGGTAATGTAAAGCTATCGACTTATTAAACTGATAAGAATGTTAATGATGTGGTTACTGCTAAGAGTGTTTCTAATAATGATTTATGATGTTACTGATATAGCCACTAATGGTTACTGCATAAGAATTATGGTGTTGCTGATAAGATTACTCACAAGAATGGTGCTGATGAGGTTACTTATAAGAATATTGTTGATGGGTTCCTGATAAGAGTTGATGATAAAGTTACTCATAAGAATGTTGCTGATGAAATTACAGATAAGAATGGTCTCCTAATTAACAAGAATGGTTGTCACCGATGGATATTGAAAACTAGCTTTTGTACGTGGTAGTCTTAAAATGATTTATAGTGTTAGTCATTGTAGATCAGATCTTCTATGTGAGTAACTAAGTATCCATTTAACAAGAATCATCCAACGTATCGTGGAACAACCACCACCCCTAAAGAGTCTGAAGAATTGATTATTAAGCATTATTCTCACAACCACTGATCCTTACAGTGTGTACATTACCTTCTTAACTTTGCACATCAAGTTCCTTTATAATGTTTTAAATGCTGAATATACATGCTGATTGCCACTTAAAGATATTATGGGCATTTTTAATTTTCTAATAACAGAGGTTTTAATTGTGTTCTTTCACCTAAAGCTTTTGTAACTTCTTATTTTTTAGTAAGTATAATATGTTGATGCAGCATGCATGCTTGCTGCGCTAGGATGTCAATTGGTTATTAAATGTTTATTTAAACTTTAGATATGTTCCGTCGTCAAACATATATCTTCAAATACATATTACTTTTAATCGAAATTCAAACCTATTTCAAAACAACTTTAACGTTTTCCTTTATTGTGAAGATTGAACAAAATTACACATTTGTCAATTTTTTTTCTCCTTTTGTTTTTGAACGGTTCATTTTGTTGTTACTAAACAAGAAAACTAAGTTTCATAATTATTCTATTTTATAGTTCAATTTTATTACATTCGTATCACAAGTTCACAACTTCGACCTTTTTATTAAGTAAATTTTTATTAGCCACCCGTGATTTATCACAGGTCTACAGGCTAGTACTTTATATTTAAAAAAAGAAATAAGTACAACGATAATTTATTGTTATTTATAAATACTATTATTAGCACATATAAAAGAATACATAATATTATACGTATACAAATAACTCATATTGTTTCTCGACTACGTAAGGATATCCAAAAAAAATATTTTTTTTCTAACTATCTGCGTGAAATAACAACTCATGTTATTTTTCTTTATAAGAATATATATATAGACGAGATTCTTTATATAACAACTGCACATGAACTAAACACAGTCAAGACTTTATATCATGTTTGCACATGCACTCTTCTGTGTGTTTAAGTTAACACAAAGAATGACACCTGCGAAAGCATCATACTAAACCTAACATGTATAATGAGTATACACTTTGGTATATAATGTAGAATCATTTCTCCTCTTTAACATATGTGGGATTGAAAATTCTTTTGGTTTTTAATGAAAAAAAAAACAATAATTTTTTAGGGACCATGCAATCATATGCGAACGTCCCCTAAGGCCAGTACTCCACAAATTCATTGCCTTTATATTGATACGAATAAAATCATTTTCTTTTTCGTTTTCATGTTGAATAAAATCCATTATTATATACTCGTTAACGATTACCGTTGTGTTTCCGTTGTCTTTTTTACGGTTAATGGAATATACTAGTTGATGATTGATGATTGACATTGTTATAATCGTCTGTACAGTTTTCGTGTCTGCACACAACGAGTGTGTAAATGTATATATAACACATTTATGAACAGTTTGTGCATGTATAGATTAAGCGTTGAAACAAATATCGTTTTGTTAACGGCATTATAGCCGTAACTAGTTAATTCCATTGTTTTTTCGTTATCTTTATTGTACGTGTTTACATATAGGGAAGGTGTTTGTGTGTGTAGATATGATGATTATGCGTTATATCAAGTGTTTGTTTGGTTAAGTGAATTGTTATTGTGTTATATTTCGTCTTCTAAAATTCAGACATTATTTTTCACTTCTTACATCTTTTTTCACAAACCCTACATCTCTTTCTTAATATCCATTTTTATACGTTTTTGTCACTTTTTATAAGTTTTCATACGTTTTCGTCTGGTTTTTTTACGTTTTTGACATTTTTTACGTTTTCGTCAATTTTTTTTACGTTTTTGTCTCTTTTTTACACTTTCTTTTGTTTTTTTACGTTTTAGAACCAGACTCATTTAGACAAAGTTGAGGTTTTTCAAGAAAAACTAACATTACGGGGCATAATTTTATCAGTCTCTGCTCCCATGACACTGCGGGACACCCTAATTCCATCATTGACCGAGTTTGTGTTCATTATAAATTGTTGATCTTCTAAATCTACTTTGATCATCATCATCATTATTCTCCTCACTTGCATCTTGCCATAATCATGCTAAGGATCATTCTATTGAATTACCATCTTCAAACCATAACAACATCTTTTCAAACTCCATATTCTTACCTTTCTTTCTCTCTTAGCTCGAGCTCAGGAAACACACACCTCTTTTCCAGAAATGTGTAGAAACTGGGTTATAATAAGATAAGTGATGACTCATCAAAAAGGGTAATTTAGTCATTCATGTCCATTTAAGCCGATACATTGTATCCTTACATATCCATAGATACGTCGTATCACTTTCATCCATAGATACGCCATATCTCCAATAAGAGATGGGGCATATGAAGGCTGGTACAACTTTGCACTATTTTCTACACTTATACAAAACATCATTTATCGACTAGTCAAACACATTTAGTCATAGTCAAACTTATCTATAGTCATTCTTATAATAGAATACCTTAAAAATGGTTTTAGGTGTAACATTTGTAGCATTCTGACCAATACCATGTATCAGGGCCATCCCTGAAATTTTGAAAATTTTGAGGGTTTTGAAGGAAATTATATAATGAGGCCTTTTGCATAGGAATGCTATATATAAAGTGTCACAGTTTATAAGATATAATAAATTAGTTATCTAAAGATTCGACATATTACTCATTTAAGATATTTTTTCTCATTTAATTTTTTTTTATTCGTGAAAAATATATGTACACATACATATAATTGTTAAAGGGACAAATTTTGAGGCCCCTAAAATTTTTGGGGCCCTGAGCGGATGCCCACCTTCAAAGACAGCCCTGATCTTCACTATAAATCGTTTATCTTCCAAATCTGGTTTGAAAATTGATACTAAGTTCTGGTGTAATTTCTATGTGACGAGATGCAATTAGATACAAAAATCCTCCATGGTATACTCTATCACCCACAACGCGGATTCATTGTTTTAAACAATATGGAAACGACTATTTCGTGAGAGTAGAGAGCAGAAGAGTAAGATAGGTAAGGTATTGTTCGAGAATCGACGGATGTGAATGCAATTTAATCTTTGCAAAGAAAAAAACATAGGTGAGATCAATTATGTTCCCTTACTTGATACATTTATAATTGGGAAATGATTTGTACACTCTACATTTTGATTGACACACTTCATCTTGTGCATTTAACAGTTGTACAGTTTATAAATTTTGCTTTATAAAATTGTACATTAGAGTGTGCAAATCAAATCAAAATGTATACAAATCATCTCCCTTTATAATTTGCACATTCCTCGTAACACTTACCAACCATTTAGAATTTGTTTCAAACAACCGTGTCACCCTAATATATAAATTGGTGAATGCAACAACTAAACACATTTCCAAAAGTGTTAGGATTCGTATCAATTTTACATATACATTCATTTCAAATGTTTAACATTACCTTTTGGAAAGAACATACATGGAAGCTTTATACTCATTCTAAAACATGTGTTGTGCATACACTTTGGTATATAATGTAGAATCATTTCCTCTTTTTAACCTATGTGGGATACAAGGTTCTTTTGGTTTTCACTAATAAAACAGTACAAGGTATTACCGTATTAGACATACTCTTTACTCGTGATTTAATACAGTTCTAATCAATACGAATATGTGCTCAGCATAATGTTATATCTAATACAATTAAATCCAGTACATTTATTAAGAAACGATGCAATAAGATACGAAGATCCTCTATATAGTACTCTATCACGGCCACACCACAAACAATATCAAAACGCATATTTCATAAAAGGTTCTAGATTTTTGGTACAGAAATCCCCTTTTGTGATATTTTGATTAGATATATCCATTCGTACATCACATCCGTTAGAATTTTCATTATAGAATTAGCAAGTAAACCCAAGATGACCAAAGGCGTTATCCAATATCTCTTGCTTCACACACCGCAAATTCATCATTTATACCACTTATAAAGCATTTAGCACCTTCTCTTCTAAATTTTTTTAAGATGTCATTAACGTGTTTTTTAAGCATTACAATTTTAATGCATAATGTACACAATACATAACTTTTACTAATTTATCTTCTACAATATTTTAATGCTTCAATTATTATTTCTTTTTGAATTAGTTTAGTTTTAATGCAAAAATGCACATGTAAATGATGATTTTAAAATGCATGCAAAACTAAAATGTTTCAAAACTATTATTATATCGTAAGAGTATTTCGAGAACCAATGTAAATAAAATTTGAATTATTTTAAATAAAATTAAGCACAAAAGTAAAAAACAATTTTTGTAAATTAATTATTATACTTTTCATGGATAACTATAAATGGTTAATATATTAGTATATTAATTATTATACTTTTCATGGATAACTCTAAATGATTGCTTAAACATGTAAGTTTTCTTTACATTATAAGCATTCTTTTATTTATATCTCATATCTATGTGGGACAATTGTTATAAACAATATTAATGATTCAAACATTTTCATAAATATATACTTTACAAGATGTATACATTATAAGCGCTCTTTTATTTATATCTTTTATCTATATGGGACAAGTGTAATAAACAATATTAATGATACAAACATGTTCAAAAATATATTTTATTTACTTATTACGAGGTGTTGATTATTACATATATATTTCATAGAAAAAATGTTTTTACTTACTTGTGACTACGAACCACTATCAGTTAATTTGACTATAACCCCCATAACATTATTGACTACCGCAACGCAAAATCACACCACTTTCAATTGTTTTTATATGAATTAGTTTGATATTATCCATCACTTTTTTTAAAGTTACTCAAACTCATTATGTTTTCGCTATTGGTAAAGTTATTCTAAGAGAAAACATAAAATTCAAAACATTTTTCCCGAAAATTTTATTACTTGATAGCCGCAGTCGCAACGCGCGGGTGCCCAGTATAATATTCTAAAGAGTTGAAATATGCGACCCTGAAACTTTTGGCATCCGCAAATTTATTGTCACATCAAACATTTCAGATTATAAAGCATTGTTCATTGAAAATTTTTATTTCAGGGTACCCACCGCCGCATTGCGCGGGTACCCTGCTAGTTCCAAACAACCATGAAACGACTATTTTATTTTTTGAGAGACCAACAAAGAGAAACATAAGTTCCAAAGTTAAGCAATCTAGAGAAGCTAATCTTCATCTATCCGATCTTAAACAAGGAAAAAACTTGTCGAAGTATCGGACCCCATGGTCTGCAAAGATCTTGTTCTCGGCACGAAATTCAGAACCACCATTTGACTTATATCAATAACTAAAACCGACACAATAGCCTTCGAAATCAAACATCATGGCCACACAAAGTCCTAGTCAGCCCACCGAACGGACTCATTTCACCTCTAGCTCATTCCATCATCCAATTCTTGTTTACAACGAAACTGTAAATTCTGTGTTTGTACCCACGCTGTGCATCAGATCGGTTCCTAAACTCAAAACCCATCTCATTGGATCGGTTCTTACATTGTCACACTATTCCAAAATGGTGAATACAACAACGTCTAAACGCATTTTTAAAAATATTAAGACTCAAATCAAGTTTTCGCTCAACTCAAATCCATATGGTTGACATTAACATAGGAAAGAATATAAAACTAATTCTAACACATATGATGTGTGTACACTTTGGTATATAATGTAGAATCATTTCTTCTCTTTAACCTATGTGGCTATGTGGGATAGAATGTAGCATCATTTCTTCTCTTTAACTTTAGTTGTTATATTTTAAATAAGTTATATAGACCTAAGTTCACTTTTCAATTTTCATGTCTTTTTATAACTTTATGAATTTAATAAATACCTCCTATAATTTATATTTTATAAAATAATTCAATAATATATTGTTGTTATATATAAATATTATTATCAATATATATTAAACTAATGTATTTGCACTGGATTATAAATATAAAAAAGTACGAGTTGCTATGACTTATAAACAAATACACGAGATTATACTTATACAAATGACCCATGTTATTTCTCTTAATGAGATTAAGTAAGCATATCCTGTAAAAAAAAGTTCTTTTTTTTTTAAACTATTCGCATTCAATAAAGATTTTTAAGAATATAAATAGACGATTAACCTAAACATCATGCCTGTTAAACAAAGTCAAATAATACGAGCAACAAAAATTTATACAAAATATTCGTTATAATACTTATCGCATTTCTTTGAAAAAAGTTGAGATATCATATCAAGTTTTCGCAACCGCTATTTTATTGTGTTTTATTTAACACAAAGAAGGACGCCCGCGAAAACTTCATGCTAGTTCTACGACATATGTTTTGTATACACTTTGTATATAAAGCGAATCATTTCTTCTCTTAACCTATGTGCGATAGAAATTTCTTTTGGTTTTCACGGTTTCACCACAAAAATTATGAGGACCTAAACTTACCATTTATACTTAATTTCTGTATAGTTTTAAGGTGACCATGCAATCAGATGTGAAGTCCCCAATGGCCAGTACTCCACAAATTCGTTGTGTTTAAATTTATAAGAATAAAATCATTCTCTTTTTCATTTTCATTTTCATTTTCATTTTCATGTTCATTTTTTAATCCTTTCAAACAAAACTTAAAAAAGAAAGGCTAACGTAACATCATTTAAACTCACCATATGATGTTGAATAATCCGTTATTATATACTCGTTAACGTTTACCGTTGTGTTTCCGTTATTTTTGTTACGTGAACATAATATACTTGTTGATGATTACTGTTGTGTTATTCCGTTATTAGTAGTAGTATTCCTAACGGAATATACTCTCGTTAACGGTTTCCGTTACAATATTTGGTGTTAATGGATTATAGTCATAACCGGTTTACATTGTTTTTTCGTTATTTTTGTTGTTATCCATACAGTTAATGTACATGTTTACGTGAAGGTGTTTGTGTTTGTATATATGATGATTATGCATTAATTTGTTTGTTTGGTCGGTAAAGTAGATACAGATGTTGTGTCAATCTTTTTTATTAATAACTTCTCTTTTGGCCGGTAAGATCACACGTTTCATTACTTGATCCATTTATCATAACGCTTTGTAATTATTCACAAAATCATATCACCATAATGTAAAATGGTGAATGTAAAATTTAAATTCATTTCTCCAAAAAAGTTATGACTTCCTATCAATTTTTTTGGGTTATATGGTGTTTGAAATCAACACAGGTAACACAGGCTACAAAAGCATCATATTAATCCTAACATGTACGATGTGTATACAGTTTGGTATATAATGTATAATAATTTCTTCTCTTCAACCAATGTGGGATACAAAGTCCTCTTGGTTCTCACAACAAAAATAATAGAGGTACCTAAAGTTCCTCTTTATACTAAATTTCTGTAAATTTTTTTAAGTGACGATGCAACTAGATACGAAGATCCCATATGGAGTACTCCATCACTCACACCACAAATTAATGTGTTTACATTTGATTCTGCCATTGTTTTTTTGTTATCTTTGTAGTCATGCGTACAATTATTGTGTTTACATATGATTTTGCGTTATATCAAGTGTTATATTTGGGCCCATAAAAATGTGTTATTGAAACGATGGGAAGTCATCGTCACTTCCATCACAAAAACAATAAAGTAACTAGCTAGTAATACCCTTGCTCATGCATTTGTCGAATTGTCCTGTTATAACCATTACCGAGTTCAGGGACGCAACGAGGACTAAAAGGGACCGGGTGTCCAAATTAATTAAAGCATAATAGTAGACACAAATCTTTGGAATCGGATGGATTTAGATGACAAAATTGAGTTTCTTTTAGAAATATTAACACTACAGAGCAAAATTTCATTGATATCCCCTGCCATCGTGGGACCCCTAGTTCTATCACGACCCAAATATGTGTTCACTATAAATTATCTATCTTGTAAATCTTCTTTGATAAATGATACTAAGTTATGATGTTATTTTTAAAGTGAAAATCCTCCATAGAGTACTGTATCACCCACAACACATATACATTTCATGAGATTAGGAGAACGAAAGAGAAACGCGGGTAAGATATTGTTCGAGAATCAGCCGGTGTGATTGATATTTAATCTTAGCAAAGAAAAAAACGTAGGTGAGGTTAGATGTTTCATAATTACTTGATACATTCCTTATATGCGTGGTCCACCGTAACATGTAGCAACAGAGAATGAAACATTCAAATGCATTTCCAAAAATATTAAGACTTCATATCAAGTTCTCACATACATCAGGCTTATATGTTTATGTTAACACAAAGAAAGACGCATGCAAAAGCATCATACTAATTTTAATACATATGATGCGTATACATTTTGGTATATAAGGTAGAATCATTTCTTCTCTTTTAACCTATGTGAGATAGAAGTTCTTTTGGTTTTCAAAAAAAAAAAAATAATAATAATAAAAAAATAAAAATAAAATAATAAGGTACCTAGACAGCTAATCTTGCTCTCTACTCATAAATCTGTAGTGTTCTAATCAATAAAAAATATGTGATAATCATATAACTATATAAGCAGTATGGCTAAGCAAATTCCAGACTCATAAATCTCTAACGATAATATCAGTTGAATGGTTAAAACTGAAGCCAATGAAATTTCGGAAGCCAGGGGCCGTTTAGTTGGTGAAAAATTTTGCATTTTTTCAGAAATTTTTCATATGAAAAGGGAAAAATTGAAAATCCGTTTAGTTATACTTTTTTCCAACAATTTTCAAAAAATGTTAAATTCTCATTTTCCAAATTTTAACTACAAATTTGAAAAGCTCATTTTACTCTTCTCAATTTTTTCATTATCAATTTTTATACGTGCGTTTTAATACGTTTTCATCCGTTTTTTCGATTTTATACGTTTATTTACGTTGTCGTCCATTTTCTTACGTTTTCGTCCTTTTTAACGTTTTTGTCCGTTTTCTTACGTTTTCACCCGCTTTCTTATGTTTTTGCCCGTTTTCGTACGTTTCCGCACGTTTTCGACCATTTTTTACGTTTTTGTCCGCTTTTTTACGTTTTCGTCCGTTATTTTACGTTTATGTCCGTTTTTTTACGTTTTCATCCATATTTTTATGTTTTCGTCCGTATTTTTATGTTTTTGTCCGTTTATTTTCCGTTTTCTTTCCTTTTTTAATGTATTCGTCCATTTTTTTACGTTTTTGTCCGTTTTTTTACGATTTCGTCACTTTTTTACGTTTTCATTCGTTTGTTTACATTTTTGTCCTTTTTTTAACGTTTCCGTTTGCATTTTTATGTTTCCGTTTTTTTTCCATCCGGTTTTTAACGTTTCCATTTGTTTTTTTATGTCTTTATCCGGTTTTTTACGTTTTCGCATTTTTTTTTACGTTTTCATGCGTTTTTTTTGGTTTTCGTCTATTTATTTTACGTTTTCGTCTTTCCTTTTTACGTTTTCGTCTTTTTTACGGACGAAAACGATAAAAAATAGACGAATACGTAAAAAAACGGACTTAAATGTTAAAACAGATTAAAACGTAAAAACAATCGAAAGCTTAAAAAATGGACGAAAATGTAAAAAAATGGACGAAAATGTAAGAAAGCAGACCAAAACGTAAAAAAACAAATGAATACGTAAAAAAAGGATGAAAACGTAAGAAAACGGACGAAACGTAAAGTAACAAGATGAAGACGTAAAAAAACAGACGAAAACGTGAAAAAACGAAAATGCACTCAAACGTAAGAAATGGACAAAAACGTAAAAAAGAGACGAAAACATAAAAAAAATGGACGAAAACTAAAAAAACGATTAAAAACGTAAAACCAAAAACCTAAAAGCGAGCGATGTTAAAAAAAGACGAACACGTCAAATAACAGACGAAAACGTAAAAAAACAGACGAAAACATAAAAAACAGACGAAAACGTCAAAAACTTAACAAAATCGGATGAAACGTATAAAAATAGATAAAAACAAATGATAACGTACAAAAACGGAAAAAAAAACAGATGAAAACGTATAAAATGAATAAAAACGTACAAAGATCTTTCACTAATGCTTCTTTGTCTTGACTTCTAAGCACCTTTCACTAATGCTTCTTTGTCTTGACTTCTAAGCACTTACCACAAGTGCTTTTCCTATAGACGATAGATACCCTTCACTAATATCTCCGTCTTGACACTTGAGACATCTTTCACTAATGTCTTCAACACTACACTCCTTTGGAGAAAGAAAGGAATCATCAACAAGAAGACTTCAGTAGCCTTGATGATGAGGAAGCATGGCAACTCATGGACTTGAGCTTGCTCGACTTCAAAGGTGGTGATCTTGCCTTTAAGAGGAACCTAAAAGATCACACAAAAACAAAACTACAAACATAGATCTCTTGGATCTAAGGTTAGTGAGGTTTAACTTAGGGGGAAAGTGTGTTAGTAAGGGATGAGAAATAATGAAGAAATGGCTCACTATTTATAGAGGAAAAATCCTACTGTTCCTCGGATCCCACGGATCCCTTCCACTTGGGATCCAGCTAGCACAAAGCTAGGGATCCGTGGAACGCTCCTCTTTACCCATGGGTATTTTGGTTATGGGTCATGGGTCATGGGTTGAACCATGGATCTTTGGCTAGATACAATGTATCTTTAAGTGCAATGCACTTAGTCACTTGGGTATGGGTTGATCCATGGGTTATGGGTATTATCCATAAGTGATATAAGCATGATGTCATGCAATGGGTTATGGGTCAAGATCCATAGGTTATGGGCTTTGGGTTGTACCCAACTACATTCAATGTATTTGCCCAATGGGTTGTGATACTTAAGTTTCTACCCATTTATATTACCCAATATACTACATACTCGTTATGTGTATATTTTATTCAAATATGTAAACAATAGTTGTTGTACATATGTATTACTAAATCATAAAATCACTTATACTTGTTTTAGTGTTTTATGTGAAAATGTGAATATGTTAGAAACTATTAGTTCAAACCATTTACGTATTTTATTTGTTTCGTTAATATGATTTTACGTTTGTTATCGACAAAACATTAGAAGATCGTAAAATATAAATAAATGTTTTTACTGCTTATTTGTATTAACAATCTCCCCTTTTGTTGATGACAAAACATAAAATTATTTTAAGGAAAAGCTAAAATTGTAAAAGTTTGAATTTGTAGTTTTTTCTTTCTTCTCCCCCTTTTTGTCGAAACAAAAGGTGTTTGAAGGAAAGCAACACATCGTTTTTAAGAAAAACATGTGAAAGAAAATAAAAAATAAAAAAGAGATAGAAAGCAAGTAACGGGAAAGGATCTCGTCTTTACTCCCCCTTGACGAGTCCATCTCTATGTAAGGGCGTCAAGTAAGTGATACTAATCTAGTTTGTTTGGAAATAAGTTTGCAAAAGATTTCGTCTAAGAGACGAATGTGCTCCCCCTTGATGATTGCAATTATTGCAAAGGGATGTCACGAAATGTAAACCTAGTATTGCAAGTAATTTGCAATGTATTGCTTTGACATAAAGCTCCCCCTAGCTTTAGGATGTCAAAGTCTTCATATGTAAATTGAATAACTACAAAACAAAGGTTAGAAAGCAAGTATAATTCACAATTTCCTGCAAATGTGGTCCAAGTTAGTAGAAAGAAGGCTTTCTGTCTCACGGATCCCGGTTCCCTCTAGTAGGGATCCGTCTGGGCAATTATGAGGGATCCGTATTAGCTGATGATTAATTTCAGCAAAGGTGATATAACAAGTAATGTTAACACAAAAATCAGATATGAATACAAAGTGATCATATTCTCGAGAAATAACAAGTAGCATGTAATTCCATTTAATAAAACTAGAGTTATGATATACATGACTCTAAAAACTAATACAATAAGAAAATATATGACTAGGAATTTCTAAACCAACTATCGCTTGATGCTAGGACACCACTAAAATCTTCTAGCTCAAGTTTTGTTTAGGTTTGATCACGTCGAAACGTTCGAGGAGATGATAGAACATGAAACGTTGGTCTTCTCGTACTTCATGTATCAAACTTTCAACATGTTGACAATGATAGCAATCTTTGTCATGGCTAGGTAGTGGTGGTGGAAGAAGTGAAATGGCTTGATGCGAAGGATCAAGTGAAGCGGCTTGTGGAGCTTCAAACGATGGAGGGATTGGTGGAGGTGCATTTGAGAATGACTCAACCAAAAATGATGGTGGTGGTAGAGAGGTGTCAACTTCCATATGGTCGGGTGGTTGACTTTGATGATTTCTCATAATTCAAATGGGATTATATGATGGAAACGGCGAATAGGAAGCCGGAGCAAGTGTTGACTCAACACCTTGATTTTGAACCATTATTCCTCCTAATGAGGAGAATGTTGTCGGCGGAAGCGGATGAGATGGCCTAGGAGGCAAGTCCTCTAAATTGTAGAGGTGTGGTGATGATAGTGGGGATGTAAATGAAATAGCTCTAGGAACCAATGGTGATGGTTTGGTGGAGATGATATTGTTTGGCCTAGGAGGTATGGTGGTGTTTGGCATAGGTAGTTTTGTGGGTACTATCCTTTTAGTAATTGGTTTGATTGGATGATGAAGGATTCTATCATTTGTTGGCTTGACCGGAGATGATTCGGTTGAAGAGATTTCGTGTATAACACGAGCCTTTTTCATGGGTGGTTCTTTGGTGGATAGGTTACTACTTGGGGTTTTCCTCATGATGAGATGATTTCAACAGGTTGCAAGAGCTGAAAGTTAGGATGAGAGTGATGACTATGGAGGTCCTAACAAGGTGGTTTATAAGCCAAGAGATTTGGCAAGTGCATTTAAGCCTTAAGCCACTAAGATTCATTTGAATGTGATGATTAACATGCACAAGAGTCAACTTCAGAGTTTGCACTGTTCTAGGAACTCATTTAAGATGAGATGGAGTGTTTGAGGTAGGAAGATGAGTTGAAATGATTGTTTTAGCAAGATTTGACCTAAACTGTCATCCGGATCCCACGGTTCCCTCAACAGAGGGATCCGTCTAGGCTAATCCTAGGGATCCGGCTCTCAGCAGCTATGAAAGAGTGGAAATGATGTTTCTAAGATCTAAGACCTATATCATCTTGAGTTTTTCAGTCCTCCTAAGTTTTTTTAAATGAAGGGATGCTTGAGTACTTGAAGGTAATGAATGATGTAGCTAATGATTGTCATTTATGGAAGGATTTGGAACTTTCAAGAGTACCAATGGATGAGCAAGGGTGACACTAAAGATTTAGAGTGTCAATTGAAGCTAAATGATCCTAGAGATCAGGTTGTGTCTTAGGATAGTGTTTTGGAAAATATCCTAGAAGCTTTGAGATGGGAAAGCTAGGTTTTGATCAACTTTGATCAATTTTGAGGTGAGGATGATTAATGATCAATTTTGCTATAATCGAAAAATTTCTAAGACTAAAAGTGAGGAATTAAGTAAAAAATGAAGTGTGAGTTTGAGAGCGGAAGAGTAGTGGATTAAGGACGAAACGGTAGATTTACAATCGTCTTAGAGTGTGATCTAGGTGAGTTATGTATGAGTAGGAAAGATCAACCTATCTTGATAAGGGCTTAATTTTTCCTTAAGGCACTATGCTTAGCTTAGTGTGTGAGGTGTTCTAAGGATATGTTTGAAATATAATGCTTTCAATTGCATTTTCTGTTTGCCGGATCCCACGGTTCCCTAAGAGTAGGGATCCGTCTAGTACAATCTTTGGGATCTGTCCATCTGCTCAGCAGGACCTTTACTAAAGGTATGCAGTGATCTTGACAATGCATTATATCTCAAGGATAGTCTAAAGAGAGTTCTAATACCAAGATATCAAATGTAAAATGTTTTATTTCATGAAGGAAATTGGATTACATTGATCAAGCACGAGTACAAGAGATTTGATCCTATTTTGGAATACTATTAGTTTCCTTGAGTGTTTTCGCTAGGAGGATCATTATGTGATTGATGAGTGTTGGTGGAATCAAGAGTGAAGAAAGGCTTCGTGAGAGATATTTAGCGGTTCCATCATTTTGTTCACAAGTACGTACAACGGACTTTGAAATTGAGGATGGAAGTGCATAATATTATGATAGAGGCGTGTCAAGAACATTCCATAAGGGATGAGTTTATTCTTGGAGCCTTGAAGATTTGCAATTCGCCTTGCGAAGAAATAGGCGAGATTGTATGGTTGTTGTGTTAGCAAACAGTACAACATGTGAGCACAACAAGCGGGAAGAATTTCTCGATTTCCCTAAGACTCCAAACATTTTCACGTAGGATGAGTGCAAGAGGCTTGTACTCTTCTCGGATATCCCTTGTAAAGATAATGTTTGGATCGGAGTAATATGGTCGAGGTTTGCATATTATGCGATTTAAATCTTCCGAAGAGGGTATGTGTGAACAATATGGACTATTTTCTTCACGAAAGTTGAAGAGAGAATCAAGAGACCAATCTTCAGTGAAGGCACATTGTCCATGATTTGGAATCCGGAGGATGTGAGCAAAATGCCCAAGGGTTAGAGCGAACTTTTGGTTTTTGATATGAAACCAAAGAGATACAGAGCGATCCTCATTACGAACGAGTTCGACTTGACGGAAGAATTCCATTATGAACCTTGGACATATCTTCTCGTTGATTTCAAGAAGACATTCTAGTCCTATGGCTCGGAAGGAGGTATTGATACCTTCTTATAGTTGTATAGAGGTGTCTACAATACGTCCTTCGTGGAAGTGACGGTTTTCGGGATTATTGAACCCACGGACATGATTTCCAGGCGTGTTGGGTTCGAGAGAGATGTTTGGAGTGTAGACGCTAGTGAGTGAAAAATCAAACTCATATTCATGCGTCATAGTTGAACCTATAGAAATGACAAGTTAATAAAAGGAGATGTTTGTGGTCAACGTATGATAATCTAACGTTTTTACTAGATTTTTATTAACAATGGTTTTAACAAGAAATACACTTAACTCACTTACGGTTTTGACATACAAGTGGAGTATTACTCTTGGAGGAAAAGAGGTTTTTGATTTGCGTGAAAAACTGTTTTCAGTAGGACGGATCCCATGGTTCCTTTTCAAAAGGGATCCGGCTAGTATAACTTCCGGGATCCGTAGATCTGTAATTACAGAACCAGATTATATGAAAACGCATAGATTTTTGAATCTCATAATTTTATACCAAGATATATGTTTTAACCTACATTTTCTTTTAGCATGCATACATGACTTCTAATGTATCACAAAAGAATATAAAACATATAGATCAAAATAAGCGACAAGCACATTATGATAACAACAACCTAGATAAACTAGATTATTAATAATATTGCATTTCAATACTAAGGATGATACAAAGGATTACATTATATGATCCCAATATAGATTAACAACACAAAGTAAATGTCTCCAGTATGTGAACTTCATAGGAAACAAGAATGCGATGAGTGTTAGGGCGATGAGCACGAAAAGCGATGTAAACCATGTTGATGACGGATCTTTCTTGGTTTCGGTTGAGATGAAGTGAGGAGGAAGATGAAATTTTTGAATTTGGAAGATTTTGAAAAAGTGGGGATTTGGTAGAGTGGCCGACGGTGGGATTATAAGTAGGGAAAGGAGAATTTTTGAAATTCGTGTTTTGTTTTATTATTGGATTGAAAAGAAATAAGACATAAGTTTTATATATTATGACTATAGACGAGAAATATAACACGTATTGTAAGGAAAGGGCTTCCTAACAAAGCTTCATGTAAAACATGTATGAGCACAAAAGGATAATCATATAAATACCTAAACAGGTATACTTAATTATCAAGCAAGGTGAAAGGAGAATCATACCTCTAGCGCACTTAGGAATGTCTTTACAAATGACACAGCAAATGTCATTTAGACTATTCCCGCTCCTTTGCATTTAAGATACCTTCTTAAGGAAGGTATTCTTGTTACCAAGCGACTCCTAAAGCTTGGTTGGTATGAGCTTTGACTAATCAACATGACAAAGAAGATTAGTGCAATTAAATGAAAAAGTAAAAAAATGTTGTTATCAACTCAACATCCAAACATATAGTTTTGAAAGACATGGTGTTTGCTTTTATGAAAAACCTTCTTTGTAGTTTTCAATTAACCATGGATCGTATCAAGTTTTTAAAGTACAATATACTTCAAGAAACTTGGTAACCTGGCTCTGATGCCAATTGTGGAAAACTAGAAGGGGGGGTTGAATAGTTTTACCAATTAAAACTTCATTTTAATCTATTTAGATCGACTTATGTCAATCTATTTGGATGTGTGTGTTAGATGTTGATAAACAAACATATAAAGGTAAGTAATGAAAAGATAAGAGTAAGAAGCACAAAACCACAACGCAAGTATTTATAGTGGTTCGGCTACAAGGTTACCTTCCTTGCCCTACTCCACTCCCCGAGTCACCTACTCGAGAGTTCGTAATCACTACACCAATCTCCTTATGGCGGAGAAGCCTTCACAACGCCGCCTACTCTTTTTCCGGTACTAGGCTAACCATCGGGTTCTTTCACTCCAAGGTGAACCACACCTACACAACGTCGCCTGCCCTTTTTAAGGTACTAGGCTAAGTACCTAGTTCTTTCACTCCAAGGTGAACTACACCTTCACAACGCTGCTACCCTTTATTAGGTTATAGGCTAAGCACCTAGTTCCATTGCAATGGAGGAACTACTACCACACTACACCAACGACTAATCCCAAAGGAGATCTACTCCTTAACAACATCATCAAGGATATCAATATCTTTGGATCTAATACTAGTCTATCTTGGACATCGAAACACACCATATCGATTGTACATCTAAGCACTTTTCACTAATGCCTTTGACTAGATCTACAAGACACCTTTCACTAATGTTGTGGTTCACTTCTAAGAACCATTCACTAATGCTTCTTTGTCTTGACTTCTAAGCACCTTTCACTAATGCTTCTGTGTCTTGACTTCTAAGCACTTACCACAAGTGCTTTCCTATAGACTATAGATACCCTTCACTAATATCTCCGTCTTGACACTTGAGACATCTTTCACTAATGTCTTCAACACTACACTCCTTTGGAGAAAGAAAGGAATCATCAACAAGAAGACTTCGTGCCTTGATGATGAGGATTCTTGGCAACTCATGGACTTGAGCTTGCTCGACTTCAAAGGTGGTGATCTTGCCTTTAAGAGGAACCTAAAGATCACACAAAACAAAACTACAAACATAGATCTCTTGGATCTAAGGTTGAGATTTAACCTGTGGGGAAAGTGTGTTAGAAGGGGGTGAGAAATAATGAAGAAATGGCTCATTATTTATAGAGGAAAAATCCTATCGCTCCGATCCCACGGATCCCTTCCACTGGGATCCAGCTAGCACAAAGCTACGGATCCGTGGAACGCTCCTTTTTACCCATGGGTATTTTGGTTATGGGTCATGGGTTGAACCATGGATCTTTGGCTAGATACAATGTATCTTTAAGTGCAATGTACTTAGTCACTTGGGTATGGGTTGATCCATGGGTTATAGGTATTATCCATAAGTGATATAAGCATGATGTCATGCAATGGGTTATGGGTCAAGATCCATGGGTTATGGGCTTTGGGTTGTACCCAACTACATTTAATGTATTTGCCCAATGGGTTGTGATACTTAAGTTTCTACCCATTTATATTACCCAATATACTACATACTAGTTATGTGTATATTTTATCCAAATATGTAAACACTAGTTGTTGTACATATGTATTACTAAATCATAAAATCACTTATACTTGTTTTATTGTTTTATGTGAATATGTTAGAAACTATTAGTTCAAACCATTTACGTATTTTATTTGTTTCGTTATTATGATTTTACGTTTGTTATCGACAAAACAATAGAAGATCGTAAAATATAAATAAACGTTTTTACGGCTTATTTGTATTAACACCATTTTAGACTGATATTCTTTCAAAAATCACAAATATAGCCTTGGACAATTTATGGTTCTAGATAATTAATATTTCATATGGATAATAGCGAGTTACACATGGTTTTTTATTGGCATGAATTACACACAAAATTGTACAAATATGAGGAAAACTAGAAGGGGGGTTGAATAGTTTTACCAATTTAAAAATTCCTTTTAAATATTTAGATCGACTTATGTCAATCTATTATGTTGGACGTTGATAGATAGATATATAAACGTGTAATGAAAGATAAAGAGTAAGAGGCACATCACCACGACACAAGTTATTTATAGTGGTTCGGCTACAAGGACACCTTCCTTGCCCTACTCCACTCCCCGAGTCACCTACTCGAGAGTACGTAAGCACTACACCAATCTCCTTATGGCGGAGAAGCCTTCACAATGTCGCTTAACCTTTTTCCGGTACAAAGCTAAATACCGAGTTCTTTTACACCAAGGCGAACCACACCTAACACAACGTCGCCTACCCTTTATACGGTGCTAGGCTAACTATCGAGTTCTTTCACACCAAGGAGAACTAATCCTATCACAACGTCGCCTACCCATTATTAGGTACTAGGCTAAGCACCTAGTTCCATTACTATAGAGGAACTACTACCCTTTACAACACAACTCCTAATATCAAGGAGATCCTCTCCTTGTTACAACACCATTAAGGATATCACCATCCTTGGAAATAAACAAATACTTATATGTATAATGATGCACCTCATCGATTATACGACCTAGGCATTTTTCCCAAATGCGACTTGATTTGATTCATTGGCATCCTTCACTAATGCCTTTGACACAACGCTTGGCACTCTTCACTAATGCCTTCGTCTTTGATACCTTTAGCATTCTTCACTAATGCTTTCACACGGATGATGAGCACCTTTCACTAATGCTTTCATCTTGACACTTTCGGCATTCTTCACTAATGCCTTCAACCCAACATCAATGGAGAAAGGAAGAACTATCAACAAGAGAACCTTAGTTGTCTTGATGATGACGAAGCATGACAACTCATGGACTTGAGCTTGCACGTCTTCAAGAAGTGGTGATCTCGCCTTTAAGAGGAACCTAGAAGATAACACAAAAACAAAAGACAAACTACATAGATCACTTGGATCTGAGGTTAGAGGGTTATAATACTTGGGGGAAGTATGTGTGTAAAGTGATTAGAAGAAAGAAAGAAAGAAATGGCTCTCTATTTATAAAGAAAATTCTCTACTGTTCCCCGGATCCCACGGATCCCTTCCACTAGGGATCCGGCTAGCACAAAGCCAGGGATCCGTGGAACGCTCCTCTTTGCCCATGGGTATTTTTAGTTATGGGTCATGGGTCATGGGTTATGGGTTGATCCATGGTTTTCTTTCTAGATGCAATGAACTTGGTTAAGTGGTATATATAAAACCATGGGTTATGGGTCAATACCATTTGCTAGTTTTTACCCATTTTAGTATTTACATGTTTTCACCAATTTTAGTATACTTAGTTCAAGTATATGCTAACCCAATATGTAAACATTAGTTGTTGTACATATATATCTAAATCATAAAATCACTTATACTTGTTTTAGTGTTTTATGTGAATACGTAAGTGTGTTAGGAAACTATTAACTCACACTATTTACGATTTATTTGTTTCGTTAAAATGATTTTACGCGTTATCGACAAAACATTAGAAGATCGTAAATATAAATAAAGGTTTTAGCTTATTTGTATTAACAACCCCTTTTGTTGATGACAAAACATAAAATTATTTTAAGGAAATCTAAAATTCGTAAAAGTTTGAATTTGTAGTTTTTACTTTCTTTCCCCTTTTTTCGAAACAAAAAGTGTTAAAAGAAACTAACACAATTTTTGTAAGAAAAGGTATGTAAAAATGTAAAGAGAGCAAGTGACGGGAATGGTACTCGTCTTAACTCCCCCTTGACGAGTCCATCCCTTTGAAAGGGCGTCAAGGTCATGACGTAAAATAAACTAATTGTGTTTGCAATTAATTTTGCAAATGGTTCGTCTAAGTGACGAAAACGCTGCTCCCTTGAAGATTGCAAAGTTGCAATGGGGTGTCATGAAGTATAGTCCAAAATCGGATTAAGTTGCAAATGTTTTTTGCAATTTCGTTTGACACAAAGCTCCCCCTAACTTTATGGTGTCAAAATCTTCATGTGTTATTTTGAAAATCTACAAAGTAAAGGTTAGAAAACAAGAGTATAGTGCATAATTTCCTGCAAATAAAAATCAAGTTAGTAGAAATTTGTGCTTCCGATCTTGGATCCCATGGTTCCCTTCTTGAAGGGATCCCCTAGGCATTATGGAGGGATCCATGTATGCGTTGACAGTTTCTTCAGCAATGAGAGTGTTTCAATCAATGCTAACAAATATGTGAGGTAGTATGATATATCAAGCACAACACATAAAGCACATAACAACTATGGCATATAAATATTCATTCAATAACAACAAGAGATGATCAACCAAATCTCTAAAACTAAGAGAATGAACTATTCATACAAGTGCTACTAATGCTAATGAGTTATCCAAACTTTAGATTCAACTAAAAGCTTAATGATGATCAAGGATGAGATGAGTTTTCCTAAACGTTCTAAGTTTGAGCTTGTGACTATGATGCTCATTATAGTTTAGGCTTGTTGACCTCTTCGAAACGTTTGAGGAGGTGATAAAACATGAAACGTTGCTCTTCACGTAGTCCATGTATCAACCTTTCAACATGTTTACAATGATAGCAATCCTTGTCATGCTTTTGAATTTCTTGAAGTGGAAGTTCAAGTGAAGTGGATTGAGGATCTTCAAATGAAGGAGGAATTGGTGGAGGCTCATTAAGTGATGGCTCTACAATGTTTGAGGGTGGAGGTAAAGAAGCATCAACTTCCATGTGGTCGGGTGGTTGCCTTTGATGTCTTCTCATAATCCAAAATGGACTATTGGGGGGAATGAGAGAGTTTGCTATTGGAGCAAGTGTTGATTCAACACTTTGATTTTGTTGCTCAATCTTTTCAAGTGAATTTGTTGGTAATGGTGAAAGGTGAGATGGCCAAGAAGGTAAATCTTCTACATTGTGAGAATGTGGAGATGATTGTGAGGTGGCTCTAGGCGCTAATGATGTTGGTTGAGTTGTGGAGGGTATGTTTAGTATAGTAGAGTTTGGTGATGAAATCCTAGTGGGAACACTCTTCTTGGGGATTAGTTTGATTGGTTTCCTTGGTGTAGGGGAAATCCTAGCATTAGTGGACTTAACCGGAGATGATTCGGATGAGGAAACTTCGTGTATGATTCTAGCAAGTTTCTTGGGTGGTTCTTGAGTG
This sequence comes from Chrysanthemum makinoi, assembly GCA_910596185.1. Taxonomy (NCBI): domain Eukaryota; kingdom Viridiplantae; phylum Streptophyta; class Magnoliopsida; order Asterales; family Asteraceae; genus Chrysanthemum; species Chrysanthemum makinoi. The sequence goes on along the minus strand of OU343222.1, from coordinate 331,672,934 downwards.
GATGAGTTAGAACTAGGAGCCTTTCTCATGATGAAATGACTAAGGGAGATGGTTGCAATTGCTGATAATTGTGTTTGTGTTTGATGATTAAAGTGTTCTTAGCAACATGGCTTATAAAGGGAAGAACTTGGCAATTGCATTTAAGACTTAATCCACTAATGTTCTTGGAAATGTGATGATTAACATGCACAAGGCTGAGGTTCAGAGTTTCACTGATCTAGGAACTCATTTAAAATGAGATGGAGTGTTTGAGTTAGGAAGATAAGTTGAAATGATTGTTTTAGCAATGTTTGACATAAACTGTCACCCGGATCCCACGGTTCCCTCCTTGAGGGATCGGCTAGGCTATTCTAGGATCCGGCTCTCAGCAGTTATGACAGGTTTGAAAGGAGGTTTCTAGGAGCTAAAGCCTATCTTATTTTGAGTGTTTCAGTTCTCCTAAGTGTTTTAGGATGAGAGGATACTTGAATGATCAAAGGTAATAAATGTTATAGCAAATGATTGCTTCTTATGGAAAGGAGATGGGACAAGATGACTACCAATGGATGTCCAAGGATAACACTAAGAGTTTTGTGGTGTTAAGTCATAATAAATTCCTTCACAAGTGATTAGTGGAAAGAAAGAAATGGCTCTCTATTTATAGAGAAAAATCTCTACTGTTCCCCGGATCCCACGGATCCCTTCCACTTGGGATCCGGCTAGCACAAAGCCAGGGATCGGTGGAACACTCCTTTTAGCCCATGGGTATTTTTGGTTATGGGTCATGGGTCATGGGTTATGGGTTGATCCATGGTTTTCTTTCTAGATGCAATGAACTTGGTTAAGTGGTATATATAAAACCATGGGTTATGGGTCAATACCATTTGCTAGTTTTTACCCATTTTAGTATTTACATGTTTTTACTCATTTTAATATACTTAGTTCAAGTATGTGCTAACCCAATATGTAAACATTAGTTGTTGTACATATATATCTAAATCATAAAATCACTTATACTTGTTTTATTCTTTTATGTGAAAACGTAAGTGTGTTAGAAAACTATTAACTCAAAATATTTACGTATTCTATTTGTTTCGTTAAAATGATTTTACGTTTGTTATCGACAAAACATTAGAATATCGTAAAATATAAATAAACGTTTTTACGGCTTATTTTTATTAACAAAATATATGACTCGAATGATTAGAAACACTAAGGCAATGCAAAAATATGACTCACTTAAATTAACTACAATTATATACCTTTATTGTTAGGGACAGTAGACGATACTCGTGAGTTATTTTAACTATATTACATTTATTGGGCCTCTTATAAATAGTGACGTGGGTTTTTTTAATTTTTAACGGGCCCCGTGGGTTATTTTCTTTAGCCTACCCGAACCACTGCTATTCATCTTCACTCACAACATACTCTTACCTTTTAGATCCGATTGGGTGTGACTCCGGAAAATTATCCGGCGATTTAAGGCTCCGAAAGGCATAAAATTCATGGTTGCTACAGGCGATTGTGAGGGGGCAACTATTCTTAGCAACATAAATTATTTTTTTATGTTGAATTTGTGGATGGCCTCTTGCCATTTGTTCCATGCTACAGGTCATGTCATTTTTCCTCCACATATTCTTTTTTTACTTGATTTATTGTCTGATTGTTGTAGTTGAAGTTAGGTAGATCAATTATTTGTGCTAAAAAAAATCCGGCAACTTTACTCTTTGCGCAATTTGATGCTAGGTTTGATGTTTATCCCTTTAATTTTTGACTGTTTTCTTTTAGATTTTTGGTGGGTTTCGTTAGTCTTTTCGATTCACTTGTTTGGTTGTTGTTGCCTTAGGTAAATGGTGGTTAGGCTGCTTTATGTTAGTTCCTTTTAGTCTATGTTTGTCATGTTTAGTTGTTAGAGTGATTAAATGTTGATAGTCAGATTTGGGGTTGCATTTTAGTTTAATGAGTCTTTGGAATTGAATGCTAGCTTCATTAAATGCTTTCTACCTTTTAGTTAGTTGCCTCTCATAACTTTTGTTTTAGGTTTTTTTTCCCCTTTGTTTTTGTGTTGGATCACAAGTGCTAACTTTCTTTTATTTTTTTTGCCGCCTTTTTCTCATCTTCTATGTTTTGAAAGTATTTCTTACTGATTCTTTTGTTGGCCACCATAACTATAAAAAAAAATGTTGATAGTTATGATTTGCTTTTTCGGTCCTGTCTTTGTTATTTATTTACGCACTGTTTTTTGTAACTATGAATTCAAAAACTATACCTGACAATCAAAACATTCGCGACCAGCCATGTGAGGTCATACAAACTGATGTTGCAAATGCTCATGGGTTTACTGAATGTGGAATGCCTGAGGTCATTGCATCGGCTGTCTCCGCCTGTCAAACGACACATGCTTATGTTAATGGTCCTTACGTATTGGATTTTGCTGCTGGTGTAACTGCACCACTTCCTACGCATACAGAGCCTCAACACTTTGTTTTACGGGGAGTATCACAGGAACCACGCCGCAGTACAGTTACTCTGTTTCTAATTACCTGTTCTATTCATTTCATGGCTCTCCCGTTTTATGCACATGTTTATTTGTTTCTTTTTAGGTAGGAGGCCAAACTATCAGCCACGTCGTCCTCGACCACCAGGTATATGTCGACTCCCTAACGTTTCGGGTTGGGCATCTTTTGGCACTTTGTTTTTTTCATTTTGTTACTCTTTCTATGTTTCATGTGCTTTTGTGGTGCGCAGGTGTCCCAACACCAGCACGGGGATTAGCTCATGCTTTACCTGATTCGCTTCAACCGGGTACCACAGGTACTATATATGGTTCCTGGCTTTGTGAGTTTTTTTTTAGGTGTGTTGCGTTTTTATGAATTCTTTTTTGACATGCCACAGTGGTGACTTTTGGCCGTCGATGAAACGTTGGCAAACACACATTGTCACAACATATATGCATTTATGTAGTTTTTCGTTTGCAGATGTTGTTCAGGAACAAGGCGTACACAATACAGGCCAGGAGATGCCTTTATATTATAATGGTCATACGGTGGTAGGCTATGCACCGGTGGGTGGTTCTTCGAGGGTGAATGACAATATCGCAGACAATTCGGTGCCGCATTTGCCAAAGACTCCTTTAAAAAACCATGGTAAAGGCTGTTTCATGTTTTTAGTTTTTACAAAGCACTTTACAATGATTCAATTAGATTCTCATGGTATTTTTTAAACTGGGCTAGGGTCAGCTGTAGATGGTGCTGCATGTTCACAAGAAAGTCTAGGAAGAGTTAGGTTGCGGAAACACCAGGCCAGCAAAGGAGTTGGCCTTCACAAAGGTGTTCTGATGTATTTTTTCTTAACACATCATTTTTAAATAATTGGATCAGGTTCTTATGAGAATTTTTTAATCGTGGTAGGATTGTCTGCAAATGATGACACAGCTTACAACAGCCTCGAAGAGAGGGGCCGAGAAGCTTATTGCCGGCCAGCGAGCAGGTTGGCGTGGGTAGCTCAGATGGTCAGGTAGGTGATTCATCCATTTATGTGCACGCTGTTGACAATCCAGTGACTCCTAATAAGATGGAAGCGGAAAAAGGTGTCTTTTGGCCTAGGGAGCAGCTTGCAAGCCACCAGTTTAGAAATGCCACACCTCAATACCATTTATGCTGAGGAGGCGGTAGAATATTTATGCAACCAGAACCAGAGCCGCCTGAGTATATCAAGCAGCCGCTTGGCAGAAGAACCTTTTTGGAAAATAAACGAACCTACAATTAGATGTTTGCAATGACTTCTTTCGGTGCGAAGATAATCGACACCGCGATCAATAATGGCGGAGGGCCATATATTTTCAAAGTTTCAGGCCAAATATACCATCGAATTGGTTCGCTTTGTCCAGCTAATGACGACCCAAAATTGTTACAGCTCTATATCTATGACACACAGAACGAGGTTGAGCATAGGTTGAGTCATTTTTCAAATTCAGATGCCACTTATTTGGATCCGCAGATCATGGAAGGGCTCATTTACTTTCTAGACACCCACAATGAGTTGGTCCAGATATTTAGAACTACACACGACAAGTATGCTCAGCATGATGTCCCTGATTTTAAAGTGAGGCTTTACAGTGGTGAAGTTATGATCTTCCAGCATCACAGACTCTTGGCGCCATTGTCTTTGACAATGGCCCAAAAGTGTCGAATTATGATGTTATACTAGAATACAGAGATGGCCCAGTAAAGAGGATCAGCAAAATCCATAAGTCATACATGTTGTTACAGTTTCCATTAATTTTCATCTATGGTCAGCCAGGGTATCATAAAAAGTTAATGTTAAGAATAGCAGATCCAGACGATGAGCCAAAACCTGTTTCGATGAATGCTTTCTACACATACCAGCACACGGGTATGACAATTATAATCGCTTTTTTTGCTTGCAGGCTTTTTTTGAGTATATGCGTTGGGGGTATTGTTGTATAGAACAGAATAGAATGGATTTTTATAGAACACATCAGAATGATATTCGAGGAGACTATTTATCAGGCCTGTATGATGCAGTTTCAAGGGGAGATTGTGAAGGATCAAAGGCAGGCTCGCAAATTATATTACCTTTCTCATTTACTGGAGGTCCGAGATATATGTACAGTCATTACCTGGATGCATTGGCCATTTGCAGGGTGCTTGGTAATCCATGCTTTTTTATAACATTCACTTGCAATGTAAAGTGGCCTGAGATTCAAAGATACATGGGTCCGTTTCCTCACTTGACTACAGCGGATAGGGCAGATATAGTGTGCAGAGTATGTGAGCAAAAGATTAAGTCATTCATCAGGTTAATGAAGCAAGAACAAACATTTGGGCGTGTCACAGGAGGTATGTCTATGTTTATTTATAAAAAAACCACTTGGATTTTAGCTTTCAATCACGTTCATTCACTGAATCAGTATATAATGCGGTGTCCCACCATGTTGTTCTAATTTTAGTTGTTATTTTTTGTTTATATGCAGTATTGTATACTGTTGAGTTTCAAAAGCGTGGCTTACCACATTGCCATACACTTCTTTGGATTTCTTCAACGACGAGCATGAACGGTGCTCAGGATGTGGATCAATACATTTCCGCAGAGCTGCCTGACCCCGATGTTGATTCGCGCACTTATAAAATTGTTTCTGAGATGATGCTGCATGGACCATGTGGCAGGGCTAACTTGAATGCACCGTGTATGCAGGGTTATAATGAAGAAACTTTTTTTGACGACAAGGGTTATCCACATTATCGAAGAATGCAAGGACAATTTACCGTAACAAAAGGCCAGATCAAGCTTGACAACGGGTATATGGTGCCATTTAATCGCGATCTTTGCTTGGCGTTTGAAGCTCATATTAATGTGGAGTACTGTGGTTGGAGCATGCTAATAAAATATCTGTTCAAATATATATCAAAGGGAACCGAGCAGGATTTTGCCAAAGTAACAAGATTGTTGGTGAGGTTTCTACTGTCAAAGACAAGCAGAGGCAACCATCGATGAAATCCAAAATTATCTTGATGGCCGGTTATTTAAAAAAATGTAAGATTCAAAGAGTGATTTTTTTTAATCGTTATTTAAAAAAAATGTACGTTTTGTTCATCAGTTATTATTGTTCATCAATTAGTATTGTCATCAGTTTGTCACTGATGAACAACATTAACTGATGAACAACATTAACTGATGAACAACAATACTAACTGATGAACAATATTGTTCATCAGTTAGTGTTGTTCATCAGTTAATCTTGTTCATGGAAATGTTCATCATTTATAATCACATTGTTTATCAGTTGATCACTGATGAACAACACTAATTGATGAACAATATTAACTGATGAACAATATTATTCATCAGTTAGTGTTGTTCATCAGTTAATCTTGTTCATCGAACTGTTCATCAGTTATAATCACATTGTTCATCAGTTGGTTTTTTTCATTAGTTAGTCTGTTCATCAGTTAAAAAAAGCTAAAACTAACAAAACATATATTTTGGTTAAGGGTGTTATTCGGGCTGACCCGACCCGAACCCGACCCTAGTCAATTCGGGTCGGGTCAATCGGGTTCAAAAATATATTCGGGTCAATCGGGTCAACCTGAATTGACCCGAGTTCTAAACAAGGTCGGGTCATATAATATTAGGTCGGTTCAAATCGGGTCAAGTCTTAATGTGCGATATCTCACTCATATAATATCGGATTCGGGTCAAGCCTTAACGTGCGATATCTCACTCATATAAATCAGGTCAAGCCTTAACTTACGTACGATTTTATAAAGAAATAATGACTAAACTTTTAAATTCGACTTCTTATTTTTCCGGTAATAAGTCAAATGAGTACAAATATTTGAATTATATAAACAGTAACATATAAAAAATAGGAATTACATTATATAATTTAGTTATATGAAAATACATAAAATCAAATTATATAGACATATGCAATATTTTTGGTATAAAAAAGATAAAGTAATCAGACGATTTAACTGATCAAACAATATAGTGCGCATGTATTTAATCTTCATTACATTACACTAGCATAGTATCCGCGCAAACCAACGACGATACTCAAAATGTCAGTTTTTCTCGTATACCTTGATCTTTAAGCGGTATGAGAGTTAGTATTTGACGGTTTACCCGTTTGATAGTTCGAAAAGAGTAGATACGTATTTGAATTTCCGTAAAGTATATTAATACAAATATAGATATCCATACTTATACTCATTTGAACTTTGTATAACTTGAATGTTTATGATAAAAATTACAACTATAAATTTGTATTATTGTAAGTTTGTAACATTCATTTTAATACTAAAATTTAATGTGCAATTATTATAGTGTAGAATTTAATTATATGAATTACTAATTATAGTAAGATGTGTAGGCTTAAAAAATTACAAATTCCTTATTTAGAAAGTCCTAAATACATTATAAGATAGTATAGATTACATAGTAATTTATTGAATTGCATTAAACGATATTACGTTACATTATGTTATATTAAGATAAGGATTCTCTCATGTTCATTTGAACATGAGAGGTAATGTTGTGTCTTAAGTGATTGTATATAGTCATTTTGCAAAACATTTGTTTTATTTTAAAACAAATGTACAATCACTTAAAACAAAACATTACCTCTCATGTTTAAATGAACATGAGAGGATCCTTATCCGTTATATTATTATAATGTAATATATTTTGATACATTATATTGTATTACATTGCATTAAACGATATTACGTTGCGTTATGTTATATTATTATAATGTACTCCCTCCGTTATTTTTTATTGTCTCATATTGACTTTTTTGGTCTTTATTCTTCAACTTTGACTATAATTATTTTTGTTTGTGTTATATAATACTTGATGAAAAATACATGAATGTATTGGGTTTTAAATGTATTTTCATTGGTATAAGTTTCATCAAGTATTATATAACACAAATAAATATATTAATTGTCAAAGTTGAACAAGAAAGACCGATCAAAGTCAAAGTGGACAATAAAAATGGGACGAAGGGAGTAATATATTTTGATACATTATATTGTATTACATTACTTTGACACTGAAAAGTAACAAAATTTTAATATAAATATACACATGTATTAACCATGATGTATATATTTTTCATATTGTCATATACTTTGCATCCTTATTAACCATGATGAACGCGATCAAGGCAAAGATTCATGGATATGGCGGAGTTAGGAAACTTCATACCATTATATCTCAAGAAACCATCAAACCATCTTCTCCAACCCCACATCACCTCAAAACTTACAACTTTTCAATACTTGATCACCTTAATCCCAACTTTCACATGCCCAAAGTTTTTTTCTACAAAAGTTACAATGATGGTAACACCAAAAATCTAAAGCAGTCATTATCCAAGTGTTTAACACAATACTATCCATTTGCGGGTAGGTTTCCCTCGCCTTCAGCATCATATATCGATTGTAATGACGAAGGAATCGAATTCTCTGAGGCTTTAATCGATAGTAAAATCGATGACTTTGTTTTCAACAAGAACCAAGATGAAACAACGGACCAGCTAATTCCAAATGGTTGTGGTTGTATTGATGGCACAACTAGCCCAAATAACTTGCTAGAAGTTCAACTCAACCACTTCACATGTGGAGGAGTTGCAATAGCGGTGTCGATATCTCACAAAGTTGCTGACGGGTTTACCGCGGCTAGTTTAATCAACCATTGGGCTAGTGTTGCCAGTTGTCAATCACCAGTAAATCCTAAATTCATTTTGTCCCCAACAAGTGACCACATAATAAAAATACCCGAGGTCTTGAATCAGGGCACAGACAAAAGAAACTATGTTGCTCGAAAATTTATTTTTCCTAATTCAAAACTGAAGGAGCTGAAGAAAAAGGTTGTTTCCATGGGAACAACTCCCATGAACCCTTCTCGAGTTGAATTATTGACATCTCTAATATTTAAATGCTCGATGGGTGCAACCATAACAAAATCGGGTTGTGTTAAGCCGTCAAACTTGATACACACTGTGAACATGAGAAACAAACTTATTAATGTTTGTCCAAATGCAGCAGCAGGAAACATATATACGCTGATGAACGCAAAGATAGCAGGTACAAGTAAAATCATGTTGCCTGAGGTTATTTATGAGTTAAAGAAAGGAAAAATGGAGCTTGATGGACTACAAAGTCTACAAGAAGTTGGAAAATATTATCTTAGCACATTGTCAATGTTAGAGGGTGATGAAAGCCGAACTTTTGTTAGTACGAGCTTATGTAGATTTCCATTTTACAATGTGGATTTCGGATGGGGAAAGCCAATTAAGGTATCAACAAGGTATCCAGATGTGGATGATAATGGTGTTTTCCTGCTAGACACTCCCTCGGGAGACGGTATTGAGGCACTAGTGCATCTGGAAAAAGATGAAATGTCTATCTTTGAAATGGACCAAGAGCTGCTTGCATATGTTGAAGATGAGTAAATTTCTAAGATAAATATGGGTATTTTGGTGCAACCAACAAATACTTTTATTGGCTTAATGTACTTTTTCGTAATGGTCGATCAATCTTTTATATAATAAAAGAATTACATCATTTCGGAGTGTTTTGGGAAAACCCTTCTCATCAAGAAAAAATTGGCTAATAAGAGTTCAATTTCTAAGCATAAAATCATGTGAAGTGATGTATATAAAAGTCAAAATTAAATTGATTCTACAAACTTAATAAATTTGGTAGAAATTTGTATTGATAAAAACACATAAAAATATAGTGGAATTTGTGAAACAAAAACTTAAAAAAAGAGGAGGTGATTAATAAAGCTTTAGTGGTTGATTTTTTGAAAATTATATAGAGTTAAGTGTAATATTATAAACCTCCATGTTTTTTAATAACTTTGGATTATAAACAAATTCCCCCTTATACTTTATATAATTTAAACTTTATATCTTAAAAAATATAATGTAATGAATGTATATGTTGTTTTAAAATACCATATAAATTTATAAGATTATAAGTATCAACGTTTTTACTATATACATTCAATAAGGACTCATTTATTTCATTTTTAAAATAACCTACGTGACACGAAGTTTACATTTTAAATATGGGCAAATTAATAAAAACGGAATATAACTATCAAATTGTAAGCACGGTTTACTTTAATATAAAATAAATATATGATTGTACTTATAACAATGATTCATGTAATTTTATTTATTTATATAATGCTATCAAGAAAAACATTTTATAAAACATCAACATAATATCAACGCTCATTATAAAATAAGTATAATTTAACTTTATCAACACTCATTATGTGCTATTAAGCTTGCATCTGGTACAACATAATATCGTGAAGTAAATTTAAATAACAATATCAACATATTTGTCACCTAAATAAAATTAAATCTCAGTTATCTAACAAGGAATTTTATGTAAACTTCGTGCAAATGCATCTAAACTTATAACTATATAATTATATGTATCATCTTTAAAGACACAATATTCAATATTAATACAGAATATTTTTTTTTTGTTAAAACCCTGTGCGTGCACAGGTATTATAACTAGTAATAATTATATGTTACGTTCAAAATTACATTGCTTATTATTTTTTGTTTCAAAACAGATGCCTCATCTTTCACTTACCATAATCTTTAATTGTGTATGACAACACATGTGGATTTAAAATTATTATTAATTTTGTTAAACTATAAACTTATCTTCAACTGCGTTTGTAAATATCGAATGTTCACTACAAATATAACGCACACCCTATTGTGCTTATTGCTATGTTATTTTTAATTTTATATTTATTATGAGCATTTTTTTTTTTTTTTTTTTTTTTTTTTTTTTTTTGAAAATGTAATTATTCAGGTCATCTTCAACCATGATTTGCAAATCATATATTTCTTTATAGAGAAAATTACCAAAATAAGCCAAATATCTAAGGTTGGTCCATTTTCTAGACACTTTTATCATCTCTTTCCCATTTAAAGACGTTAACCTGCTGACTTCACCCAAATTTTGACACGTGTCATTCCATTGTACTTTTTTTCAGAAAAAAGTACAAATTGTCAAAAATTGGTGGAGTCGAGCTATTGGGAAGAAAGAATGACACGTGGTCGTAGGTAGAAATGAGAATTGAAATAGGCCTAAATGGAAAAAAGATGATAAAAATGTTTAGAAAATATACCAACCTTAGATATTTGGCCTCTTTTAGTAATTTTCTCTTCTTTATATTTGATGGAGCGCATAAAATCATCTCCAACATCCTTTATATTTGGAAAAAGAAAATAGAGAATTGTTCAATATCTTCCGTAATTGTTGGAGAATAAATTTTTATCCTCAAAACATATAATAGTATATTATACACATATACTAGTAGTGATGTAAATATATTATATTATTATGTTATCGGACAAAAATAAATTAATTTATGATGTGTTCGACATAATTAATTGAAGTTGAAGCTTATAAGAGTTCGAGCTTATGAGAGCTAAAGTTGTAGCTTTTATTTTCTTAAATGTTTAACGAAATAATGGGAGCTTATAATTTTAAAAGAGTAAACTACACCATTCGTCATTGTGGTATACGTTGACCATCAAGGATCGTCCTTTGACAAAAAAAAATGCATCGTTAGTCCTTAAGTGTGAAACGTTACTCAGCGTTGGTCCCTCACCCTAACTGGCGTGAGTAACGGGCGTTAAGCCTATTTAAGTCGAGGGTATTTTTGTCTTTTCCCACCCACACCACTTTTCCCACCCACAAGATCTTTCCCGCTTCTTTTATTTCTCATTTCCCTCCTTAATATATAACCATCCCATCCCACCTAAACTTTTTATTTTTCTTTCTTTCTTCCATTAACACATCTAGTCACAATAATTGAAGATAAGAAATGGTCAATTGTCACTGTGGAAGACGAGCAGTGGTGGGAACATCATGGACCAACATCAATCCAGGACGAAGGTTTTATGGTTGCCCTGATATGGTGCGCATCATGTGATTTTTTGAGTAAGAACATGGTTTTGATCTCTTTTATAATGTTATTAACTAACTATTATTGTTTAATCTTCTTAATAGACATCGATGCTGCTTTCCTTGATTGGGTGGATCCCCAATTTGTGGTCGATATGTTAACATAATACCCGGACTATTGAGATCATTGAACAACCATCGAGGACAAATCCAAGAGTTGCAGGAACAAAGAGCAAGGATGAAGAAGTATCTTTATGTTTCTTGGTCTTTTGTGTTGATGTGTGTTGTTTACAATATGTTGACTTAAGTTAGATTTTAAGTTAGGTTCGTTTGTGGTGTTTAGGTGTTAAGTGTAAGTTTAGATCTTTTGTGGAATTAGTTGATTGTAAACGCATACCACTTTTGTGGTTCTATAAATGAAAGGCAGCTGTTGGTTTTCATTTTGGGTTGAATTTCTTCTTTTTGTGTTGAATGATACTGAAAGAAGTAAAAGTCTTGTAAAAGTATTTGACTTGTAAAAGTCTTTTTGTGTTCAATGAAATACCAAAAAGTATTTAACTTGGACCCATTACTAATTAAGTCAAATGGAACCAATTGCCAAACTCAAATTGACCCATTACCAATTAAGTCAAATGGAAACCAAATACCAAACTCAAATTGACCCATTACCATTCTAAAATTGACTCAGATAGACAAGCAATTAAGTCAAAACTTCACACGAGTAAAAGTCACATTTTTTCAGACCAAATACAAAGTAGCCCTAGTACATCAAGACATGATCATACAAAATAGCCCTAGTACATCAAAGTTATGCAGAGCAAATACAATCCATGATCATGATACACAAGCTATGATCATACAAAATATCCATACTGCATCACAGTTTTTCAGACCAAATACAAAGTGATAATCCTAAAAGACCATTTCCAAATACATATTAGTAGTCTTAATTCAGAAATAAAAAGACACAACTATTAACCTAGAACAACAACTTTCTTCCTTGGTTGACCTTTATTCTTCTTTCCATCATCAATGCAATTTTACCTTTATCGAGATCACTAGGTCTCCTTGCGAGTTGTCATCTTCCCCAGAGCACTTCTAGTTTTTCCTTTTCTTACCACCTCCCTTTGACTTTGATTTTCTTGGTCCAGAGGCAACTCCTTGAATTGTGACCTCTAGTTCCACACTTGTCACATGTCACAGTCTTGAGTCTCCTGTCATACTTGCCATCCTTGGGGATATATGCACCACATCAACCTCTGCCCTAGAGTTCCTCCTTTCCTTTCTTGGTCTTCCAACCTGTGGTTGATGTTTTGGTGGTAGGAGAGTTGTTGGTACATTACACTTAGGCCAATGAACTGGACCTCTGATTGGTTTGATCATGTATGAGTAAACCTTCTTCCATGTATCTAGCCTATAACATGGAAATTCATTAATAATCCCTCAATTCAATGTAAATGAAGTAATTGTACAATCGTTATTACATACCTATAACATGGATGTACCCATTCATCTCGGTAAACCTCTTGATTGATTGTTAAGTGCCATTTTCCAATTTGTTGCTATGGCATGTTTACAAGGTATCCCAGTTAACTCCCACTTTCTACAGGTACATGTCCTCTGCTCCACATTCACCACACACTGATCATTCCATAGACCACTTACCTCATAATAAATACCTCCTCCCCAAGTAACTGTATACTTATTTGCTTCATCACAGTTCAACTTCAAAATCTTTGTAGCAATAGGTGAGAGTGGACCATCACATCTTTCAATCATTTTATTCACATTAACTATTCTTTTCATTAGATATGACCTTGAAAACTCCAATGTTGAAATGATTGCCTTATCTCTACCACCAACAAGCTTTTCATTAAAAACTTCACACATATTGTTCACCAGTACATCTGTCTTAGCTCTCCCTATTAAAAATTCAAATTTAAGTTAAAGATCAAACCTATATGCATACTTGAACCTATTTGCAGACTTGAATTTAGTGCAAATTCTTTCAAGTTAGTGCAAACAATCACCTAAATGCAGACTTGAACTACATAAGTTAGTGCAGTGCTGAGGCTATACCTTAGAAATGGCTTCTGCCCATTTCGCGTGGAATCTTCAATAACCACTCATGCTGCTTGCTAAATGCTTTGAACTCATCCATTGCAAGTGAAACTCGAAATGTTGTTGCTATGGCACATTTCCATAACAGTTTTGAAGTCGCACCACTCCATTGCGACTTCATATTTTCATGAATGTGCTTGACACAAAATCAGGCTCAAGACAAGTAAAACAACTTTGCAAGTGCGTGAATAAGACCCTACCACAAATAATCGACATATGTTACAAACGGATAATTTACATCACATAAAAGCATTAAATGTGAAAAGAGAATCATACCTTTCCTAATAAATGTGAAATTGGAATTTCTATAAAGGTCCAAGTCATCTCCTAATTGTGTAAGAAACCATGTCCGAGAATTGTTTTCCACAATCCCATATGGCAGGGTAGATCCCATTATTTGAGTCAACACTACAGCAGTAGTAATTGAAGGGGAATGGACCCTTCATGAATGCCCCATCTAGTCCAAGTATTTCTCTCAATCCAACCTTGAATCCTTCTTTTAAAGGCCCTAAGCACACATATATTCTTTTAAAAACCCTTGTTGGACATGTATGATCTCAGCTTCGCCTTGAACTGAATCTTCACAGTTGGTTTTGATTGGCTTCCATCAACTCTAATTCATAACTTCTGAGCATCTTATATTGATGAGTATAATCACCTATAACTTTCTTTTCGACCTCGACTTTTGCTCAATGCTTTTTGTTCTAAAACAACTAACTCATGCTTCCTTTGTAATTGCTCTGACAGCCTCGATAGGTATTTTAGGGTTTGATTGAGTTGTTCAACAAGTTCTTGCAAACCATTTTGACGTAAGCATACAAATTACTGGACAAAAGCATAAAAACGGACAAAAACGTAAAAAAACAGAAGAAAACGTAAAAAAAAAAAGAAAATGCACTAAAACGTAAGAAATGGACAAAAACGTAAAAAAGAGACGAAAACATAAAAAAAACGGACGAAAACTAAAAAATGTACTAAAACGTACAAAAAAAATGCAAAAACCTAAAACTAAATCAGAATGTAAAAAAAAGACGAACACGAAAAATAACAGACGAAAACGTAAAAAAACAAACGAAAACATAAAAAATAGAGCTAAAACGCAAAAACTTAACAAAAATCGATGAAACTATAAAATGGATAAAAACAAATAATAACGCATAAAAACGAAAAAAGCATTGAAAACGTATTTAAACCGCATAAAACGTATAAAATGAATAAAACGCATAAAGATCTAATATGAAAAAGTTTGATTTAAAAAGAAAAATGTTCGAAAGGAGCTTTATCTAAACATCTTTTCATTTTTTAAAAAGTGAAAAATATAAATTCCTCTAAAAGGTTTTCAAAATTTTCAACTCTTTTCTAGGGAAGAAATACTAATCTCTTCACCAGGAATTTGGAAACGGAAAAACAAGAAAATTTTTCACCAACTAAACGGCCCCTGGTTTTCTTAAAGAAACTCCTAAGTTGTTGCTCTATGTTTCGATTATTTTTACCATACATTATCAAAAAATCATAATAATTTTAAATTTGATTCATGTGTAACATGTAACTAATATCTTATAAACAAAACAAAAAATACACACATACGCTTTCATGTGGATTTTTTTGATAACTAATACTAAAAACGTTTTAGGATTTGGTCCAACCATACAATTTTAGACTGATTTTCTTTCAAAAATCACAAATATAGCCTTGGACAATTTATGGTTCTAGATACAATTATTTAAAGCAAATCATTAAAGATCGAACTTGCTACATTTTCTTTTCTGGGCATCGAACTTTTTCCTATTAGCATGAACTTGCCTAATTCTTCCTATTAGTATCACGTAATTTTGTTTTAGGACACAAAATCACACTTAAAGTGTAATTAACCTTCTAAACCTGTTTTAGTGCGATTTTGTGTCACAAAAAGGAAAATTAGGCAAGTTTAGTGCTACTATAGAAAATTAGGCAAGTTTAGTGCTACCCGCTTTCAAGCAGATTTCGACCGTTAATTTTTTATTGCATCGCTAGTCCTTTTCACTGCTTTAACGACCGTATTATATTATCGCGACCGTTAGCCTTTTCGCCTCGCTTTACATTTTAGGCCCTATTGTTCGCTTACACGGTTTTGTCCGCTTTACACGGTTTCATCCTGGGCTTTTACACGTGCTAAGCCCCGATTTGCACGGTTTCATTCAATATGCACGCTGCTCGCTTTTTGACGCTTTACACGCATTTTTTAGCTCAGACGCTGTCTGCTTATCGCTTTTACTGTTATCGCTGGTCCGCGCACATTTTCATCTCGCTACAATAAGTTATCTCGCTGCACGTTGCTCGCGTATCAGTTTGTGACGTTGCCCGCTGCGTTTTTCGTCAGCATGTTTTACACGCTGGATCGTTAGTATTAAGTTGCCGCTTTACACGCTTTTGTCCGCTAGATATATGGCTAGCTTTTACACGCTTAGTCCGTTGCACAAGTTGTGATAAAGTATCGTTGGTTCTGTAAGTTTCATGCCTTATTTTGCCAGCTGCCCTTGCAAAACTGACGAAACATGTAAAAAATTACCAAATGCGGCAAAAACGGACTTAAAACATGTAAAACGGACGACCTAAAAAAAAATGAAACGCAAGTAAAACGAACAACTAAAAACGTGTAAAACTCTAATTTAAAAACGTAAAACTAATTTAAACGTAAAAATAATCAAAGCCGTATAAACTAAAAAGGTGGTAAAAACGTAAAATTTATAAAACTTTATAAAACAAAGGTAAAAACTGATTTAAAACGCAAAAACGCATCTAAACCGCGGCAAGGCAAAACTAAAAACGTAAGTAAAAGCGACTAAAACGCGTAAAAACGCGTGTAAAACGAATCCAAAACGCGGTAAAACGGATCTAAAACGCAGAAAATCCGGACAAAATCGTGAAAACGATCTAAACCGCGGTAAGAACTACTCAAAAACGTAAAAGGACTAAAACCGCGGCAAAAACTAAAAAATCGCTTAAAACGCGGCAAAACGTAATGAAAACGGTAAAAAACACTGAAAACGCGGGTAAAAACGGGACGAAATCGTGTAAAAGCGCTAAACCATGTAAAACGAACAAAATCACTTTAAAATGCGGTAAAAACGGATTTTAAACCGCGGGTAAAACTAAAAATCGGTTAAAAACGCAAGTAAAACGAACGAAAACGTGTAAAAACTACTAAAACGCGGCAAAAACTAATTTAAAAACGTAAAATCCATCTAAATGCGGTAAAATCCGGCGAACCGCAGTAAAAACGAACAAAACGGGACGAAAAACGCAAAAACTTAAAAGGACTAACTGTGCAATAATATAATAACGGTCAGTAAAAAACAGATCGAAAAGGACTAATTGCACAAAAAATTAACGCCGATATCACACTTAAAACGGTAGCACTAAACTTTCCTAATTTTCCTATAGTAGCACTAAACTTGCCTAATTTTCCTTTTGTGACACAAAATCACACTTAAAACGGGTTTAAGAAGGTTAATTACACTTAAGTGTTAATTATTAGGCAAGTTCGGGCTACAATAGAAAATTAAAACAAAGGCTACAATCGGAAAAAAAGTTCGATGCTCGAAAAGCAAAAAAAGCTATTTTCTATTAATTTGCCCTTAATATTTCATATGGAAAATAGCGAGTTACACATGGTTTTTTATTTGCATGAATTACACACAAAATTGTACAAATATATGACTCGAATGATTAGAAACACTAACGCAATGCAAAAATATGACTCACTTAAATTAACTACAATTATATACACGTATGTTAGGGATGCGAGATCTATACTGTATATTTTAACTATATTACATTTATTGGGCCTCTTATAAATAGTGATCGGTTTTTTAATTTTAACTTACCCGAAAGATTTGCTTTTAAATTTACCTCGAACAAGCTGCTATTCAACTTCACTACAACATACTACCTTTAGATCCGATTGGACTTGTGAGAAAATTATCCGGCGATTTTAGGCTCTTTTAGGCTCCGAAAGGCATAAAATTCGTGGTTGCTACAAGCGATTGTGAGGGGGCAACTATTCTTAGCAACATAAATTATTTTTTTATGTTGAATTTGTTGATGGCCTTGCCATTTGTTCCTGCTATTGTGTCAAGGCCATTTTTCCTCCACATATTCTTTTTACTTGATTTATCAGTTGGAGTTGAATAAGCAGAGATCAATTATTTGTGTTAATGCAACTTTTACTTTGGCGCATTTGATACTAGGTTTGATGTTTTTCCCTTTAATTTTGATCAAATTCTTTTTAGATTTTTGGTGGGTTTCTTGCTAGACTTTTCGATTGACTTGCTTGGTTGTTGTTGCCTTAGGTAAATGGTGGTTAGTCGCTTTTTATGTTAGTTCATTTTATTCTAGATTTGTTATGTTTAGTTGTTAGAGTCATTAAATGTTGATAGTCATATTTGGGGTTACATTTTAGTTTAATGAGTCTTTAGAATTGAATGCTAGCTTCATTAAATGCTTTCTACCTTTTTGTTAGTTGCCTCCCATAACTTTTGTTTTAGGTTTTTTTTCCACTTTTGTTTTTGTGTTTGATCATGTGCTAACTTTCTTCTATTTTTTGCAGCTTTTTCTCATCTTCTATGTTTTGAAAATATTTTGCTTGGTTCTTTTGTTGGTCACCATAACTATAAAAAAAATGTTGATAGTTCTGATTTGCTTTTTGGGTCCTGTCTTTGTTATTCGTTTACGCGCTGTTTTTTGTAACTATGAATTCAAAAACTATACCTGACACTCAAAACATTCGCGACCGGCCATGTGAGGTTATACAAAATGATGTTGCAAATGTTCATGGGTTTACTGAATGTGGAATGCCTGAGGTCATTGCATCGGTTGTCTCCGCCTGTCAAATGACACATGCTTATGTTACTGGTCCTTACGTATTGGATTTGTGCCGGTGTAATCCGCACCACTTCCCTGCTGCATACGAACCTCAACACTTTGTTTTACGGGAGTATCACAGACCACGCAGCATAGCATTTCGTTTCTAATTTACTGTTCTATTCATTTCATGGCTCTCCCATTTGGCGTATATGTTTATTTGTTTCTTTTTAGGTAGGAGGCCAAACTATCGGCCACGTCGCCCGACCACCGTATATGCCAATTTCCTAACGCTTCGGTTGTGCGTCTTTTGGCACTTTGTTTTTTAGTTTGTTACTCTTTCTATGTTTCATGTGCTTTTGTATGCTAGTGTCCCAACACCAAAGACGGGATTAGCTATGCTAATTGATTCGCTTAACCTGTTACCACGTGTACTATATATGGTTCCACGGCTTTGTGAGTTTTTTAGGTGTTATGCTTTTATGAATTTTTTGACATGCCACAAAGGGTGACTTCGTCGCCGCTGCAACGTTGGCAAACACTCATTGTCACAAAGATTTATGCATTTATGTAGTTTTTTGTTTGCGCATGTTGTTCAGAACAAGCATACAACAATATAGGCCAAGAGATTCCTTTATATTATAAGTAATACACGGTAGGCTATGCACCTGTGGGTGGTTCTTCTGGGGTGAATGACAATATCGCACAATTCGTGAGCCGCGCTTTCAAAGACCTTTTAAAGTTCCGGTAAAGGTTGTTTCATGTTTTTAGTCTTTACAAAGCACTTTACAATGATTCAATTAGATTCTCATGGTATTTTTTAAATCGGGCTGTATCACCAGATGCGTTGCATGATCACAAGAAAGTCTAGGAAGATTAGGTTGCGGAAACACCGCCAAAGAAAGGAGTTGCCTTCACAAAGGTGTTCATGTATTTTTCTTTACACGCGATTTTTAAATAATTGGATCAAGTTTTAATGAGAATTTTTAATCGGTAGGATTGTCTCTGCAAATGATGACACAAATTGCCAGCCAGCCTCGGAAGATAGGCGGTGCCGAGTAAGCAAATTTCTACCAAATGAGCGGTGCTGGCTGGTAGTTCGGATGGTCGCAGGTGATTCATCCACTTATGTGCACGCTGTTGACAATCCAAAGACTCTAATAAGGTAGGTTTTAAAAGGTGTTTTGGTCAGATTTATTTTTTACTAAACACATTAGAATAATTAGACAGAGTTCTCATGAGGTTTTTAATTGGGCTAGATGCTAGATGATCATGGAGCCAATGTAAAGAAATTTAAAGAGAGGCGGTGCCAAGAAAACAAATTCTGACAACAAACAAAGTTGGAATAGGTGGTCCATGGTCGTGTGGCCGGTTCATCCAGCTTATGCTGCGGCACCGTTGGTCAGCCAATGACTCCTAATAAGATGGAAGCGAACAAAGGTCTTTTACCATATTTTCTTTTTACACAGCACTTTACAATGATTAGATCATGTGCTCATGAGATTTTTAAATTGGAATAGGAAGAAAATGACTCGAACTGCTCTCCACAAATATGGACCGAAATAAATTTAGATGGTCATGCTCATAACAAGAAACCAAGACACCTGTTACTCATGCAAGTCAACGGAGTAATTCTTGGTTTTACCTTTTCCATGCATTTTTAGTCTTAAAAATCAGCTTGAACTTTTCTACTCCTTTCTTTGGCCGAGCGATTGCTAGGATGACAATGTCCAAGCAAGTGCTCCACAAAATGTTACTCATCACCACAACAAAGCAGTATACTGAGCATCCCTCCACAACATCCATGCAACGATCAAATTCAGATGCTGATGCTCATACTGTTGGTCAATCCACAGATACCCATGCAAGTCAAACTGAGTGGCTTTTTAGTTTTATCTTTTGCGATGCATTATTGTGGGTCTAAAAATCAGCTAAACATTTGTGCTTGTTAGGAATTAGAAATTCCAGGTATTAAAGAGTCGGTCACCTCAAGTATATGTAATCGTTAGAAAGCTCGTAGTCGTAGTTATTTTAAGTTAAGTAGTATTTAGTTAAGTAACACCGTGGAGGACTGACGGTCTTTACCCATCAGATGCCCGATCCACGTACCGATGTGGCGCTTTTATGTAAGACTATAAATAATCTCTACCTCCCAAGGTAGAGAGTTGGAGCTCATAATAATATCTTTCACTTTCTCTCACTAAGTTCCCTAAACCTCTAACTTTCTCTCTCTAGAATTCCATCTTAAACGCCACCTTGTGTTATGGTTTGATGTGTATGTGAAAAGTTATATCTTACAATTGGTATCAAGAGCCATGGTTAGATCATATCCTACACATCTTTGGATTTCTAGTGGTTTTTAGGTGGTTTCTAAGTTTGAAAAAGTTTAGTGGTTTTAGCATCATTTGATTGATTTCTAGTGTTAAAGTTTCGATTTTGGTTGTACTTTTATGTTTAGAATCATCAAAAGTGTTTAGGTTTTCATTTGGTAAGCTTGAATCATCTTGGTGGGTTGTTTTTGATTGAAAAGTGAGGTTTATATGGTTTTTCAAGCTAGCTTAATTTAGCTCACTAATAGTTTCTTGGTAGCTTACTTGCTTCACATTTTGTAGCGAATTTACGTTGTTGGAACTAGCTTAGTTAGATCTAGTAGAAGTTAAAAGTACAAGTAGTGGATCTCCACCACGGGTAGCTTACTTGTGGTAGCTTACTTGGTCAAGATGAAGTTGCTCTTAGCTTAATTTGTGTCTCTAGCTTACTTGTGTAGCTAATCACGCCAAAATTTGGTTAGCACTTAGTCCAGAGCGAAGTTACTACTTAGCGTAATTTGTATTTCTCAATAGCGACTGGGACTCTAGCTTAATTTAGGGGTGTAGCTTAATTAAGGGTTAGCTTAATTTAGCATTAATTTCTAGCGACTTAGTGCACTAATTTCTAGCTACTTAGTGCATTATCTTCTAGCGATTTAGTATTTTATCATCTAGAGTCTTGAGTGATTGTTTACGGTTTTCTCTTGATTCAAGAAAATCCGGAAAGAATCCATTTCCGGTTTAATCATAGAGCTATAAAATCCCGTGATAACTGCTAACATGTCTACCAACGCTCCTTAATCATCTCCTAATCGCGTCAAGATGTTCAAGCAAATGTTCGTGATACTCGCCCACCCATGCTTGATTGAACCGACTACGACTCTTGGGCTCAACGAATTAGATCAGATGCCTTGAAAGGAAAATGGTGTCAACATTCTCAAATCCATTGATGAAGGACCATATCGAAGTTGAGACGACTAGAGACATACTTGATACTAATGCGATGGTACCCTGCTTACGGAATTGACAGAACTAAGATGTATGATGAGCTTGATGATAAGGATAAAAAGAGATTTGATGCGATATCGTGGCTTCAAACATTGTTCTTCAAGGTCTTCCTAAAGACATCTACAAGTCGATCAATCATAACACGATGCTAAGGCGCTTTGGGACAATGTTAAGATGCTTCTCAAGGTTCAATTAACTATGGAAGACAGAGAATCCCAACTCTATGACGAATTTGAGCATTTCAAGATGAAACCGGATGAGAGTGTCTATGAGTACTATGTGAGATTTCATAAGTTAGTTAATGACATGAGGAACATCGGAATGACTATGCCTAACATTCAGTTGAACTCAAAATTTGTGAACAACATGAATCCCGAATGGCACAAGTTTGTTACTGCGGAAGCTCACTAAAGGATTAAAGAATACAAACTATGAGCAACTCTATGCCTTCCTCCTTTAGAATGAGAGACATGCTATGTTTGAAAAA
Organism: Chrysanthemum makinoi; assembly: GCA_910596185.1. Taxonomy (NCBI): domain Eukaryota; kingdom Viridiplantae; phylum Streptophyta; class Magnoliopsida; order Asterales; family Asteraceae; genus Chrysanthemum; species Chrysanthemum makinoi. Next base: position 331,650,711 of record OU343222.1, on the reverse strand, counting down.
TTAATTCTCAATCGGCCAAAACCAACCAGTGGAGAGACAAGCTCGCCTAATGACTCTACAAATTTCTACTCAAACATCGGTATCACAACCAAAGCATCACAAGTCATACCCTTGGGTAATGGTAATCACAAACTCATTCTTGATCCTATGTACAAACAAGCCGATCCGATACTCACGCTGGTAGCTTCATTAATCAACTAGCTCTTCATCACAAAACATGAATACTCTCCCACAAACCAACAACAACCTCGAATCGTGATCTAACCCACACAATCAAGCCACTATTAAAGATGGAAGGATCGGTGCAACCCGCAGAAAGACAAGATGATCGTGGACGAGGTGGAGTCGAGAGGTTATGTTGGAAACCATAATCGAGGAAGGAATGGTAACCAAGGTCAAACTAAGCTCATCAAATGTTATAATCTGGTGGAGAGGGACACATTGCAAGGAACTCGACATCTCCAAAGCCCACGAATCGCCGATACTTCGTGAGAGATAAGATGCCGCCTGCCAAGCTCGTGACAATGGTGCTACTCTAATGAAGAGGAATTGCTATTTCTTGGTCAAGGCAATGCCAAGACCTATGATGTATGTGGATGAGCAACCTATTCAGAGATAGGTCACAATCATCGAATGCCTTTCAAGTCAGCCGACCGTGATGCATACGACTTGATGTGGATGATGGACCCACGCACACAATTTTATGGCTAGCATTTCTCCAATGGTTTCTCCCAAGGTCTCCTTCATCACTAGTCGGGCCATCCCATGACAAGCTCATCTCGAGGTATTAAAACTATAATGATGATGCCGATGTGCACAGATGCATGACAAAGTACCATCAACCGAAACTATTGAATCAAATATTGAAAATATGGGTAATATCAATATTGTCCCATATGATCAATATGTGAAACAAAGTGAAAGTGAAGTTGTACCAAGTGATGCATCTTCCAAATCAACAATGACTATGTTTTTGATGAATACACCGTGTGCTCGATGATTCCATTATTTCGAACTAAATGCCTATAAAGAAGCGTGTTGCTATTTATGAACAACGTCTAAGTTTGAGTTGACCACTCGTGAGCGTGAAATGGATAAACAAGTAAGTACAAGAATTAGAAAAAGTAAGTTTAGAGACGAAATATTGAAACAAGAATTAAATTCCTTGCAAGAAAAACACTCTAAAACATCTAAACAAAAACAAGAACTTCAAGAAAATGTGAAAATGCTTAAGCAAGAATTTAATGCAAAGGAATCAAAACTCTTGAGATATTTTTCTAATCTGAAAACTTTGAAAACAAACTTGAGAACAAGTTGTACATACAAGGAAACACCATTCAGACCGCTCACATGGTCACTAAACATCGAGTCTTAAGCGATAAGCATAGCATTCCCCTTGTTGAGGAACCTAATCCAGAGGTAATTAAAAAGGCTAGAAATGCTCATAAGGTGCTTTATGATGGTAATGAAATTCTTAAGCCTAGGCGGAAACCTAGTTGCGTTGAGTGCATCGAGGAAGATAAGAAATCGATGAAGTCACTAGGAAAGGATGAACAAAAACTAGATGACCCGAAATGCAAAGAGAAATAGATTATTATCACTCCCCATGACTACAAGAAGGAAAACTGGATTTCCTTGAACATGTTTAAGCCTCAAACATTGTTGACCCCTAACAAGTGTTCGAAAAAGGATATGGACTTGCAAAAGTCAAAATCTTGTTGAAAAGAATCCCCTTGAGGAAATTCCCTAAAGCGACTGTGTATCCTCCAAATACACCAATGCATTTAGTTCCTAGAACTATTGCCACTAAGAGCAAGACCTTAATCACCCAATATGTTATTCTTCAACTATTTGTCGATTTTGAGAAAACTTGTAAGAAAAGGATCACACCAATCGGGATAATCAAGGGGAAAGGGGTTTAGAGCAAATGAAAGAATGTTATTTAACTGAGGTCATGCCTTTCTTTAAACAACTAAAAGATCATTTTGAGAGTCTTAAAAAGGGGACAAAATCAGATATTAAAGAAATGGAAAAGGAATTTGATGCAATGGTAGTTGAAGTTAGTGATTATGAGCTTGCACTAAAATATAATGAGATTGAGAGGAAGAACTTGCATACCTTAAATGAGACTCTTATTACTGAATGTTGCTCAAGATATCTTTTTTCATCGCTTCAAATTGCTCTATTAATGCTTCCAAATTTCATGAACTATCTCGGGCCTCAAAGTCTCCCATGATCGTGTCATTGAGCTTGTAAAAACTAATTCTGAACTAAACGAGAAAATTGAACTGGATGATCACAACAATTTGGTTAAACATTTTTCTAAACTAGAAGTTGAGCATTTTAATTTACAACTAAAATATCAACATCTTAAAGAAAATGTTAAAACTTCAAATATCAAGACATCGCCGATGCTCCGTGAGTTTGATGCGCTTTTCAAATTAACAAACGTGATGAACAGATTCAAGCTCAAGTAACACGATCGAAGTTGAAAGCCCAAATCTCTCAATTAAAGGGTCAAACGAACAATAAGACAGTGCCCCAAATCCCTCCTCATTTAGATTCTCAGAATTCTCAAACTTTTCATCTTCAAAACTTAGTTGATGCCTTACAAAAGGAAACGAGAGTTTTCTAGAAGAAAATGAAAAAGTTAAACGACATTTTAAAGAGTTATATGATTCAATGAAAGTCACCCGTGACCAAAACAACTAAAAAATAACGTCTTTACAAAAGGAAATTGAGAATCTAAGAAGTCGTGAAATGGGAAACCGCCACTTGTTTTCAATAAGAATGTTGTCTCAAAGTCACCCTTAGATCAGAAATACATCTGCGGATGCTTAAATATATTCCTCTGCATCTTAGGAATAATGAACATGCTTTTCATGAATACTGTGCTCACCTTAAGGATAGTCTAGAATGTCTCCGAGATTGTCGAAGAGGATTTCATTAACAAACCTCTTGATAGTGAAATTAGGTTTGCTTGCCTGTGCCAAACGATCTCAAGAATTGCTAGAATGTGTAATTGCCACATGCCCAAAATCCTTAACCTTAGGTGAAAAGGCAAAGCTGTGGATGCCTCGTTCTATGCCTAGTGCCAAGCAGAAATCCGCTCTTTGCCTAGTCTTTTAAAAAGGGAAACACTAATGCCTTCTAGTACTTCGTGATCCTTGCACATCAAGTTCGAATGCAAAATTAGATCAACCAACTAATGTTCCCATTCCCCACAGAGTAATCAAGGACTTTAAAGCGAAAGCAGTCAAAGTCTCAAGATAACACAAGGAATGATAGGACCTTGCAAGCTAAGAATGTGCATTGGAAGAGAGTAGAAGACCAATCTAGGAACTTTAGGCTTGAGTTGAATAAAACGAATCGTGTTGATTCTAGTATTAGCTTAGGCGCATCGTAATTAATTCATTCGATACTATCTTGCAAACCTTGTAATGCTGATGCTTGAATTCTCTGCTAATCATGAATGTGGTGTGAATGCTTTGTCTAATGTCACAAATGCCCGCTTAAAATTGCTAATGCTAATAATCGCAAATAAGGCAAAAAGGCAAAACGAAAGATGTTAGAAAACAAAGTGGAAACCCACAGAAGAACTTTTTAAAGATAGGTTATTATTGGATACCTTTTGGTCATAAGAATAATCAGTTTTGTTCTCAAACTGCTAAGATTATGCCCACTAGAAAATGGATGCCTACCGGTAGAACTATTCCCTTAAGAAGTAAACATACTTTGAATAGGTCAAATACGCATACACCAAAGATTGCATCTATTCCCAATGATTCCATTGCTTCTACTTCTGATATGGATGTTTCGACTCGATGTGGGTGTTCCAATAAATGTTACTAACCAAATGGAACCCATTCTTGCATGGGGATCCCAATTATCCAGCTTATCCATTTTGTCTCAGGTTCAACCGCAGATCGCTCAAATCGCTCGTGGTACCGGACTCAGCCGCTCCAAGCATATGATCGGAGACCGGTCAGCGGCTCATGAACTTCGTGAGCAAGTTCATCTGGACAGTAGATTTGGTAATGATCATTTCAGTGCTATTATGGGTTATGGAGATTATGTTGTTGGTGATAGTGTCATCTCGAGAGTCTACTATGTTGAAGGGTCGGGTCATAACTGCTTCTCCGCTGGTCAATTTCTGACTCTCATCTAGAAGTTGCCTTCTAAAACATACCGCTGTTAGAGATCTTAATGGTAAGGAACTGTTAAAAGGAACTCGTGGGTCAAACCTTACACCATCTCTATCGATGACATGATGAGGGCTTCTCCAATCTGCTTGTTATCAAAGGCTTCAAAAACAAAGTCATGGTTATGGCATCCTCGTCTCAATCACTTGAACTTCGCACCATCAATGATCTTTCCGTAGGACCTAGTTGTAGGTTTACCTAGACTAAAGTATGAAAAGGATCATCTTTGTTCAGATGTCAATTGGGAAAAAGCAAGAAATATGCCCATAAACCCAAACCTACTAAACTCGCACGTAAGTTCTTCATATGATTCATATGGATTTATGTAGACCAATGAGGGTACAAAATATCTTTGGGAAGAAATATGTGTTAGTTGTGGTTGATGATTACTCTAGATTCACCAGGGTCAAGTTCATAAGGACAAAGGATGAAACTCCTGATATCATCATCAAACTCATCAAATACCGCAGTTCGACTTAACAAAACCGCTAAATTGTCGAACAGATAATGGAACCGAAGTTTGTCAACAAACAACTTAATGAATTATATGAAAGCGTTGGAATCAGTCATCAAAGAAGTATTTCACTTAACTCAAATGAACGTGTAGTTGAAAGACTAAATCGACTCGTTGAAGCCGCTAGAACAATGTTGATTTACTCAAAGGTTCCAATGTTTCTCCGGGTCAGGCAATCGCCATCGCATGCTATACACAAAATCGTTCCCTAATCCACACCGTATATGGAAAAACTCCATATGAACTTGTCCACAAATGTAAAACCTAATCTCTTCTTTCTTCGGTGTTTGGTATTGTGCTATCCAACTAATGAGGGTCAAGACTTAGGGAAACTTAGGGCTAAAGCCGACATTGGAGTATTTGTAGGATATGCACCAAACAAAAGGGATACCGAATCTATAACAAAAGAACCCGAAATATCATGGAAACCATTCACGCACGCTTGATGAGCCGACCGTCAAATGGCTCCTGGACAATCCAGCCAGACCCGCGACTTCAAGACAGTCCTGTTGGTTCATCTCTTGTTCCAAACTCTACTCAAGAAACTCCATATGTACCTCCATCCGAAGATGATGTAAAGAAATTGTTTGATCCTATGTTTGATGAACTGTATGATTCAAACACTAATGAGGTAATGATTCCTGCAACAGAGGATGCTCATATTCCTGTGAATGAAGTCAATCCTTCAGCCTCAATATCTTTAAGTCAAGAAGCACCTCGCCGCCGATCCTTCGCCTCATCAACAAATCATCATTCTTCAAATGTACATCATGGAAATGTTTCAGGCATCAATGATGAAGTTAATCCCTTTGCTACTCCCCGGGATGCTCCATTTGAAAACATATTTGCTACTCCCGAATCATCATCGTAACCATCTTCTTCAGAGACATCGACTCCGCCTACCGCCTCAACAATCGCCACATGAACACCTTAGAATATGGACTCACGATCATCCATTAGACAACATCATTGGAAATCCCTCTCGCCCTCAGACAACCCGAAACAACTTGCAACCGATGCCTTATGGTGTTTCTTCAACTCGTGACTTTCTAAGATCGAACCAAAAGATGTTAAAACTGCTATGAATGAAGACAGATGGTTCAATGCCATGCAAGATGAAATTCATGAGTTTGATCGACTTGATGTATGGGAGTTAGTACCGCCTGCATCAGTAATGATTATAGCTCTCAAATGGATCTTCAAAGTAAAACTTGATGAGCATGGTGATGTGTTGGAACAAGGCTCGCTTACTTGCTAAAGGATATCGTCAAGAGGAGGGTATAGACTTTGAAGAATCTTTTGCTCCGCTGTTCGAATCGAGGCAATCGGAATCTTCTCGCTAACGCCGCTAGTAAGAACATGGTAGTGTATCGATGGATGTAAGACGCATTTCTCGAATCCGGAGATCTTAAAGAAGTCGCTCACGCCCAACCAAGGATTTGTGAATCAAGAGCATCCTACTCACGCTTATCGTCTGAAGAAGGCTCTCTACGGTTTAAAGCAAGCACCGAGGGCATGGTATGATACAATGTCAAAGTTTCTTCTATCATCCGATTCAAGAAAGGAGCAGCTTGATCCTACATTGTTCACCGTGAAGTCAGCAAACATTTAACTCATGTTCAAATTTATGTTGATGATATTATTTTTGCCTCGACCAACCCAATGGAATGTGATCATTTTTCTAATGAAATGAGTTCTAAGTTTCAAATGTCAATGATGGGACAAATGTCGCTTTTCTTGGGATTACAAATTTCACAAAGTCCCTGAGGCATTTTCATAAATCAATCTAAATATGCAAATGAGATTTTAAAGAAATTTGGATTTGATTCATGTGACCGCTTGACACCCCCATGATTGATCGAACCAAACTAGATGAGGACCACTGTGGATCATGATTGACCAAACGAAATATCGTAGTATGATTGGATCCCCGATGTACCTCACGCCTAGTAGACCGCATATCTTGTTCACGCTTGCATGTGTGCTAGATACCGTGCTAAGCCTACTAAAAGCACCTTGAAGCGCTTAAACGGGTCTTCTGGATTCCAAGGAACCATCAATATGGGACTATGGTACCAAGGACACCGTATGTCACTAACGGCCTATGCGTATCGATCATGCAGTTGTCAAGATACACGTCAAGTACATCCGAGGTGCTCTTTTGGGTGATAAGCTTGTGAGTCGGTCTTCAAAGAAGCAAATGAGTACTTCTATTTCTACGAGGTGAATACATAGCCATGTCATCTTGTTGTGCTCAAATCTTATGGATGAGATCTCAATTATCCGACTATGGCTTTGAATTCAACAAAATCCCTCTCAGATGTGATAATAAAGTGCTATTGCTCTCTCAAGCAACAACGCTCAACACTCAAGAGCAAAGCATATCGACATTCGACATCATTTCATCAGGGAACAAGTGGAAAAAGGTGTGGTGGAACTATATTTTGTGAGGTCCTAATATCGCTTAGCGGACATCTTCACCACAGCTCTTCCAAGAGAACGTTTTGAGTTTATTCTTCCACGCCTTGGCTTGAAAAGCCTTCAACCGAATACTCAAACGCCTTCAGGAGGAAGACGAGGAGTAAAGGTCTATCTTCATCTATCTCTTGTAAATACTTTTCAAATTAAAAAACCTTCAAAATCCATAAAATCAAAAAATTTCAAAAATCTTCAAAAATATTGTCTTTTTGTCATATGTTTTCTGGTTCGATAATATCTACGGTCATTGTGCTGTCATTCAAAGAATGACACGGGACTTTAGATGTTGTTCGAATTCCAAAAAAAAAATCAAAAAATCAAAAAATATTTTTAGGAGAAAGAGAAACTATGGTTTATTGTCATTTTCGTGCAATAACCCTGTTTTAAAAGAAAGAACAGAGCCATGTTTTACCATGTTTTCAAATTCCATGCTCGGATTCTATAACATTTATCTCATGAAAACTAAATGCTTTGAAAAATAACTCGGTCTCTATTTTTGATAATCATCAGGACTTATTTGTCAATATCTATCGCTCAATCAACAACCTATGTCATTGATTGAGGGGGAGAATGATTTCAATTAAATTAAAAGTTATTTGGCATTAAATTGTTTTCAAAAGATGTACATGCATGTTTAACCAATGGAGTTTAAAATCTCAACATCGATCCTTATCGCTAAAACGCTTTCATAAACAAGTCACAATTCTCCTTAAAAGCTTTCAAAATCAATTTAAATCTACAGAGATCACAAATCTCAAATGTTTTAATAATTGTGATCGGGAGAGTAGTTGTGATTTAAATAGTATTTAAACTGATAATTCGATAAATGGTTTCTTAAGTGATTAGCATGTTTGCCTCCCCGTAGGTGACAAACGATTTCAAATTTTCCATGCACACATTGAGGGGAGCATCTATATTAAACCACAATGATTTGAAACGTGATCACTTATCTCAATGTGTTCCTCTAGTATGTGCAAAACTCTTTTCAAATCTCGAGGCACATATTGAGGGGAGCAAAATCATGAAAACCTCATCCTTCCCCAAAATGCTTTATCTACTTGATTCGAGATTGGGAAGTGATGTTGATATCTTTTAGAAAATGGTAATCAAAGAAGTTAATTTTCCTCTTGCCTCCGTGTGCAAAACAATTTCAAATACTTGATGCACATGTTGAGGGGAGTTCTTATTCTAAAAATATCAAAAACAATTGTGTACAAAATGCTTTTATAATATATCACAAGTATCCGGATTGATTTTCAAATGGTTTTCAATTGGTTCCAATGGCAGATGAACAATACCAAATAGACCACCAAATTTACTTTATGTATGGTGATATAAGGATGATAAGGTTAGGTATTGGTTCCCATGATCCGCCGTAACCGAGGGATCTACCTGTGAACTATCCACTAGTTAGTGTAGAGTTCTTAGGTATGATAATAAAAGGAGAAAAATGAGAATGGGAAGAGTGCGACGAGACTGAGCTAGTATCGAATAAACCCAACAAGGTTCTAGCTATGAAGTCTCGTAAGCAATCAAGGGGTTGAAGAATTTAAAAGAATTGAATGAGAAAAGGGTGAAAACAAATAGCCCTCCATTTATTCAACCTTAGGGCGTAAACCGTTCAATTCATATGCTACTGATGGTAACATCGGTATTGAAGACAAGACGCCATGGACCCAAAGGACGCGACCGCACTTCAACTTTCCAAACCACTCAAGTTCCTCTTAAAAGGACTTGTTTCATTCTCACGGGAACCGACATTATCTATCGACTTTCTCTTAGAGATTGTTGATATTGAAGAAGGAGACCCTCCCTAGTCTCCCAATATAGATCCAAATATGCACATAATTGAGTCTAGAGCCACGAGATCATCAATAAATCTCATTAGGACACTTTCAATGAAGACTCTCTGCTTCACACAATGTGGAAAGAGAGATTATATCTTGAGTCCTACGCATTATCCTTGTGGTATTGCCGTAACATCCGAGTGATGTGTTTACATATTCACAATGAAGATGGAAAGCCTTCTGGAGCCAACATCTAACAAGCTCCTGGTAGGTGGCATGTGAGATCTATTATACGATCAACCATGTGACAACCGAACGTAAACAATGGGGCTTATCAATCTTTTGAATCAATCCCGGTTCAGGTTATGGATTGACGGATACCTTTGAAAAACCAGTCTTTGTGCTTTAAAACTTTTTTCATTAGCACGTCGACCGTGTACTAATTTTTCAAATCAAAAGGTGTTTTATGATTGATAATTGATTTTCATTAAAACCTTCACTGTATTGCAAAAACAATTTCTATTGAGCAATACTCGATTGTTTTTCAAATATCTTTTCATCAATCGCTGGACTCAAATTGCCGTTCACTCACCGTGTTGTCTTCTTTGAGATGTTCCGTTTGAGAACAAATTCTAGAGCAGTCACGAAACCCCGCCAAGGAAATTCTTCTGATTATTATTCGATCACAGCAAGACTTGTATCGATCAACGGGAACCGTGGGCCGTACCTCAATTCAACGAAAGTGATCAAAGACACTTTCGCGGCGCATTTATTGCTAACCTGTATGCGTGTACGCCCGACGCTTGAAATTGTCGTAATGAAGCGGTCAATTCATAGCCGCATGCTCACTTAACACATTCATCTCAAAAGAAATCATGATTAGTGCATCAATGACTCGGATATTTTCACTCCATGCTTCGCTACGCCGCCAATATCATGATTCAACAAATGCGCTACTCATGAGAAGATATCATAATCCAGAATGTGAGCATGTCGGTCCAAATGTCACAACATCACATAATACCAACACCACAATGGATGTATCAGAGATTTTCTACTAGTCGATGATCTCAAAAGTCGGCTCAACATTATTATCACGCGGATCAAGAAAAGACCTCCACTTGATTAACCAAACATGCAATGTGAAGAATCAATGACTACGAAGCTTAGAACAAAGGACTACATCAAGAATGCAAGAACAATTGTTAATGTCATATCCGTTTGTATTCAATGTAATTTTAGTGCATGATTGAGGTGACCTCCTTTAGGGGGAGATTGTTAGGAATTAGAAATTCCGGGTATTAAAGAGTCGGTCACCTCAAGTATATGTAATCGCTAGAAAGCTCGTAGTCGTAGTTATTTTAAGTTAAGTAGTATTTAGTTAAGTAACACCGTGGAGGACTGGACGGGTCTTTACCCATCGTATGCCCGATCCACGCCCATGTGTGGCGCTTTATTGTAAGACTATAAATACTCTCTACCTCCCAAGGTAGAGAGTTGGAGCTCATAATAATATCTTTCACTTTCTCTCACTAAGTTCCCTAAACCTCTAACTTCTCTCTCTAGAATTCCATGTATATGATACTTTGTGTAATGGTTTGATGTGTATGTGAAAAGTTATATCTACGTTGCCTCTTCGTCGCAGCCTGCTTGGTAATGAATGACAATGGGCTGCTGCTTTGCACAAAAAATGTTACCATCAAATACTGTGGAAGAAAAGACTGCCATGCTAGCCTTCCACAACATCCATGCACCGACCGATTCGACAGTTTATGCTCATATCGTTGGTCAATCCACTGATAATCATGCAACTCAAAGTGAGTATTTTTTAGTTTTTCCTTTTTGCATTGCATTTTGCAAATCTAGAAATCTAAACTTCTTGTCCTCCTTTCTTTGGGTGGCAAATATAGGTCGTGGATCACAATCCCCTAGAATGTTCCACAAAATGTTACTCTTCAAGGTCGAAAAAGAACTAGCCACTGTGTCAATCCTCTGAAAGACTAAACGCCGCGATTCCTTAAAAGTAGTTTCCATCGTGGCATGGGTGATGGATCATGCATCATTGATGAAGGATCATCTTCTCATACAACACAAGGTTACTTATTTTTGTGATTTTTTAGCATCTTATCTCTTTAAAAATATGTATTTCAAACCTTTGAATTAATTATTATGGTTTCTAATAAATGTAGATACATCATATTCATATGATGATTTGGGACTGTTCGAAGCGGTGCTATCATTGTAACTGTCTTTTGGCCCTGAGCACCTTTTGCAAGCCACCGCTTAGAAATGCCACACCTCTATAGCATTTATGCTGTGGAGGCTGTAGAATATTTATGCAACTGGTAACTGTGAGCCGCCGAGTATATCAGCATAAAATTGCCAAGTAAGAACCTTTATGGAAAATATACGAACCTACAATCAGATGTTTGCAATCGGTGTGAATGTCGACACCGCGATCAATAATGGTGGAGGGCCATATATTTTCAAAGTTTTAGGCCAAATATACCATCGAATTGGTTCGCTTTGTCAAGCTAATGACGACCAAAATTTTACTGCTCTATATCTATGACATTAACGAGGTTGAGCATATAGTTGTTTACATTTTTCAAATTCGGATGCCACTTATTTGGATCCGCAGATCGTGGAAGGGCTCATTTACTTTCTAGACACCCACAATGAGTTGGTCCAGATATTTAGAATCAAGACGCTTACAAGTGTGCTCATCATGATGTCCCCGATAAAGGAAATTTTACAAAGGGTGAAGGACCCCTGGTTATGAGCTTCCATTATCAAAGACTCAAGCACATTGTCTTTGATAAAGGGCCCGTAAAGTGAGTCGAATTATGATGTTATACTAAAATACGTGGATGGCCCAAAGAAAGAGGATCAACAAAATCCAAGTCATACATGTTGTTACAGCTTCCATTGATTTATCTATGTCACCTGTGGTATCATACAAAGTTAATGTTAAGAATAGCATCCGCAAGATGAGCCAAAACGGTTTTCGATGAATGCTTACACATACTACTGCACCCCGAGGTATGACAATTATAATATGCTTTTTTCGACTGGCGCTTTTTCGCCAGTGATGTCGCTGGGGTGTATTGTTGTATAGAACGTAATAGAATGGATTTATAGAACACACGTAATGATATTCGAGAGACTATTTATCATGCCCCAGATGATGCGCTTCGGGGAGATCGTGGAGGGTCTATGCTCAATTATATTACCTTCCTCATTTAATGGAGGTTCGAGATATATGTACGTCATTACACGGATGCATTGGCCATTTGGTGGTGCTTGGTAATCCACGCTTTTTTATAACATTCAAATGCAATGTAAAGTGGCCTGAGATTCAAAGATACATGGGTCTGTTTCCTCACTTGACTACAGCGGATAGGGCAGATATAGTGTGTAGAGTATTTGAGCAAAAGATTAAGTCATTCGTCAGGTTAATGAAGCAAGAACAAACATTTGGGCCTGTCACAGGAGGTATGTCTATGTTTATTTATAAAAAAACCACTTGATTTTAGCTTTCAAATACGTTCATTCATTGAATTAGTATATAATGCGGTGTCCCACTATGTTGTTCTAATTTTAGTTGTTATCTTTTGTTTATATGCGATTGTATACCGTTGAGTTTCAAAAGCGTGGCTTACCACATTGCCATACACTTATTTGATTTCTTCAACGATTTGTCGGGATGCTTCGGGATGTGGATCAATACATTTCGCAGAGTCGCCTCGACCCATGTTGATCCGCCGCGACTTATAAAATTGTTTCGAGATGATGATGCATGGACCATGTGGCGGGGCTAACTTGAATGCACCGCGGTATGTTGTATATATGTGCGCAAGAAAAAATTTCCAAGAGATATAATGAAGAAACTTTTTTGACGACAAGGGTTATCCACATTATCGAAGAAGGCAAGGACAATTTACCGCAACAAAAGGCCGCGATCAAGCTTGACAACGGTATGGTGCCATTTAATCGCGATCTTTGCTTGGCGTTTGAAGCTCATATTAATGTGGAGTACTGTGGTTGGAGCATGCTAATAAAATATTTGTTCAAATATATATCAAAGGGAACTGATAGGATTTTTGCCAAAGTAACAAGATATGTTGGTGAGGCTTCTACTTTGTTAGCACAAGCAGAGGCAACCATCGATGAAATCCAAAATTATCTTGATGGCCGATTTATATGTCCTCATGAAGCATGTTGGAGAATACTCAAATTCGAAATACACAGCAGAGAACCAGCGGTGCAAATTCTTCAAGTCCATCTAGAAAACATGCAACATGTAACCTTTAGAGAGGTGACAATTTAGAGTCCGTGGTTTAACCGTCGCGGATTGAAACCGACAACACTCACGTAATGGTTCACTTACAACATTGAAAATGAAGATGGAAGGCATTTGACATACTTACGCCCCATCGATTTGTGTGGTATGCATATCGAAAGAGTTAGTCACGGAGGAAAACCAACACATCTTCTATTGGGCGGCTTGCATATATTCACCCAACTTCAGGGGAGCTTTTCTACTTAAGGATGTTGTTATGTCATCAAAACGGGTGTCGAGCCTTTGCAGAGCTCTCGATCAGGCCAACCAAGTTGTATACCCAACATATCGTGGTTGCATGTGACGCGACTTGGTCCGCTTGGTGATGACAAAGAATGGGAGACAACTCTTGAAGAGGCATGTGCTCAAGATTCATCGCAGAGTCGAGGTTCCTTTTCACGCGATGCTTACTCATTGTGACCTTGCACAGCCTTTAGAGTTAGGAGGAAGTTTTGGCAAGAAATGGGCCATGATATTCCAGGAATTGTCTCGCAGCAGGTCCGCATTCCCAATTGCCACGTCAATGACGATGAGTTGCAAAGATACATATTATATGAGCTGGAAATAATACTTACCAGTAATGCAAATAAATAACAAATTATGGTTTGCAGCCCCCTCCAAAAGAACTGCTAGATCAATTAAACAATCGGTTATTAATGGAAGAAAAGAATTACAATAGGCACATGCTAGCACAGTAAAGAGATGACTCGATTCCAAAGTTGAATAATGAACAGAAAAACATATATGACCTCATCATGAATGCTTTTAAAGTAGGTAAGCAGGAGTTGATATTTGTATATGGTTATGGAGGGACCGGTAAAACGTTCCTCTGGAAAACAATCCTCAGGAGTATACGGGCTGAAGGTAAAATTGTCTTGGCAGTTGCTTCTTCCGCATAGCATCTCCCTTCTTCCAAGAAGACGAACTCGCCCATTCAAGGTTCAAACTTCCATTGAGCCGACGGATGAGTCACTTTGCAGCGCTAAAAACACTCTAATAGGATATCTTTTAAAAGAAAATGATCTTATATATGGGATGAAGCACGATGAATGACCTAAATGATTTGAAGCATTGGACAGGACTCTGAGAGACATATTAGATGCACCAGATGTTTTGTTTGGTTTGAATTCAATCATTTTAAGCGGTGATTTCTGCCAAACACTCCCAGTCAAGAAAGGTGCACCAAAAATGGAAGTAATAGCATTGTCTATTGCAGAATCTCACATGTGGCCATGCATTCAGGTTATGACACTTAAAAAAAATATGAGGCTTTTCCGCTCAGATTTGAGCCTAGAAGAACAGAGCTGAGTAGCCTCATTTGCATCATGGCTTCTTGATATTGGTAATGGTAACATTGGTGAGCCTGATAAAGAAGACAGTAGAGATACAGGATGGGTAGAAATCCCAACTAGATATTGCATACAGGATGATGATGAAGGCCTCTCAAATCTCATAGATTTCATCTATGATCAGCCTACACTTCAAGCACCTTCATCAATTACTCTACAAGAAAAGGCGATCGTCTGTCCGAAGAATGAAACAACAAATATTATTAATTCAAAAGTTTTATCGATGGTTGATGGTGAAATAACAACTTATGCAAGTTATGATATAGCCATACTAGTTGCAAATAGCGGAGCTGAAACCGAGATGTTATACCCTCCTGAATATCTAAACACCTTTAAGCTGTTAGGATTCTCGCCACATGAGTTGCGGCTTAAGGTGGATCACCAAAGGATGTTGCTGAGGAATGTTAACCGGTGGTCCGTGCAATGGGCACGATGATAGTCACGCTTGATGTCGATGCTTATTGAAGTGCAAATCATCACAGCACAAGAGTCGGCTAAAATTTTTTATCCACGTATACCGCCATCCATAAAGATCCAAATCTTCCTTTTGTGTTTAAACCGAACTCAGCCCCAATAAAAATATGTTATGCTATGACAATAAACAAAAGTCAAGGCCAATCTTTAAACAAAATTGGCGTTTACCTTCCCGAACCAGTCTTTGGCCATCGGCAGTTGTATGTCGCTCTCTCTAGAGCTACATCTGCTCATGGACTAAAAGTTCATATTAAACAACAAGAAAATGAAAGGCCAAATGTGACAAAAAATATTGTTTACAAAGATTTTTTGAAAAAACTATCAGTCGCACACCCTAGTTTTCACAACGCAAATGTAGGATTTAATATTTGCTTTTTTTATAAAACAAACTTATTTCTTTTTTGTTGCTGATTGGGTTCCCTTTAATTTTCAGTTTATGCTACCCTTTTTTTTTTAAATGTTTTTGCGTGTGTCTTTTTATTGTGAGCACTGTCTTAGGATTCAGGTTCACTTTTGCTTTAGGATCATACAAAATTTGCTGCAATCTTTTCCTCATAAACTTTACATGATGCCATCAGAATTGCATGTTAGTATCTTTTGCTTTTATAAACTCATCGTGAAATTCATCTGTGACAGGTAGATTTTCAAACCGCCAGTTTTATGTGCCATGTATCTTAATCTTAGTGCTGAAATACTTATTCCCTTTATCGCTGTCAGTTTTAAAATCCTTTTTTGGTATCTAACTTTCTTTTTTAACACTTGGCAGCACAATGGAAGGAAATGCAACTACTTTGGTGCCACATGCCTCCGAAGACAAAGCCATTGAACTTACCAAAGGTAATGCAAGAGACTATTACAATTTGTCACCTAACACCAACATCTCACAAAGAAGGTCCTTGAAACTAGACTATACAGAAAATGGGTTTCAGTCACTTACGGCAAAAAGGATGCAGCTGGGTTCGCTGGGAAAAAAAAGAAACTGGGTATTGTTGTGTCTTGATAGATCAAGAGTTATGCGTTAATTCACGTAGCATAGATAAGATGTAGCTCTAGTTAGGATTTGTCTAATAAGAAATCACCATCGACAGGGTAATGCTATACAAGGGAACATGAATGTTAGAGAGATTGACTACTTCAACCCAAAAATCAAGCTCGGAGAGGTTTATAGGATTTCAGAGTTCATGTGTGAGCCAACCAATTCTTACCAGCAGACCATTAACAACAAAACAAGCCTCAAGTTTAGGAAAGCCACAAAATTTGATGCTATACAAGCACCAAACATCCCGCACCATTACTTTGATTTTGTTTTATATAACCAGCTTCATCACAGAATCCCTACTGAAGATGCAATGGGCTGAATGCAATACCCGATTCTGACAGGTCGTCTTTCAACTCTTGAAATTTTAACACCAAATAGAATGATAAAATGCTAACACTTTTCTCCTCACAGATTACATGGGTTGTTTGCAGTCAGTAGGGGAGCTTACACGCAAACCAAGTGCCAACCAAGAAGCAACTATCTTTAGAAAAGTGGATATTGAAAATTTAAGGTACACTAATTTATGTTTAAATTCTTTTGTTCAAAAAAATAAGCTAGCAAGGTTTATCATCTCTCTTATGAGTTTCTGATGTTTGCAGTGGTAATGTTTATGTGGGATGACATGGCTAAAAAATTTGAGGACGCTCAGGTTGAAAAAATGGAACATCCAGTTATAACTGCCGTCAGCTCTTGCCGCGTGTCAAAATACAAAGGTATTGCACTAACAATTTATGAAAACTTAAATGGCAATTCCTCACAGCAGTTTTAAACAATGCAATGACAGATTACCAACTAACAGCGACCTCTGCAACACGCTACCACTTAAACCCAAAGATACCAAAGGCCAAATTAGCAAGGGCAAGGTAAAGTCTTTAGCCCCCAAAAAATTGAATATTATGTCATCTTTGCATCAAAATTTTCCCTGGTATAATTTTTCGATGCAAAACAGGCACACGGAGAGGCACAAAAAAAACTGCCACTTCGCATTGCCAAGACTCCATGTGAAGCTATGGAGAAAGAAATGTTCCGCAACAGGTTCCCTTTAAAGACACTTTTACAAAGAGGATCCCGAAAGTTACATGGTCGAGCCTTCTGTCACATAAAATTGCATGGCTTAACATTCGTTACAACTTTGTGCAAAACTTTTTGCCAAAAAATACCACAACTAATCATTCGCACAAACTTTTGTAGGTGCAATTCACCATCGAAGCAATGATCACCAAAGATCAACATAAAAGAGACCGGTATTACATGTCTTGCGTACCAATGTGCTTCGAAAGTGAAAGAAGAAGAAGGGATGTACCATTGCCTAAACCATGGAAGGCGGTGCAAAACCATCTTATAAGTGTGTGGCTTTCTATGTCGACCTTACATAATGTTAAAAAAATGAATGCGCTGCAAATGCAAACCTACTAATTTTACTACATGCAATGCGCAGGTTTAATTTCAAAGCCTTCATCACAGACGCATCTGCAACAGTCCCGGTAACTTTCTTTAGCCCTGCAGCAGATGATGTTACAGGATATTCGTGTTCAGAGTTGCTGGCAAGCCACAAAGCAGAGGACCCGCAAGAAATACCAGCACAGATTTTTGCGATTGAAGGTCAGAAAAACATTTTTCAAATCCATTTCAACACAGAAGGTCGAGCAACAGATTTTGTTGTCGATAAAGTTTTCAACAAGAACAGCCAGCAAAGTGAAAAAATGAAGATGATAGAAGGAAGCTCAGGTAACATCATTTAAATCAAGCGTGTATATTATTTGAATAAAATGCTGCTGCCAACAAGTATTGAACATTTGGGTGTATATGATTAGGAACACCGGCGATAACTCTCACGCCAGCAAACTAGCAGCATCTTCACCGAAACGAAAATGAGGAAAGTGACATCACAGAAACAAAAGATCAGAAAGGTAAAAACTACAGTTTTAATACGATATTCCGCATCCATACCATTTGCAGCTTAAAATACTGAATCTTTGTTTATGAAAAACTAGGGACACCACTGACACCTCTTGCAGTGACACTCCAACAAGATTTGGAAGGGCAAAAACGATAAACGAATCGAGTCAAAAAGTGTAAAGAGGGCGTTGTTCTAGGATGAGCAAGAAGATGCAAAGAAACAGAAAGGTACGTTTTACAGACCTATGAACCAATTTTATTCAATGAAATATGTTACAATCATTTGTCTTGACTCTCAATCAAATAATACAATAACACTAATGATAAAACTACACACATGCATGCTTAGAAACACAACAAAAAACAGAGACCACACTTATTTGCCACGTACTCATAAATCCATCACACACCTGATTTTCTGAACAAATATGTCATTGCCACGAGCATTAAGCTCCAGTCACGCGGCTAGATGCGATCTGCATGACCTTTTGGTCATCTCTAGCTTGGATACCCCTCGGATACTCGCTTTTTTTGAGCATATACATTCCCAACACTCTCCAACTTTTGAATGAAACTAAGCCTTGCACAAGTGATGTCAAGTAATTTTCCAAAGAATTGCGGTCATCTCCTCAGTGACATGTTAATATCTTCACCAAGATTGGTAACATAGCTACCCAAGATTTCAGCACTCAATTGTTAGAATTGGCCTCGGCTCTGGTCACATTTAGGACGTCTAGACATATTCTTCTCTCGCTTCTTTGTGACAAGTTAAAAATATGTTGGTGCAATAACAAGTCAGCCTTTCAACTGCCTTAAATAGACAAGCAAAGAAATAAAAACAAAACAAACCGTGAGCTGCAACACTGTTCTAACCTTTCTTTTTATCATGATTTATCTATAGTTAAGTTACAATTTTATTATTTCTTTTATTCAACACAATATCTTGCACAATTGTGTTACACAAACATAAATGCCACTTTGGTGAAGACAGCAAATCCTTATCATAGAAACTTAAATACCCTGCATTTGTCATTGCTACCGTCTGATCAACCTTTTATCATCTTTTCTATCAAATTTTGTTACGTGATTCAAATTTTCTATGGCAAAACAAATTTGTACGCGGTTTCTACCTCCTCGATGAAACGCCCCCTTTTAGTAATAATGCTGACTAATATTACAGAAATTACATTTATTTCTCAAGCCATTTCAATGTCCACTAAGGTTGGCACATTTAACCTACTTCACTACCAAAATCCTCACAGTTCAATCCTTTAGATAATACATACATGGTCTACTATTAATGAATAACAACAAAAGAAAATCACAGGTTCTGCACCATTTATGTACCTGCATTTATAATCTTTGTCTGAATTCACATGCTATTTATTCAGCCTTTTAAATAATGCATGCAAACTCCACTGTAAATTAGTACCAGCATCAGAAAATTGCAAATGACCTTACTATTTACACAGCCTCTTTAAAATGTAGCCACAACTTGGCATTAAATAACCTGTTTCTACTTACACATTATCACAAGAATTACTATTGGTGACTAGCCATTCCAAACAGTAGCAAAAAAAAATAATTTTGAATGCCATCTGCATTTCTTAGTCTCTGCACACTTGTCAAAGTTTAATATAATAATGATTTCTATAGGTACTTTAACTTGCAACCACAGATTGCCATTGAACCATAAAAACTGGCATTTTCCTTCACCCCCACACACAATATCAGCAGTAAACACAGCTATTGTTAGGCATATCATTTTGCACAAAGCTAAGAGATCAATGCATTCACAAAAGCAAGCCTTTATTCAAAAGAAAAACATCATACTTCACTAGACAAAGCACATAAGAACACAAAAAAGTGAAAAAATAAACAGGCTTGCTACTAACACACTTAGAAACAGCAGACACCAGACAAACCATCACTAATCTTTTAAATCCATCAAACCAACATGACGCTGCTTTTCAATCCTCCCTTCACGAGCTAAATCCAAAACAGCAATCAATGCAGCTAGGATATCTCGATCCCTCTGTTGCGTCTCAGTCATACACTCAACTGCATCAGGAGAAACATCATTGAAAGGGCTAAAAGTTTTAGCCTCTTCGATTAGCTGATCTGTTTTCTCGATGCTGCTCTCAAGATCAGCACATTTGTGCCCAATATACATGATAAGATTCTCATTCTCTCTCCATTCCTGCACAAACAAATACTTGAAGCAATGTTAAAGCTTGCTAGAGCCACAACGTGTTTTAAATGGTCAATAGTTGGTGTTGCACCCATGGTTGTTACATGTAACCTGAACAACAAATACCCTAACAAAGGTATCCTTATATAGCCAGACAAACAAATAAAAAATTTGAAACAGTTAATAAAATAAGAATATACATATATAATAAAAATAAAATGATTATAATTAAAATATATATATATATATATATATATATATATATATATATATATATATATATATATATATATATATATATAAACACCAAAATCAAAAAAGCTCCATTGTCGGTAACTCACAAACCAGATACCAAGTTTTAGTGATACACACGATATCTTACAACAACAGATGCAACGATGACAAGAGCGTAACATTAATCGATAGTGCAGACCTACATGAACTTCTACCGTAAACACAACAACAACTAAAACCGCAGAAATCCATCTTAATTATATTGCTCCATAGTAAGTGCATGATGGTTCTGCAAAAGTACGTGCTTCATGTGCTAGGTCAACAAGAACGACCATTGCAGCAACAGCTTGATAATCCTTATTTTGTGCTTGCCGCAAACATGAGAGACCATCAACACCACGTGGTCACCGGGCTAAAACTTTCACCCTCTCTAAGCAATTCCCATTTTTTATGATTCTTGCACGGACATCATTACATTTTTCATTCAAAACCATAATAAGGCCTTTGATATCAGCTTCTTCATGCAAAAACAACAAACGAAAAGCTCGGTTCAGCTTATTAGAACGGCATGCTGCTTTAAGTTCATCAAAATTAGGAGTCACTGCCATCTTTTTTGCACCACCTTCATAAGAGGGAATTAATGGAGTATGACCCATACTCATGCTCACATGGGCACTACATATATAGACAAGAGATAGAGGCATGTAACCAAAAACAGTTTAGGGAACCAGAAACAGTGTCAATCTCAAATGCTTTTAGTCCAAACATTTTCTACCTAACCATCACATGCTCCTTTTTTGCCGCACTAACTTTTTACATGTTTTGTTCCTAATGTTTTTCCTCTTATTATATTTATGTAGTGGCAGTGGAGGGTTCGGCTACAGAAAAAAGAAGGACCAGGAACACAGAGAAAAAGAAAGACATCTAGATGTTGGGTTGATAAATGTTTAAACTGGATTTGTTAAAAAACATCATATGTTTTGCAACATATTTTTTTCAAAGCAGAAATATGCAGCGAAGAAAACATTGGCCATCTTTTGTGTATGACTTAGACTAAACATATGGTATGCTTGCATGCCATGGTGTCAGCTTTATTCTGACATAGTGGCACCCAAAATGCAAGAGTATTCTTTTGTGTAGGCTGCAGCGCCAACTGCTTCCACCAGTTAGGTCTGCAAATACATTGCACCACTACATGTAGGTGAAACATATGTGCCTTGCTACTATGAATTGATGCAGGCAGCAACTATGTGTGCAACATATTTGATGTCTAAACTGCTTGCAGCAGTTGGTATGTAAACTACTTGCATATTTTGGTATGTGAATGTAGAAACACCTGAACTGTCTATGTATGTTTACATCCATGTTTCATAGAACACACCGCGGCAACACGCGGGCACAAATCCTCGTATAATTTACATATGACAAAGTTTTCTACGAAACAATATTTATCTAAAGAACAATCCATGCAATCTTCGCCATCCATTTATTTCATCAAATAAAAAAACCTATTTTCATCTTAAAAAAAAAGAAAAAGAAAAGAAAACGTCAATCGTTACGCGGAATTAATTACACTATCGCGACGAGAATTAAATTATCTTTCTATAGATATACAATTTTGTATACTTTCGAAAATTTTTTTTTTCAAAATTTCTGCTCTGAAAAATCACAAATTATTTTCATTAGGACTTCATATCAAGTTTCCAACACGCATGAAACTTATGTTTGCCATTAACAAATACTCAAATAGTCAAACGTGCATGGAAGCTTCATACTGATTCTAACACAAGTGTTGTGCTTACACTTTGGTATATAATGTAGAATCATTTGTTTTCTTTAAACTATGTGGGATAAAAAGTTCCCTCACCACAAAAACAATACCAAATATGTGTTCATTAGGTCATTGTATATAAATCGTTTATCTTCTCAATCTACTCCAATGATTGCTACTAAATTCAAGTATAACTATCAAGTGACAATGCAATTTGACACGAATATCCCCTATGGACCTGGTCTAAGCTCATTGCTACCACGGACAAATTTTCAACCGATGTGATTGCAATTTAATCTTAGCAAAGAATAAAAATAGATGATAGCAAACGTTCCATGACTTGATCCATTCATTATTTGGGTAGTCTAACGTAGTTCCAAAAATATTATGACTTCATATCAAGTTTACGCTTATCTTCTTGCTCTATGTTTAACACTAACATAGAAAAGAAAATACACGAAAGCATCATACTCATCCTAAGACGTGTGATTTGTATACACCTTGATATATAATGTAGAATCATTTCTTCTCCTTAATCTATGTGGGGTATAATATTGTCTTGGTTTGCATCACAAACACAATACTACCAAATATGTGCTCATTAAGTCATTGTGTATAAATCATTTATCTTTTGAATCTACTCCCATAATTGATACTAAGTGACAATGCAATCTGATACGAAAATCCACTATGGAATACTATACCACCCACATCACAAAAATATTCCAAACAATATCAAAACGACATATTGTTTCATTTAAGTGTGAGACCAACGAAGAGAAACATAAGTGTGAGACTGTTCCAAAGTTAACCTAAGCATTTACAATCTACCCTTTGCAAAAAATATTTAAAAAAAAATTACATGTCAAGCTAACTAATTATTTCACACAAACATATCACATAATATGATAAACATAATTTCATAAATTATTAACAAGATAACCTCAAAGCATTATAGTACTAACCCGACGCAAATAAGTTATTGACACTTCTTTAGTAACATCTCATATATAATAAGAACTCTACAAATTGCTATTGGCCCAATGGAGTACACCAATTTGCTTACATGGAAAAATTGAGTATTCCTTTTAGCCAATAAAAGTCAAAATTGAATCTTAATTTGGTCAAACTCTTTAATTTTCTTCCAATTTATAAAATCTACTAAAAACACGTGTTAATTTTGTAAAAAAAACAACTTAAAAAGGAAAGGATAATTAATAAAACCTTAGTTGTTAAAGTTTTAAAAAATTATATGAACTCATGTATTTTTATGTTTTGTTATAACTTTATATAATATCAATAGTTAAATTCAAATAAGATCAACTTAAACACCATGTCATTTAAACAAAATTAAATCATACAAGCAACAAAATTCATACAAAATATTCATTATAATACTTGTCGCATTTCCAAAAAAGTTGAGAGTTCATATCAAGTTTTCGCATACGCTTTTCCACTGTGTTTAAGTTAACGCAAAGAAGGACGCCTGCGAATATAATATCAATAGTTAAATTTGAACGAGATTAACCCAAACACCATGTCAGTTAAACAAAATCAACACATACGAGCAACAAAAAATCTATACAATATATTTACAAAAATACTTATCTTGCATTTCTCCAAAAAAGTTGAGACTTCATATAAAGATTTCGCATTTCTCCAAAAAAGTTATGACTTCATATCAAGTTTTCACATTGTGCTTTTCTCAGTGTTTAAGTTAACACAAAGAAAGACACTTGCGAAAGCATCATACTAATTCTAACACGTATGATGTGTATACACTTTGGTACATAAGGTAAAATCATTTCTCTTCTTTAACCTATGTGGGATAGAAAGTTCTCTTGGTTATCTAGACTTACTCTTTATACTGAATTCCTGTATAATTTTTAAAGTGATGATACAACCAGATATGAAGATTTTGCGTTTATATTGATATGAATAACACCATTCTCTTTTTCATTTTTTAATCATTTTAAACAAAATTTACAAAAAAAGTTAGCATAACATCATTCAAACTCACCATCTACTGTTGAATAAATCCATAATATTAACGGTTACCGTTGTGTTTCCGTTATTTTTGTTACGGTGAACGGAATATACAAGTTGATGATTACTGTTTTTATAATCGTCCATACAGTTTCATGTTTGCACAATGCACTGAGTGTGTAAATGTATATTTGAATGAATGTATTTGTTTTGATCCGTTATTATTAGTAGTAGCAGTTTTGTTAACGGAATATACTCTTGTTAATAGTTCCGTTACAATATTAATAATCGTTATTGTGTTGTTATATTTGGGAATTGGGACTATCAAATTGTGTTATTGAAATGATGGGAAGTCGTCATCGTTTCCATCACAAAAACGATAAAGTAGCCAGAAATACCCTTAACTCAAGCATTTGTCTTGTTATAACCAATACCGAGTTAAGGGACGAAACTAGGACTAAAAGAGACCGGGTGCACAAAATATTTAAAACATAACTGTAGACATAATTTTTTGAGACCGGGTGTTATACAAAATCGAGGTTATTTTAAAAAAAATTAACACTACGGAACAAAATTTCATCGGTGTCCCGTGACACCACGGGACCCCCTTGTTCCATCACTAAGCAAGTTTGTGTTCACTATAAATGATTTATCTTCTAAATCTACTTTGATAACTCCATGTAAGGATGTAATTTTTAAGTGACGATGCAATTAGATGCATAAATCCTCCATAGAGTACTCTATCAGCTACAACACAGATTCATTGTGCTGGATAACTCTGTGATTAATTTAATCTTAGAAAACATAGTAGGTTCCGCATTTGAACACCAAACACGAGAGTGACTCCAACATATAAATTCATTTCCAAAATATAAAGTTCATGTTTCCATCTAAAAAAATATAAAGTCCGCATAAAAATATTTAAAACAAAACCAGTGTTATACAAAATTCGATGTGTAAACAAATTTCATCTGTCAACCACTCAGACCCTTCGTTCCATCACTCAAGTTTGGTTCACTATAAATGCTTCTAAATCTACTTTGATAACTCCATGTAAGGATGTAATTTTTAAGTGACATAGGTGAGTGGTTCATACGATGTTCAAAACGATGTGATTGCAATTTAATCTTAGCAAAGAAAACATAGGTGTGGTCAGATGTTCCGTTACTTGGTCCGTGAATTTTTTGTGAAGTTCACCGCAACACGTAGCAACAGTGACTCCAACATATAAATTCATTTCCAAAAATATAAAGCCTTCATAAAAAGTTTCCATCTAAAAATATAAAGACTTCATATAAAGTTTCCAATAGTATCTGCCGTTTACATTTGTCATTAACATAGAAACAGACATGCATGGAAGCTTCATACTAATTCTAACACGAGTGTTGTGCATACACTTTAGTATATAATGTAGAATCATTTCTTCTTTTTAACCTATGTGGGATAGAAAGTTCTTTCACCACAAAAACAATACCAAACAACAATTTTTATATACTTTTTAGTATACCCATGTGAAAAAAACAGAATTTACCCTAAGTCAATCGAACACAAAGGGATAGAAATAGAGAATCTCAAAATGGAATCAAGATTATGTTGACCAAATTTTAAGGAAAAAGAACATGGGATTATTGAAATTAATGATTAATAGAGAGACGAAACAAATCAAAAAATTTAGCATAAGAAAAATCTATGAACTTAGGATCAGTGTGTTGTGTTTAATGTTTAGGGGGTGTTGATTAAGTTTATTTGTGGGCTTAGAGCTTATGTTATTTGCCTTATTTTACAAAAGCATAAATATTTTGGCTTGTGATAACTATCGACTTTTATAAGCTTATTATGATATAGCCCACAAATAATCTAAAACAAACACCCCTTTAATTAAGTGTCTAATATTTCATTTTACAAATAGGTTTACCGTGGATTAGTCTGTGTAGAGATGGTGCTCACTCTATTCGCATAACTTGAACGAATAAAACTTTATTTGTTTACTCTTTTAATTAGTACAGCACGTGTTAACGGGCCTATCAAAGTGTGCTATTGAAATTAGGAGTATAAGTTGGTTTAGTTGTGCTATAGGTTGGCCGCCAAGTGATTTTGATCGGTTTTGGTTGTGGACTTGTTGGGTATGTCGTGATATGGGTGGTGGCGCAGTTTCTTGTTTGTGTCTAGGGTCGCACTTTCAGCGAGTAAAGAAGGTTGAGGGTCATGGATTTTTTTAACTTGTGGTGGCCTAACAATCTTGGGTATGTTCAATATCAAATGCTTTTAGATCTTGTTATGCCACCCAGGCACCCACTAGTAGGATTACACAAGTGGAATTAGCTTATTCGATATTTCAGCAGGTTTCTTCATTTTCATCCTTTCGTACCGAGGGATTGCCCTCATATGGTTAGCTTTTGTTTAGGTTTCGTGACGAAGGTATTTCTTTCGTTGTTTGGATACTCACGATTTCTGCTTAGGGTCGTTGTATCTTTTGATTTGTTGTAGTCGGATTTATTTTTGTCATTGTAATTTCTAACATTATGTTGATTTTTATTATTTATAAAAGTGTCTTTCAAAATAGAAAATAGAAGGATAAGAGGATGCTTTGTTATTTGTAATACATACATAGAACATTAATCACGACTTTTAGACCCATATAGTTTAGCATCAAGAGGCATGTAGTTTGCAATCAGGCCAACTACCAAAAATTTATCTTTTGTTGACATTTATCTTTTTCGCATTTTAATTTAAAAAGATGTGTGTATTTTATTAAATTGTGTAAAAAACTATCGCATTAATAAGTGTGAAGATATATATAAACAAGGGATAATGACAAAAATACCCTATTTTTCAAACCTACTTCACAAAATACCCTATTTTATACTCAAAAACTCAAAATACCAAAAAAATCCGCAACTTTTTTGAGAAAAATCGCAAATTTGCGAGTTTTTTGCGAAATTGGAAAAAAATTTCGATATTTTTAAGAAAAATCGCAAGACTTGCGAAATTTCTTAAAAATATCGAAAATTTTGATATTTTAAAGAAATATCGAAATTTGCGATATTTTAAAGAAATATCAAAATTTGCGATATTTTCTAAAAATTTCAAATTTGCGATATTTCTAAAAAATATCGCAAACTTATGGATAAAACTTATGAGATTTTTGTCGAGCTTGCTGAGATTTTCCTGATAAAACGTGTTTTATTGTTATTTTAGCTCCCTTCACTAAAAAAAACTCAAATTCTTACTAAAAAACTCAAATTCTCAAGTTTTTCATGAATTCCGTCAAAGAAACCGTCAAAATACGTGTATGTAAAGGAGGTACATGGGAAAGAGTGGATGGTGTGTTGGAGTATATGCCGTTAAATTGTGTAAAACGTACACTAATTTTACCATTGTTGTCATCATATTCATGTTTACTAGAAGTGGTATCCGAGAGGCTAGAAATCGATGCTAATAGTGGTTTTATGGTAACTTACAATTCGGATAATGATATTGTAGAGGTATGTGATGATTTGGAAGTCAATGAATTTATGGAATTTGTTGTTAAAAGTAGTAGAATTGTTACGTTGTGTATTTGTCACACCCCAAAAATGGCGCAGCGGAATGACATTTACGGGGTATGACTTCATAACCAAGAACACAAGGTGTCAAAATAGAGAAATACTAAATGCATTCATCACAATCACAAGTCAAAGTTACAATGATCCATAATACGGTGGATACAAGTCTTACTACATAAGTTCACAATAATTAAGTCTTAAGGGGCATTTCCAAATGCATAACTCGAACACACCCGTAGAGTCTTGTCTTATGTCACTAGGTTACTCAATTCTATGCAACTTCGCTTAACACCGAAAATGGATACTAACATAAAGTTGGTGAGCTGGTTTAAGAGTTAAACCACAAAATCATAGTAGTGTAGGACAATAGTGAGCAAGATATATGAATATGAAACACGTTAGCGACAACCTACCAATAATGTTACACGTTACCAATGGTGGGAGCTACCAGATAGTACTATCAACTTGTTTCGCTCCTAACGGAGTTAAACAAAGATACAAAAACACAATGTATCATCACAAAAGTCACATAATTCAATCAAACGCACATATTGTCCCAAAACATGTAAACAGTAGCACAAGATAAAAATAGTTAAAACATCATTTGAGTACCATTTTCCCCAAGGAAAACATGTAAAAGTGGGCTCTCACCTTAGCAAGCAATGATAACGGAAACAAATGTGAAAACTTGAAATGTAATCCAAAAAGTCTTAACTAATCTAAATAATTAAGTGGTTTTAGAAAAATATGATATGTCATATTCATATGAGTTTTAAATGCAAAATGGTTCCACTTGCAATGAGGTTTTAATGACTCAAACATGATAAATGCAATTTTTGACGTTAAATGGTTATTTGGTAATAAGTATATAAAAGTGATTTTCGTCCAACTTTTGATGGTCATTATTAATTCCGGTTTGGCTTGATTCGAGTTCCTATGTTGAGTATACCACGAGCTGTAAAAGGTTCACTGGCACTCCTCACGAATCCAACTCTAAATATGTCAAAAACAGACCCAAACATAGGTCGTTGGAACAACCCAAAAATAGTGTGCTGAAAGTTTATATGCGGATTTTATAAATTCAAAAGTCCGTAGTTTCTTCAGTTGCTTTTTGTTCATTCGACTTCCTAAATTTAGCTAATGATGTCTAGTCTCAATATATGCTGGAAAACGCTACTGTGGACATGGTTTTTGAGGCCTTTTGGGTCGATTACGGGGCTGCGGTACAGAAAAAAAAGGGACAGAAATTGTCCAACTTTACGGGTTCGTATCTTTTTTAAAAAGGGTCCGTTTCTAGTGTTTCAAATTGCTAAACTCAAGTCTATATGTATACTTTTGATTTCTACAGACCTTAATCCATGATAACTCGTTTTTAAACAAATATTTCAACTGAAAATATTCAACCCTTTTATAGGGTTTTCCAAACAGCTTTTGTCGAGTTAAAAGACTCGTAGCTCACTCGTTTCTTAATGAAATTATGCATTTCAAAAGCCTAAAATTATCTATATTGAATCTAGTTTCCAAATCTGGTCTCCAGTTATTTTTCCCATGTGCCAATTAATAGAGTTTAATCGATTTAGGTACTGAGGTCACTGCTGCCAGAAAACCAGAAATTTGTCGTGTCAGGTTTTAGCCATATTTCGACGCTCCATTAAACTCCCTAAATCTAATTTAAGATGTTCCCTAACACTTTCTAGTTTATTATTTTTAGCCAAAATGTCTCGAAGTGGGCTGTTTTCTCGTTTAAAATTCAGAACTCAGAAAAGTGTTGATTCTGGACAACATAACTTGTTGCGATTACTTCAAGTAGTAAACCTTTTTCTAAAATTTCGAAATTGGACGTGGTACATCCTAACACCTATATATAAGTATGGTTAATTCAGATTTTCAAAAGAAAATGTGTAATTATTTTATTTAAGTGCATGTGAGGCTGATTTGACAGCATGGTATGTTTTGTTTCAAGTTTTCTAAGCAAAAATTTCAACATCGCAAGTGTATAATAACATGTGAGAACATAAATGATGTATGAAATGTATAAAATGGATGAAAATGAGTTTAGAAGGCTCACAAAGAGGATGAATGATTTGTGTGTCGGATGATCAAGAAGGTTTAACCAAAACCCAAGATTCAAGAATTTTAACCCTAGCTTATAATTCACACCCTTATACTAATAATTAAACCATGTATTTTCCAAATCAAATGCCAAATCCCAGCTTTGCTACTACTGTCGTAAAATGGAGAGGGAATAATAAGAGTGATTTGTGAGCTTTGAGTGTGAAAATGAGTATGTGAAAATTAAAGTGAATAAAAGGTCCTTAAAAGTTGTAACTTTGGAGCTAGTCAAAGGTATTTTCCTATGTTCAAAGAGTGCGTATGGCTGAATTTGGAAGGTGGCTGCATATAGGGTGGCATGTTAGAAAGAGAAAAGCATCACATGCTTAGTTAAGAATTTGTGTAGAGCTAGGAGTAGTAAGTGTGAAGTTTTAGAATAAGAATTCATTTGTTTGCACTACTACAAATGAGAACCAATCATCTAGAATGTCAAGTGGGTAGTTTATGTAGCTTTTGATAGTATAAGTTGTAGGTATGTAAGTATAAGAAAGGTAGTGAAGTGTTGGGTAATTGTATGCATGTACATTAAAATGCAAACGTAAGCGTTTGAAAAAATATAAAAAATAAAATAAAATGCGTTTACAATTAAAACATGATTATAAAAGTCATATGGTACATATCTTACGTAGACTAAATTTTGTTTGATGCCGGTTTACGTAAAAAATTTGTTTCTCGGGTTACGAGTTTTGACTGAACGGGTATACATAAAAGTGAAATTTTAAATATCAAAAGTAATTAGTTTCGAGTTTGAGGTTGAGTAAGGACCTGTAAAATTGCGGGTTGTTATAGTATTTTTGAGTCTAGTGTAAGTGGTAGGCAATTATCAACTACGGGAAGCAATCAACAAAGCAATTTTATTCATGCTAACGCGTCTGTAAATGTATATCAAACCGACTATCATGCCACACAAATTCACCAAACACAAATGCCTTGTAGTAGTTTTTATCAAAATTTTCATAGTTTTCAACATATGCATGGATTTCCTGGGAATCCTATGTATGTGCTGAATTCTGTGTATCATCTGCAGGATCCTCAAAGTGATTCACTAATCAAAAAACAAGTTGTTGGTTCACCGAAAAACAAAAAGACTAACGAAAGGGATTTGCTAGATGATGATAAATTACGGCCTTTCTGAGAAAAGGTAATGGGTGGTGTTTTTGGGAAAGTGAAAAGATTGTCTGGCGAGGATGAGAGTAGTGAATCATGACGCGAGTAGAAAATCGATGAGGAGGTTAGTGAATCCAATGAGAAGAGTAAAAAATTTGATGATGAGAACAAGAAATGTAAGAAGGATAAATTTTGGAATATGCCTCCCCTACTCAAAACACCAGTCCCAGATATCAACTCGAAAAAAGGTATGTGTTCTAGAACATCTAGTCTTGTTCGTTTGCATGATACTTTTGATAATAAAGAACATATAAAAGTTGTTTTGGGTAGAAAAGCTCTTGAAGAAGGATTTCAAATTAGATACCCAAGATCGACCCCAAAGGGTATATGCAAAATGTATTGATGACACATGTGAATGGGTTTTTCGAGCCTATATACCCAAAGACAATAAAATGTTTTATGTAACAAAATTTGACGACGATCATACATGCACTAAAACTCAAATTCAGCTACATCATCGTAATGCTTCCCCAAAAGTCCTTGGTCATATATTGAAGGAGGTAATGTCTCAGAATAGTAGGATTTATAGGGGAAAGAGATTATGACAGATATGAATGCTAGGTTCAAAATTGATATATCATATTCTCAAGCTTGGCGAGCTAAATGTTATGCATTGCAATTGTTGAGAGGGACTCCTAGGGAGTCGTTTTCCGAACTCCCTTTGTATTGCCACAATTTGAAACTAAAAACCCGTGGACTATTACACATATTGAAACTGACGATGAAGACAGATTTGAGATTTTTTTTTCTTGCAATGGGTGCTGCGGTAAGTATTGTTTATTACAAACAAATAAATATATTATTCATGCTATCTATTTATTATTCTAATTATCGAAAGATTTTTTTATGTAGATTCATACATTTGTGTCACACATGCGACCATTGATTATAATAGACGGTGCACATCTTAAAGGGGAATTTTTGGGTACAATGTATCTAGCAGTTGCAATAGATGGTAATAATCGATTCTCCGCTTGCATACGGAGTGGGTAAGTCGGAGACATTTAGATCTTGGATTGGTTTTTGACGAAACTCAAGGAATGTATAATTGGTAAGCAAGATAACTTAACGATCATATCTGATGGAGCTAGATCCATTGCTTTGGCCATTCAGAATGTATTTCCCAATGCATTTCATGGTCGTTGTTGTCGCCACTTGTTGATGAACTTACGTGCAAAGTGTCCTCGATTTATAAGTAAGGAAACGCTATTTTGGAGAGCATGTAAAGCATATCGGATTTCAGACTTTGAAGAACGTTTTAGCACTTTACGTGATGTATTGCCTAGAGCCGCTAATAAACTTGATAGGATTGGTCATGAAAAGTGGGCAAGGGTTCACTTCCCCGGTATGCGTTATAATTACATGACCTCCAATAGTGCGGAATTAGTGAACGCATTATCTCGACATTCTCGAAAACTCCCGATTTGTATGATGATTGATTGGTTCATAAAATCTTTGCAACAGTGGTACTTTGAACATCGACAAACGGCAGGTAAACACATTACCAAACCATGCCTATTTATGTTTCTTTTTTTTATATATTTTACTCACATATATTATACCATGTATAGATGAACATAAACATGAATTAACACCCTGGGCGGAGGCCAAGATAGCTAAAAGAATTGCAAAATCCACCACATGGACTGTAAGACCCGATGCAAACTACCTTTACAATGTTGTTGATTATAACAAAAATGGGACAGTTGATCTTAATACTAGGACATGTAGCTGTGGACAATGGCAATTATCGGGTTTACCTTGTGGGCATCTTATTGCTGTTATGCGACATTTGCGCCAATCAAGTGCAAATCAGTTTGCATTTCCGTGTTTCAAG
This sequence comes from Chrysanthemum makinoi, assembly GCA_910596185.1. NCBI lineage: Eukaryota > Viridiplantae > Streptophyta > Magnoliopsida > Asterales > Asteraceae > Chrysanthemum > Chrysanthemum makinoi. The sequence continues at coordinate 331,617,784 of OU343222.1, read as the reverse complement.
ACTAGTGTTTGGAGGGCTTCATACAACGAGGTTATATACGATGTTGGGCATCCTTCAGAATGGGAGAAACCAGATGGTCTTATAACTGTCCTTCCACCTGTAATGGACAAACGTCAGCCAGGAAGGCCGCGTAATCGTGATCGATTTAAATCTAAGGGTGAAGAAACTACACCAAAATCATGTACACGATGTCGTAAAGATGGACATAACCGTCGTGATTGCCCATCAGATATACCATCCCAGACTTTTATTGCGACAACATCAAGTGTGAAGTCAGGTTCTAGCACATCAAGGAAAGGTTCAAAAAGATCTAAAGAATCTAGTGTGTATGAAGAAATATGATAACGTATTGTATTATTGAACTATGTTATTTCTTTTAGTGTTATTGAACTATGTTATTTCCTATTAAGTATTTTTTGCCAATATGAAAAGTAGACATTACATTACATCACAATGATAATTAGACATTACATTGCATGACAAAATTTGACATTACATTGCATGACAATGATAATAGTTATTAAATTATTATAAAGCCTTTTGATTCGGCACTTGAACTAGCTCTACAAGCCTCACGGTCTTCGTTTACCTCCTCGCTTACAATGTAGATATGAAGGAATTGCGTCTTTCCGTGTCCAATATACATGTATAGATCCATGTAATCTTCTTCAGTCCATAGTTGTTGTAGTCTAGTATCTAAGTCACAATTAGGTTTTTGAAAATAGCAGAAATAATCGTTTGACTCGATATTCTCAACAACGCCAGTAGCATCACTTATTTTCTTCATAATATTATACATGTCTTCCCTACTAAAATCATCAATGTTTAAAAAGTCTACCTCATGTATCTTTCCATGCAAGTATTTTCTTTTTGGAAAACCAGAGAAACGTCCTTCATGGTGTATTAACAATGAAAACAGGTAAGGAAATTCATCTGTGCATTATAAAACCAAAATTTATTGGTTAACTACCTTTAAAATATAAAGCATTAAGGTAATGTAGCAAACGTACCTTAAGTATTTCCAATGTATGATGGTGTACCAGACTCTCGAATACAGTAAAACTTGGGTAAATCCATGATGAATGTTTATAAAATATGGGCATACTCTTATATATATATATATATATATCCCTATATTTGCGATATTGCATTTTTTGCGAGATAAGATTTTTGCGAGATTACAACTGACAAAAAGAACAACTTTATTCAGGGATAAGATATACGCGATATTGCATTTTTAAGAAAATTTTCGATATTTCTTTAAAATATCAAAAATTTGTGATATTTTTTAAAAATATCAAAAATTTACGATATTTTTAAGAAATATCAAATGTTTCGATATTAAAAAATTCGCAAACTTAAGAAAAAAATTATCATTTTTTGCGAGATTACAACTGACAAAAAGGACAACTTTATTCAGGGATAAAGTATTTGCGATATTGCATTTTTTGCGAGATAAGATTTTTGCGAGATTACAACTGACAAAAAGGACAACTTTATTCAGGGATAAGATATTTGCGATATTGCATTTTTTGCGAGATTAGATTTTTGCGAGATTACAACTGACAAAAAGGACAACTTTATTCAAGGATAAGATAAGTATTTAATTAACTTATAAATACCCCTTAACTTCAACATTTTTATACACAACAAAATGTCTCATCGAAACACAAGATATTCCCAACCATACCATAACAAACCATTCACAGCTCCTTAACATAACGTTGGCAGTTCTTCATCACAACCAAATATGAACCATCCTTCGTCTCCGTCATCCATTTAGTGATGAAAATGTGGTTAGGATAATACTGTCCTACTTGTATTCTACAAGCTGCTAAGCTCCGTAAAATAGCAAAGATTAGGGAAGGTGGTCATGACTGTGAAATGCCGACACAAGAATACGTTAGGAAAATAATTGAGGATGCGAGTGAGGATGATCATTTTACTCGTGGCCCATGGCTTAGCGCGGTTCAATATCTAGCTGTTGAAGGGAGTATCGCAATTGGTTGTGTTGGCGATATGAAAACCTTTTTGAAGAATGGGAAACTTGAAAATGTTGTAGCAGTAATAAAGTCTTGTACGCCGAATGCGTGGGTGACCTAACAAGAACACTCAAAGATCCTTCGGGTATAATTTCAGGTACAATTCATTACAAAGTCCTTAAAGAGGAGGGTTATCAAAAGGCTATTACCGTAGGAGCTGTTTTGATACTTCGTAATGTTTCTGTTTTCCCTAAATTTGGTGGCCATTATCTTAACATTACATTGAAAAACATTGTTAAGGTTTTCCACAAGGATACAGTCTTTAATTTATGAATGTTTACGTTTTTATTTCGTATGTGTACGTTTTTAATTATCTATGTAACGTTTTTAATTTATGAATAAAAGTTTAGTTTTTAATTGTCCATTTAATCTTATTCAGTTCATAGTTGTTGTTGTCCAATATCATTTGACTCGATATAGTCATAACTTCATCACAAAATAGACGAAATTTCATTTCTAGTAAAATACTTCTACCAAATAACTTCCACTAAAGTACTAAAACATCAAAATGGTCTAAACATCAAGAAATGGGTCTACACAGGTCTTTCACACCTAGTTGCATTAAACATTAATGCCATATCAGCTCTAAAATCTTGACATTGCGATCCCACATCATCACCAAATTGTTCAACATCAATAGTTTTCCCTTCTGTAAGCATCTTAATAAACATACATGTCATGACACCACAATCTTGTGTACCATACTTAAACGTCTGCTGAGGTGCGTTATTCACATAGTTTAGCAAGATCTTAAAGCACATCGGATCACGTTTTGTTTTTTCAAACCAACCCACATTTTTCAAGTCTTCTATTATGAATGGTTTCCATTTCTTCAATAAGGTTGAAATCTTTTTGCGATTCGCATCACCCTAAAGACTGTCATAAACGGTCATAGTATAGTCATCCAGATTCCATGAAGCAAAGAACCCAATGTTCGTTATCGCTATTTATCGGAAAAACCCGCAATTGAAAAAAACAAAAATCAGCTAAAATCAACAAAAATTCGCTAAAAATAGTAAAAATCAGCAAAAAACAGCAAAAATCTTCAAAAACATCAAAAATCAGCTAAAAAGAGTAAAAATCAAAGAAAAAAAGCAAGAAACTACCTAAAAAAAGAAAAAAACACTCAAATATGCTAAAATCAAAGAAAAATCAGCTAAAATAAAAAAACAAGCAAAACCCACCTAAAAACAAAAAAACCTTCAAAAATCAAAGAAAACAAAGAAACTACCTAAAAACAGCAAAAAAACAGCTCAAATATGCTAAAATCAGCAAAAATCAGAAAACAGCAAAAACCCACCTAAAAACAGCAAAAATCAGCAAAAACAGCAAAAAACAGCAAAAATCTTCAAAAACATAAAAAATCAGCTAAAAAGAGTAAAAATCAACAAAAAGAGCAAGAAACTACCTAAAAACAGCAAAAAACAGCTCAAATATGCTAAAATCAGCAAAAATCAGCTAAAATAAAAAAAAAACAACAAAACCCACCCAAAAACAGCTAAAAACAGCAAAAACCTTCAAAAATTAGCAAGAAACTACCTAAAAACAGCAAAAAAACAGCTCAAATATGCTAAAATCAGCAAAAATCAACAAAAATCAACAAAAATCAGAAAAAACAGCAAAAACAGCTAAAAACAAAAAAAAAACAGCTCAAATAAGGTAAAAACATCAAAAAACAGCTAAAAACAGCAAAATTCAGCAAAATTCAGCCAAAAAAAATCAAAAAATCAGCAAAAACCATTAAAAATCAGCTTAAAAGAACTTAAAAATAAGAATAAACAACAACAATAACAATAACTAAACACCCTACATGCTACACCAACTTACTTGTGAGATTTTGTCCCATGATGGATACAACGGATTTGTTCCATCTATCGTTGCTCGAAATGCATCCACAGTTGCTACCATGCTCATCGTCTTACCGCTATCCATATGGAATGCAACTAAATCACTAAGCCCAAGAGTCCAATTTGCGTGAATTCCTCCTCCTCATCGTAAGCTCTATAAAGGCATTGATGTCTTTGTTCAAATAATACAATAATGAACACTTGTAGATACTTTTATGAAATATTTTTTAAGAATCTAAAATTATACTTACAAATCCTTCAAGCTTCCCGCCTTCTAAGTCGCCCGGGTAAAGAACATCCCAAAATGAAGGTTCACATCTAATTCCTTTGCGTAAGCAATCAAGGTAACAATCTATCTTATTCTTCGCAAAATGACAATATAGGGGATATTTATTCCTTTGAATCTTGCTCAAATCCGGCATATCGAAGGTTGGCTTGCTACTTTTCTGGATTCTTATGAATTCCAACTCCTCTTCCGTAAATCCAGTATCTTGGGCTGCATCTAAAGCATCTAAATGTGTATGTATGGTATCCTTTATGGGTACCGACATGGTCGTAACCAGGGCAGTCGTAGTGGATGCTGGTGGTGGTGGTATGGTCGTAACAGGGGCAGTTGTAGTGGATGCTGGTGGTGGTATGGTCGTAACCGAGGCAGTCGTAGTGGATGCTGGTGGTGGTATGGTCGAACACACACATTTACGTGTATAAGCGATCATCGGTGACTTAAACCTCCCTGGAGTGCGTCTCGTCCGTAATTTGCGCCGGTTAGCCAACGGGAGAGATTTCTGCGTAGTCGGCGCCGGTGAGGTATATAACTGTTGCGGTGATGTGTATGACGGTCCCGGTGACATGTATGCTGCTATGTCTCCGTCCGACACGACTCCAAAGTCACGTGCATCACCCTGCAAGTTATAAAATAACAAATTATTAATAGCAAATAACAATTTCCTAATGAACTACCATTAAAATAAAAAGATTAAAAAAAAAAAAAAAACATGGATAATAAGCTATTCTAAGCAACCATTAAGCTAATTATAAGCTATACTATCCTAAGCTAACTAGTAACATTTAAGAAGCCTAAATAAGCACTAAGTACCACTGATAAGCACAAAACTAGCTGAAATAGTTGCTTAATAACATGCTGGTATGGACAGAAAATCAGGCCTAAAGGGGCTATTTCAAGGGCTCAATAAGCTGTTAAGAAAAATTAAAAAAAAATAAAATAAAAATACAAGCTAGTAGATAAGCATCTAAATAAGTACTGTACCAAATTTTAGAGCATAAGGACTTAAAACAAAGAAATTAAAAATCAAAAATAAAAGGGCTGTTGGAAGATTTTTAGAAAATGCAGATTTTGAAAATGGGTGAAAATGAGATTTTTTGACTAAAGAAGGTCTAAGACCAGATTCTAAGCATGTAAACTAACCTATAGTGAGCTACTTTGAAGCAATTCCAACACCTAAGGGAGCTTAATCTAATTTTTATCCTAGCTAATATGTAAAACAATTTTAAACTAAAATATTTCAAAAACTAATCAAAAGCTTGTATAACTAACTGAAAATGATTAAATTCACTTTAAAACTACTACTAACTAAGATTTTAGACTAATCTAATCTCAGATTTTGGTAAAAAACAAGTTTTAATTAAAAAAGGAGTTTGTGCCAAACACCCCTTTATGGGGTGTTTAATGTTGAAAACTGATTTTTAAGAACTGATATTGGAATGTATCTTGGAAAATCTTTCTTGCAGATAAAAAAACAAAAAAACATACCTCCAACACAAGCAATCGAGACTCTAAAGTATCAATAGTACCCTGTAAACTAGAAACGGTCTCGGTGAGAGTACCAACACGTGCATCACCCTACAAATCATATAATAAAAATTATTTAATAAGAAATAAAATTTACTACTTGAACTAGCATTTGTAAATAACACACCTCCAATGCAAGATATCGAGACTCTAAAGTCTCAATAGTACCACAGAGTAGCCTAGAAACAGTCTCACCGAGAGTACTAACAAAGTGCTCTTCAACTCGTCATATGTAGGGTCGTGAGGTGATGAATCTCTCTTCCTTTTTTTTTCTTTTTCTTCACTTGCTCACTTAGGTCGTCCTTTTCAACCTGAACTTGCTCACTTAATACCTCACTTTGAACATGTTTTTCTTCAAAATACTCGAAAGAGTCCTTCCACCAACTTGTGTCACTCTCGGCTTTAGTAGGTGTAAGGGTCTCCAATGGTTCGTCTAACCTATTATTGTCAAACAAAGTGCAACATCTCGTCCAAGTAAACGGTAGTAATGATCTCCAAGCCAAAGCCCTCGGAATTATATCCGGCTTTTTGAAGGCATAAACATGTGTAGCCGGGATGGCCTCCAATATCCATATCTATAAAATAGAAAAACAACATAAAAAACAACTAAAAAAAACAACATAAAACATGTACAAAAAATCACCATATGTAAAAAAATACCATAAAAGCCCAAACAAATCCAGTCAATGTGTATCGGATCTCTTCCCCTTTCTTGCGTTTCTCATTATGAAACGGTCTGCGATTAGATACAGCAGCTCTACCTAATTGCAAAGTTTAACATTTGTTTAGAGTTATTTACATAAATCGTCCTTGTGGCTACGACCTAATTGCAACAGAAGTCCTTAAAGTTATTTGCATAAATCGTCCTTGGGGTTAGCCCGGTCAACGGGTCGGTCAACGCCACGTGTCACCACCTGATTGGTGCCACGTGGCATCGGGTCGAGTCGGGTCGGATTAGTAAGCGGGTCGGGTCGGGTCTTAAATTGGTCGGGTTGCCACGTGGACCAATGAGGTGGTGCCACGTGGCATTGGTATAATATACCAAGGATTTGGCTGGCCTAAGATTCGAACTCGGGACATTTGTGTGGGAAGCCAAGTTTTGCCCAACTGGGCTAAGCATAGCTTCAATAATATTTCCCTAAATCATATACATAACCCTTCCTAAAAGTTAAGGCCCAATTCTTTAATAATAAAATGTTCAATTTAGTTTTTGGCCTATCAATTTAAGGGGTTATATGAACTGTAAAAAAATAAATAAATATACCTTCGGACTCGTTTTTTTGTTCTCTTTCCAATGGTATGCTCGGGGAATTTTTTTGACTTCGTTTGAACCTCGAAAAATGTGAAAATCACCATTTTTTCTTTGTTTTTGCATTTTCCGAGGTCCAAACCAAGTCAAAAAAATTCCCCGAGCATATCTTCGGACTCGTTTTTTCGTGCTCTTTCCAATGGTATGCTCGGGGAATTTTTTCGACTTGGTTTGGACCTTGAAAAATGAGAAAATCACCATTTTTTCTTTGTTTTTGCATTTTCCGAGGTCCAAACCAAGTCAAAAAAATTCCCCGAGCATACCTTCGGACTCGTTTTTTCGTGCTCTTTCCAATGGTATGCTCGGGGAATTTTTTTGACTTCCTTTGAACCTCGGAAAAGGACGTTTTCCCATTTTTCGACGACATTTTCGCATTTTTCGAGGTTCTAGCTAAGTGGAAAAAATTCCCCGAGTATACCATTGGAAAGAGCACGAAAAAACGAGTCCGACGGTATATTTATTTATTTTTTTACAGTCCATATAACCCCTTAAATTGGTAGGCCAAAAACTAAATTGAACTTTTTAGTATTATTAATTGGGCCTTTAAATGTTAGAAAGGGTTATGTAATTGATTTAGGATAACATTATAGAAGCTATGCTTAGCCCAGTTGGGCAAAGCTTTGCTTCCCTCACAAACCTCCCGGTTCGAATCCCACGCGAGCCAAAGGAGGTATATTTTACCAGTGCCATGTGGCACCACCTCATTGGTCCACGTGGCAACCCGACCCGTTGACCGACCCGACCAGATGACATGTGGCACCACTCAGGTGGTGACACGTGGCGTTGACGACAGTTGACCATGCTAACCACAGGGACGATTTATGCAAATAACTGTAAGGACTTACATTGCAATTTGGTCCTAACCACAAGGACGACTTCTGTAAGTAACTCTAAACAAAAGTCAAATTATGCATATAATAGTATGATTAGTAAATTGTTTGCATTGTTTAGGAGGATTAATTTGTTGATACACAACTTAGTAAAACGTGGTAACTTAGATACATTTAGAAACACTTATCCCTAAGTTTTATCCCAAATATACGACCCCCATGGAAAAATATTCCAACAATCTTCTAAATGCTCAACCAAATTCAACTTAAAGTTACTAACATTGTGTGACGATTGGTGGCCCAAGAATCCGTTATCTAATAACACCAAAATACATATCTTAACAGCATCATCGTCTTCCAAAACTATTGACCGATCTTTCGTCTGATTAAAGATATCCATAACATCCTTTACTTTAACCGTAACATTTTCTGGAATATCAGGGAACATCCTTTTCCTAAATGGATTTTCCGTAATGTCCTTAACCCACTCTTTCATATACATATTCGGACCAAAACGTAAACCTGTAACTAAACAAAACTTTTGGCGTCTAAAGCGAATACGTTTACCTAATATATTGAATGAGAGCTCGTTTGGTACGCTTTCAACCTCACTATCAAGTATCGTATGAATCAAAAGTTGGCTATTCTTATTTTTCAACAAAATAATTTTTAGTGGGACACCGACGAAGAGAAACATAAGTTCCAAAGTTAACTAAAGCATTTGCAATCCTGATAAGCTAATCTTCATCTATCCGGTCTTGAACAATGGTAAAACTTGTCACAGTATCAGATCCTATGGTCTGCAAAGATTTTGTACTTGAAACGATACGCAAAACCACCATTCGCCTTAGATCCATAACGGCAACCGACGCAACAGCCTTGAAATTCAAACATAATCATCACACAAAATCCTAGTCAACCCACTGAGTGGACTCAACCATTTCATCTCTAGCTCAATCCTTTATCGAAATCTTTCTTATTGTGTGATTTCCATTAGCTTACACACTACAATTTATTTTATTTTTTTAATTTTTTTTTTTAACTATATGCATTCATTAACGACTCATTTTATTCCTTTGAAAAGAATATAAATAGATTAGTTAAATTTAAATAGGATCAACTTAAACTTCATGTCACTTATACAAAGTTAAATCATACGAGCAAAAAAGATCTATACAAAATATTCACTATAAGTAATATTTATCGCATTTCTCAAAAAAGAAGTCTATACAAAAGATTCTTATAATACTTATCGCATTTCTCCTAAAAAGTTGAGACTTCATATGAAGTTAAATCATACGAGCAAAAAAGATCTATACAAAATATTCACTATAAGTAATATTTATCGCATTTCTCAAAAAAGAAGTCTATACAAAAGATTCTTATAATACTTATCGCATTTCTCCAAAAAAGTTGAGACTTCATATGAAGTTTTCGCTGTCGGCACTTCCATCGTGTTTTAGCTAACACAAAGAAGGACGCTTACGAAAGCATCATACTAATTCTAACGCATATTTTTGTATACACTTTGGTATATAAAGTAGAATCATTTCTCCTCTCTAACCTATGTGGGATAGAAAGTTATCTTGGTCTTCACCACAAAAACAATAATAAGGTACTCCCTTTATACATAATTTCCATATAATTTTTAAGGGACCATGCAATTAGATGCGAATGTCCCCTATGGCCAGTACCCCACAAATAAACATAGGTGAGACTTTGTTCGAAAATCAACCGTTGATATTTAAATGTAGAATCATTTTTTCTAACACAAGTGTTCGGCATACAATTTGGTATATAATGTAGAATCATTTTTTCTTTTTAACCTATGTGGGATATAATGTTTTCTTGGTTTTCATCACAAAAACAATACTAGTAAGTTACCTAGACTTGTTTTTTACTCATGAATTTGGACGATTCTAATCAATACCAAATATGACAATGGAAACTAAATTCCATCATAATTATTAAGTGACAACGCAACTTGATATCACTCACACCACCAATAAAGAAGTATAATTAGGACACCGTAATCATAAAGCTAGATTTCCATATACGGTGCTAATATACTTTCATAGTAACCAGAAAACAAATTGAGTAGTTCATTTACACTCTCGTATATTTGGGATGGGAAGTTGTCACGGGTATCACAACAAAAACAATAATGTACCTAGCAATATCCTTGACTCGTGCATTTGTACTATTATAACCAATATTGTTGTACGTGTTCACTGTAAATCGTTTATCTTCTAAATCTACTTTGATAACTGATTCTAAGTTCCAGCTTAATTTATAAGTGACGAGAAGCAATTAGATAGGAAAATCCTCCATGTAGTACTCTATCACCCACAACACATATTCATAAGTTAATCTTAACAAAGAAAAAAAACATATAGGTGATATTAGACGTTCCATTACTTGATCCATTCATTATTTGAGTATCCCAACGTAGTTCAAAAAATGTTATGACTTCATATCATGTTTACGCATACCTTCTTGCTTTATGTTTAAAGCTAACATAGAGAAGAACATACACAAAAGCATCATACTCATCCTAACACATGTGCTTTGTATACAATTTGATATGCATTTCTCCTATTTAACCTATGTGGGATAGAAAACTTATCACCCACACCAAAAATTGTTTTAAACAATATATTGAGACGACTATTTAATTTAAGTAGGAGACCAACGAAGAGAAACACAATTGGGACATTGTTCCAAAGTTAACAAAGCATTTGCAATCTAGATAAGCTAATATTCATCTATTGGATTTTAAACAACTAAAAAACTTGTTGAAGTATTCGACCCCATGGTCTGCAAAGATTTCATACTTGACACGAAATGCAAAACGCAAAACGCAGGCAAAAGAAAGTAGGCATAACAAGCAAACAGAGCAGAAACAAAAAAGGAAACCGCACAAAAGCACAAACAAAAAAGCACAAAAGCAAATAATGTGCCTAGCAATATCCTTGACTCGTGCTTTGTACTATTATAACCAATATTGTTGTACGTGTTCACTGTAAATCGTTTATCTTCTAAATCTCCTTTGATAACTGATTCTAAGTTCCGGTTTAATTTATAAGTGACGAGATGCAAATAGATACGAAAATCCTCCATGTAGTACTCTATCACCCACAACACAGATTCATAAATTGATCTTAACGAAGAAAAAAAAAACATAGGTGATATCAGACGTTCCACTACTTGATCCATTCATTATTTGCGTATCCCAACGCAGTTCGAAAAATATTATGACTTCATATCAAGTTTACGCATACCTTCTTGCTTTATGTTTAACACTAACAGAGAAAAGAACATACATGTAGTACTCTATCACCCACAACACAGATTCATAAATTGATCTTAACGAAGAAAAAAAAAACATAGGTGATATCAGACGTTCCACTACTTGATCCATTCATTATTTGCGTATCCCAACGCAGTTCGAAAAATATTATGACTTCATATCAAGTTTACGCATACCTTCTTGCTTTATGTTTAACACTAACATAGAAAAGAACATACATGAAAGCATCATACACATCCCAACGCAAGTGTTTGTATACAATTTGATATATAATGTAGAATCATTTCTCCTATTTAACCTATGTGGGATAGAAAGTTCTTTTGGTACTTATCACCCACACCACAAAATGTTTTAAACAATATATTGAGACGACTAATTTATTTAAGTAGGAGACCAACGAAGAGAAACACAATTGGGACATTGTTCCAAAGTTAACCGAAGCGTTTGCAATCTAGATAAGATAATATTCATCTATCGGATTTTAAACAACTGAAAAACTTGTTGAAGTATTCGACCCCATGGTCTCCAAAGATTTCATACTTGACACAAAATGCAACACCACTATCCGCCTTAGATCGATAACCGCAAGCAACACAACAACCTTGAAATTCAAACATTATCATCACACAAATTTCTAGTCAGTCCACTGATCGGACTCGATCACTTCATCTCTAGCTCAATCCCTCATCCAAGGTTTTTTATTGTGTGAAAACTAGTAGCTTATATACCGTTGGAAATCATCTATAAATGAGAAGATCACCTTTATCGATGTATCAGAACATGTCAATTTTTCTTCTGAACTTGTAGTGATATATTTTGCAGGCTACTCAAGATGTGAATGTGAAATCCACAGTCGCCTGTAGCCGCCTTTGCTAAGATAGCAGGAGCTGCGAAAGCTGCAGGTGGTTTAGTGCTAGGTGTCGGGATTAAAGAAAAACGCTAAACAAGCATTCAAATAAAAAAGTTTTATACAGTGGTTTCTCATCTAATATGTGTGTGAACGTAACATTAGCACATTGATTATCATTTTTAGTATGCAAATCCGTTTTACATATCTGCTTAGGGATTAAGAAGATCAATAAATCTAACTTTATAGATTATTAGATATGAAGAGATTAGTTTTGCGTGCGCTAAATAAGTAGCTTTCAGAACAGGTCGATCAGTCATATCACTCTTGTACGCTTCCGTGCTTGGTCAAGATTTGGAGATAGAACAAATTATGTCATGAAAGTAGATCGGAAGATAAACATAGGTAAGACTTTGTTTTGAAAATCGGCCGATGATATTAAATATGTACATTTCCAAAAATATTAAGACGTCATATCAAGTTTGCAACACGGATGAAACTTATGTTTGTCGTTAACATAGAGACAAACGTGCATGAAAGCTTCATACTTATTCTAACACAAGTGTTGTGCATACCAAGTGTAGAATCATTTATTTTCTTTAAAATATGTGGGATAGAAAGTTCACTCACCACAAAAAACAATACCAAATATGTGCTCATTCGGTCATTGTATATAAATAGTTTATCTTCTCAATCTACTCCAATGATTGATACTAAATTCAATTATAATCACCAGGTGACGATGCAATTGAAGACGAAGATATGAGAGGCTTATTTTATATGAAGGGGGCACAATAAGTGTTTGATATAAATCGTTTATCTTCTATATCGACGGATGAGGCTAGGAAACTTGAGAAAGAATTCAACGAAAGTGAAGTGTGGGAAGCAATCTGCGGATGTGGGGGGGATAAGGCCCCGGGGCCAGATGGATTTAATTTTAAGTTTATTAGAAAGTTTTGGGAGGTTATTAAACCTGATTTGATGAGGGCGATCATGTGGTTTTGGGAAAAGATGGAGATAACGAGGGGATGTAACTCATATCTGTATTTTATTAATCACTTCTTTTTTCTCTTCTGAAATGAGTCGGTTTTGTAAACCCAATCATCTTTTTGGTCGGCCAATAAGCACAATATAATTTGGCCCAAAAATCCAACTAAAACGTTTGAACTTTTTAAATACTAGTACTAGTTACAAATACTTTCGTGTAAGAAAAAAAACATATGTAAGATCAGATGTTCCATTACTTGATCCATTATAACACTTAGCAATTATTCACACAATCATATCACCATAATATAAAATGGCAAATGGAAAATTTAAACGCATTTCTCCCAATCATATCACCATAATATAAAATGATGAATGCAAAATATAAACGCATTTCTCAAAAAAAATAAAGTTAAGACTTCATATCAATTTTTCGCAGTTGGTGTTTTCATGGGTTTGACATTAACACAGACAACACCGACTACGAGAGCATCATAATAATTCTAACATGCATGATGCATATACGTTTTGGTATATAAGATAGAATCAATTCTCCTCTTCGACCTATGTGGTTTGGTATATAAGATAGAATCAATTCTCCTCTTCAACCTATGTGGGACACAAAGTCCTCTTGGTTCTCACCACAAAAATAATAAAGGTACCTATGCGAAGATCTTGTATGGAGTACTCCATCCCTCACATACAAATTCAATGCTCCAAACAATATCGAAACGACTATTTTATTTAAGTGGGATATCAACGAAGAGGACCTTTTCTACCTTTGATAGAACCGGAAGCAGCATATCTACCTTAGGTAGGGTAAGGCTGTCTATGTAACCTCTTCCATACATCGTGGAAGAAGGTGGTGGGACCCATAACCTGTGGAAGACGGTATTGGGAGTTCTTTATTTAATTTTATTTTTTTACCAACAAAGAGAAACATAAGTTAGACATTGTTCCAAAGTTAACCGAAGCGTGTAATCTCTTCAAAAAAGAAAGAAAAAAAATAAATAACATGTCAAGCTAAATGATTATTTCACACAATTATACCAACATAATCTAAAACACACAAAAAAAGAGATATCATTCACACGAGTAATAATCTGGACTACATTTTCTAGACAAGCTAATCTTCATCTAATCTGCTTGTAAGGATAACATTAGCACATTTATAAATCGGTGAATGCAACGTTTAAACACATTTCCAAAAATATTAAGACTTCGTATCAATTTTTCAAGTTTGTTGGCATCATATGTTTGACATTAACATAGGAAGGAGCATACGTGGAAGCTTCATTATGATTCTAACATGGGTGTTGGGCATGCACTTTGGTATATAATGTAGAATCGTTTCTTCTCTTTAACCTATGTGGGATAGAGAATTCTCTTGGTTCTCACCACAAATACCACAAGGTACCTAGCTTCTGAATCTACTCTATAATTATTAAGTGACGATGCAATTAGATATCAAGATCCCCTACTCTCTCACCCACACCACAAATTCATTGTTCCAAACAATATCGTATAAAAGTTAACCGAAGTATTTAGAATCTAGATAAACATTTGGAAATGTTTAGGGGGTGTTTGTTTAAGCTTATTCGTGGGGTTACGAAATTATGTAATTTTGGCTTATTTTACATAAGCTTAAATTTTATAGCTTATTTAGATACCTATGAGATTATATAAGGTTATTACATCATCCTAATAAGTTTCTATAAACCCATAAGTCTCAAAATAAGTCGGAAATTTGAGCTTATGTAAAATAAGGCTAAATCATATAATCTCGTAAGCCCACAAATAATCTTAAACAAACAGCCCCTTAATTATGTTTCTAATATTTGATTTTACAAATATGTTTTTATTGTTAAGAGCTGGGGTCTGAAATGGTTACGGGACCGTCAATTAGTCTGTGTAGAGATGGTACTTGCTCTTTTTGGATAACTTGAACAACAAAAACCTCATTTGTCTCGCTCGAAATAAGTACACTTGTAAACTCGGTTGTCATGCACAGTAAACCATCCTCGTTGGTTACACAGTCTACTTCAAGTTTCGAAAGAAAAAAGTTAGGACACCGTATAAAATCATTAAGTTTTCAAAGACAAAAGTTTGGGCACAATATAAGATGACAAATAGAGTAATTCATACACTCTCGTATATTAAGTTATTAACTAGGATGTAAGGTTGTCATAATTTCAATTTGAAAGCATCATACTAATACTAATAAGGTAGAATCATCTCTCCTCTTTAATCTATGTGGGATAGAAACTTCTCTTGGTTTTCACCACAAAAACAATACTAATAAGTGACCAATCAGATACTAAGTGATCTATAACCCACGCAGCAAATTCATTGTGACAAACAATATCGAAACAACTATTTTCATTTAAGTGAGAACTCTTCATCTATCCTATCTTAAACATGGAAAAAGTTGTCAACATATCGGACCGCATGGGCTGCAAAGATATCATATTCGGCACGCAATGCAGAACCACCATTCAACTAATTAGATCGATAATGGTAACCAACACAACATCACCATAAATTCCTAGTCAGCCCACCGAGACTAGCTCAATCCATCATCCAACTCTTTCTTATTGTGTGAAAATTAGAAACTTTTAGATAATGAGTAGCTTGTATCATTGTCTCTCTTATTGGGTTTGAAGCTATAAGCTTTGCTGGGAACGTGAGGGAAGTTTCAAAAGCCTCTATATTGGGTTTGAAGAATTTACAAGAACAAATCCTTTCAAATGTGCTAAATGAACACGTCACTCTAGATAGTGTTGATAATCGGAAAAAAATGATAAAAAAGAGGATGTGCGGTGAAAGGTGTTGGTTTTATGGATATAAATTAGTAGACGTGAGTTAGGATCGAACTCGAGACCACGGGATTGCACACTTTGCGTATGAGAATTAAAGTTAATAATTAAATGTAATAGTTATATTTACTTATTAATTAAACGAAATAATTATAATGGACCTTAAGTAATTAAGCGTAATGGACTAACGGTCGTTAAATGTAATTGGAAAGGTCTAGATTGCAAAATTAATATTGGGAAGGTTCCGGAATCCCTTGAGGGATAGGAAACCGATCGGCCACAAGGGGATCCCAACCCAACCCAAACTCAACTTGTTTTTCAAGTTTAGTTGAGTATATATACAAGGCTGGGGGTCTTGGTTTTTGCATCTCTTGTACTCATAAGCTTAAACCTAAAATTTGTTTGTGTATGTTTTGCTTAAATCGGTCGACCACCACCATAAGGGTGTCAACACACATCTTTTCCAAAATCAAATTGTTTTGTTTAATTAAAACTAGCATTGCTTTAATTCGTTATAGTACGTGTGTACAAGAAAGTGGTACTAACACATTATTGTTATTATTTCTTTGATTGAATTACAAAATCGGTAAGTGGTAATTCACATAATCCTATAAACCCTAATTAGGGTTCATCCAATTGCTAGTTTTGTGAATTGGATTCTTGTTCGGCTAGAATCAAGAAATGTACGCATATTCTTGTTTATGTTAATTAATTATTCATTAATCTTTTCTATACGCTTCCGCATGTATTCTTTGATGCTTTATGTTTTATTATTGATTTTCATGATATATAAATCCAACAGTGGCATCACGAGTCATTGGTTTTAATGAGTAATTAATTACTAAACGCGTAAAAAACGAATATTGTATGTTGTTTGATATGATTATTATAGGGTTTTGGTTTATTTTTTTTTGGTCGATTTTTTTATATTTAATATGAGGCGTACCCCTATTTCTTTTAGTAGTCGATTCCTTTAAAAAAAATTAGGGTTTTAATTGTTATGTTAACCTTATCGAAACCTAGAATTAATATATGTGTTACGTGATAAATTCATGAATAATATGTTATGTGACATGGAATTGTATGCGATCTTGTGACTAATTGAATAATTGCTATGATATATCTATGATGATACATGCATGTTTGTCATGGATAGTTGCTTGAATATTGTCTAATTGTTAAGATATTATATCACATGTTTATTTTTGATAAATCTTGAATTGGGGAAGACTCCAATTATATATATTAATGAGTCAATTATGTGCAATTTAGTATATTTTAATTAAGGGTTTACGCAATCGATTCATCGATGTATGTGGCTCACTTTCAATTGAGAAAGTGAAAGCCCTAATTAATATATACATTAATTAACCTAGACATTGATTATTAATAGGGTTTTATCGAATAAGTTGCATGTGGCTACTTGTTTACACGTATTAATTGTTAATTATGTGCGCATTGGTTTTTAGTTATTTATTTTTTATTTGTTTACTTGTTTGTTTATTATGTGTGACAGTTTTAAGCAAATGGTAATTTTGAATAGAAAAATAATACGGACTAAACAATGGTGAAATTTGATTTGTTTTTGAAGATTTAAGTTTTTAATAGTTTAATTGATTGATGATTTTGGTACAAAAAGTGAGAACGGCTCACCAAATTTGACGGATTGTGTGGGAAGTATAAGGAGGGGAGCGCATTAAATTGTGACCCTAAAAAAAGAGGTTATTGCTTCAGCGCTGACCGAATTCTCCACTTGCTTGCGAGTCAAATTGGAGTTACCAAGTAGGTTATGCGTACAAAATCATCTTAAGGGCGAATTAGCTTGAATTCCATGTGCCACTCTTGTGGTAATTACCCGAAACACTAAGTCTTTAGACTTATGCAAAAGTACGGTATAATGGACGATAATTAAAGGTAAATTACTTGATTGGCGAAACCAATATCTCAATCGAAACTTTGATAATTTGATCTTTACGATTGGTAAATAAAAAAAATGATTAAAATATATGCTACAAGATGAATGCATGACATCTTTGTACATATTTGATTTGACCACGTAATATCAAAACTAGTACCCTTTATAAAAATTGAGTTTGTGCCATCTAGTTAAAGGAACACTTGAAGTTGAAATTTACGTCATGTCAGAACTTGGCGAGATTGTGATGGAAAGGTAAATTTTTATGTAAAGTCAGACCTTACATGAACATGTTTGCAGTTCTTTAAGTTAGACACTTAAATTGAGTAGGAAGTGAGACCTGGACTCAAGGCATAAGATAGGATAAAACATGTTTATATTTGCAATAGCGTTGGAAAATATAAATCCCATAATGATCTAGGAATTGAAAATTGTTTGCCAATTATTGTTCGACAGATTACCTTATTATATGCTTTCGTTACTAGCAGATCAACTGATGTAATGAACCTATGATAATTTGGATCCTATTTTTCGAGAAAATTATATGGTTATATGTTTATATTACCTTGTATTTATTTTGTTTTCTTGAAAAGTTGTATTATCGCAAATACTAAATACTTGAACTTTTTTCTATAGAAATGGCTCAAAACAACGATAACACTAACACTGCACTATGTTCTGCGTTCAAAAGCTTTTTTGATCGAGAAAAGTTGACTGGCTCTATGAATTTCAATGATTGGCACCTCTCTTTGAGAATTGTCTGTAGAGTTGCTGATCGGTTGGATTATCTGTACACGCCTTTCTCTACTGAACCAGCACCTGCCGCACCTGAAGCGGAAAAGGCTGCTTGGAAAATTGAGTATAAGCGTCATAACGATGTGACTTGCCTAATGTTGGGAACGATGAAACCTGCTCTCCAAAAGTAGTTCGAAAACTACTTCCCATCTACCATGCTCGATGAACTTCGAACTATGTTCGAGAAACCTGCGGCTGTGGAGATTTATGATTTGATCGATGCATTACACAGCTGCAAGCAGGGAGAGGGTAAACCCGTAAGTGATCATGTATTGGAAATGAAAAGTTACATGGACCAATTAATGGCACTTGGCAAGTTTATGAAAATGGCATTGCTGTGAACTTGATCAACAGATCCCTTAACAAGGATTTCAATGGTTTTGTTCGGAACTTCAATATGCACTGCATGAGGAAGACAGTTACTGACCTAGACGAATTGCTAATTGATTATGAAAAAGGGTTACCTCAGAAGGCTCCTACTCCCCAGATACTTGCTATTCATAGTGGAAGGATAAATAAGCCAAAACCTCAGCGTGCGAACAACAAGAAGGTGAAGGGCAAAGGGAAAGTTGATAAGGGTAAAAAGGTTATGGCCTATCAACCAGAACCCAAGAAGTACCCTACTCCTAGGAAGGAAAATCCTAAAAAGGCTCAAGCATGCCACCACTGCAAGGTCGTTGGGCATTGGAAGAGAAATTGTGCTCTCTATCTTGATGAATTGCGGGCAAATAAGATGAATTATGACGGGTCCTCGGGCGCCGGTTCTTCAGGTAACTTATTTGTAATTGAATTATTTACTCTAAATCATCAAAATTCCTGGGTATATGATACTGGATGTGGTATTCACATTTGTAATACACTGCAGGGGTTTAGTGTGGAGAGGAAGCTAGCCTATGGGGAGCAACATCTGCACGTGGGCAATGGGGCACATGCAGCTGTTGAAGCCACAGGAATGTTTAGTTTAGTATTGCCTTCGGGCTTAGTACTGTTATTGAAAAATTGTCATTACGCACCTTCTATAATTAGAGGTGTTGTTTCCTTTTCAGTATTGTTGGATGATGGTTTTACTCATGCTATTTCATGTAATGGAATTTTTGTTTCTTTAAATGGTGTATTTTATTTTAATGCGATTACTGTGAATGGTGTGTTTGAAATTGATGTGATTGGAAATGAATCTAACAAATATAATAATTCGATGTTTAGCATCAATAAGAAAATAAAGTTGGACTTCAATTCTTCTTATCTTTTGCATTGTAGACTTGCTCATATAGGCAAGGCTCGCATGCAAAAGCTACAACAAGAAGGGCTTTTGCAAAATATCAATGATGAATCATTTGATAAATGTGAGTCATGCATATCTGGAAAGATGATGAAGAAACCTTTTCATAGCAATATGGAGAGGGCGTCTGATCTACTTGGTCTTATTCATATTGATGTGTGTGGACCACTTAGACATGTGTTAAAGAGAGGTGCTGGCTACTTCTTAATCTTTAGTGATGATTTCAGCCGTTATGGTTATGTTTATTTACTTAAGCATAAACATGAGGTGTTTGAAACATTTAAGGTTTTCAAAGCAGAAGTAGAGCTGCAATTGGGAAAGAAGATTAAAGCTCTTCGATCCGATAGAGGAGACGAGTATCTAAGCCAAGAGTTTAAAGATTACTTAGCTGAGAATGGAATTGTCCAGAATCTCGCTTCTCCATATACTCCACAACAAAATGGTGTATCTAAGAGAAGAAATCGTACATTGTTAGACATGATACGATCAATGTTTAATCTTACTACTCTACCTTTATCCTTTTGGGATTATGCTTTAGAATCAGCTGTTCGCATTCTGAATATGGTTCCCACAAAGAAGGTTGATAAGACACCATATGAAATATGGCATGGTAAAGCTCCTAACCTGTCTTATTTAAAGGTCTGGGGTTGCGAGGCGTATGTTAGACGTGACTCAGCAGATAAACTCCAACAAAGATCTATAAGGTGTATCTTCGTAGGATACCCTAAGGAAACTATGGGTTACTATTTTTACTATCCAACTGAAAATAAAGTAATTGTTGCTAGGTATGGAGATTTTCTTGAAAATGATCTCGTATCTCAAGAATTCAGTGGGAGATTTTATGATCTGGAAGATGATCATGAAGATACATTACCTTCTGAAAACACTAACGTACTTCCGGTAGAACCTGATAGTCTGGGTCCTCCACCAGAAGTTGAAGTGATTCTCGTTCGTAGATCCGTAAGGTCTACGCGTGCACCTGAACGTCTATGTCTTAATGTAGAGATTGAGGAAACTATGTTAGGAGATCTTGGAGAGCCTACTAGTTATAAAGCTGCTATGACAAGTCCTGAAAAGGACAAATGGCAAGTTGCAATTAATGGGGAAATGCAATCCATGAGAGAAAATGAAGTCTGGGAAGAGGTCGACTTACCTCCAAACGCCAAGGTGGTTGGAAGTAAGTGGCTATATAAAATAAAGACTGACATGGATGGCAATATACACATCTATAAAGCTCGTCTAGTTGCACAAGGTTTTACTCAAACTTATGGCATATATTACGAGGAGACCTTTTCTCCTGTAGCGGACATTAGAGCTATTAGAATTCTCATAGCTATAGCAGCGTACTATGACTATGAGATATGGCAGATGGATGTCAAAACCGCCTTCTTGAATGGTCGCTTAGATGAAGACATCTATATGAAGCAACCTGAGGGGTTCGTGAATCCACAATTTCCAAACCGTGTTTGCAAACTTCAAAGGTCCATTTATGGATTGAAGCAAGCATCGAGGCAATGGAATAAGAGATTTGATGAAGAAATCAAAAGGTATGGATTTATTCAAAATCTTGATGAGCCATGTGTATATCACAAAGTTAGTGGGAGTGATGTAATTTTCCTTATCCTTTATGTCGATGACATATTAATTATGGGAAAAGACATTCCAAGTTTGCAAAATATTAAGGCATATCTTGGGAAATGTTTTTCCATGAAGGATTTAGGAGAAGCTGCATACATTCTGGGAATCAGCATCTATCGAGATAGGTCAAAGAGGTTAATTGGTTTAAGTCAAAGCGCTTACATTGATAAAATATTGAAGAGATTCAATATGAAAAATTCCAAGAAAGGATATTTGCCGATGGAAGTAAAGCATGTCTTATGTAGCGATGTGTGTGCTTCAACACCTGCTGAAGTGGCACGCATGCAAAAAGTTCCTTATGCTTCGGCAGTAGGATCTATTATGTATGCTGTGAGATGCACAAGGCGAGATGTGGCGTTCGCTCAAAACATGACCAGTCGATATCAACAGAATCCGGGTGAACTTCACTAGACTACTGTTAAACATATTCTAAAGTATCTTAGGAATACGAAAGATATGTTTTTAGTGTATGGTGGAAATCTAGACACAGAACTTGGCGTTACAGTACTGTGATGCGTCCTAGCAGTGTCATAAAGATGATACGAAGTCTCAGACGGGTTATGTCTTTGTCATCAATGGAGGAGCAGTTGACTGGAAGAGCAAGAAGCAGAGTACGATTGCTATGTCTGCGACAGAGGCCGAATACATAGCTGCTTCGGAAGCTGCAATGGAGGTTGTTTGGATTAGGAAATTCATTTCAGGGCTTGGTGTCATGCCTTCAATTGAATCGCCTATTGATATGTATTGTGACAATTCTGCTGCAATCATATTTGCCAATGAACCTGGAGTCATGAAGGGCACCAGACATTTTCTACGGAAGTATCACTATGTTCGGGAACAAGTCCGTGAAGGTGAAATAAATCTATTGAAATTTCACACAGATGACAACTTAGCTGATCCATTCACTAAGACTTTGGCTAGAGAAAAGCTTGTTGGACATGCCAAAGGAATTAGACTTCGTTTAGCTAATAGTTTCATGCAAAACTGTGATTAGTATTTGGATAAAGGATATTGTAAAACATTTATTATTTTGATGAAATAAAGTTTGGATTATATTTATTTTCATTTACGATATTGTTGTCCTACATTTGCATGTTTAATCCATGAGTAACTAAGTTATTCTAAATTGTCCGTTGTTGATTAATGATATGGGAGTATCATTAAACCAAGACAAATCTGAGAGATGTGGTAGAATATATACTTGAAAGTATATTGATGAGAATGCATACCAATTTCAGATGATATTCAATGAATTGAATATAGGACTTATCATAACTACATAATTTACTTTGTGGACATTGTTATAAGTAAATTTTGAATAGTTATCCTCAGACTTGAGATACCAGATAAGTGTCATGAATGTAGTGCATTTATGTGGAGCAACTTAACGCTATACGTAACTGGTAGTCATAAGGGTTGTTTCGAGAACTGTTACAAAGTTTGTGGGTTAGTCTCGTAGTCAAGATAGAATTTGTTCCTTCAAATTTATTTGGAGTTTAATACTGCTGGGCCCCTCGTAGGGTTGACAAGATGTTTGTGCAGCCGCACTCAAAATCTCACCTGAATATGTTCAGAAGATTTGGTAATCTTGGTCAGTCACTTATAACGAGAAACAGGATAGTTGAATAAAGAATTACTTAATTCCATATCTTTATTTAACGTAGTATTAGAAACAAAAGGATAATAATAATGAGAAATCATTAAAAGGTTTTCCAGGAGCCTTACTCGAGTTGTACTAGAGGCATCGAAGTGTTGCTAGACGCTAACCGATGTGATCACTCTATTAAAATATATCCAAGTGGGAGTTGTTGGTTTTATGGATATAAATTATTAGACATGAGTTAGGATCGAACTCGAGACCACTGGATTGCACACTTTGTGTATGAGAATTAAAGTTAATAATTAAATGTAATAGTTATATTTATTTATTAATTAAACGAAATAATTATAACGGACGTTAAGTAATTAAGCGTAATGGACTAACGGTCGTTAAATGTAATTGGAAAGGACTAGATTGCAAAATTAATATTGGGAAGGTTCTGGAATCCCTTGAGGGATAGCAAACCGATCGGCCACAAGGGGATCCCAACCCAACCCAAACTCAACTTGTTCTCCAAGTTTAGTTGAGTATATATACAAGGCTAGGGGTCTTGGTTTTTGCATCTCTTGTACTCATAAGCTTAAACCTAAAATTTGTTTGTGTGTGTTTTGCTTAAATCGGTCGACCACCACCACAAGGGTGTCGACACACAATTACTCAAATTGTTTTGTTTAATTAAAACTAGCATTACTTTAATTCGTTATAGTACGTGTGTACAAGAAAGTGGTACTAACACATTATTGTTAGTATTCTTGGATTGAATTACAAAATCGGTAAGGGGTAATTCACATAATCCTATAAACCCTAATTATGGTTCATCCTAATTGCTAGTTTTGTGGATTTGATTCTTGTTCGGCTAGAATCAAGAAAGGTACGCATATTCTTGTTTATGTTAATTAATTATTCATTAATCTTTCCTATACGCTTCCGCATATATTCTTTGATGTTTTGTGTTTTATTATTGATTGTCATGATATATAAATCCAACAAAAGGTTCTTCTTGTTCTAGATGATGTGGAACACATAGAACAACTTGAGGTGTTAGCGAGTGGGCCTAAGTGGTTTAAGCCATGAAGTAGAATTCTCATTACAACAAGAGATGAGCAAGTGTTGGTAGCACACACAGTAAACATGATTCATGATACAGCTCTCTTATCAGAACAGGAAGCAATTTGTGTCTTGAGTAGATACGCATTTGGAAGAGAGAATCCAGTTCAAAGATACGAAGAGCTATCACGAAAAGTTGTGAGTTATGCTGCTGGTCATCCCTTAACAATAAAAGTCTTAGGTTCATTTCTATGTGGTAAAGATATGGTTGAATTGGAAGATGCCATGAAAGAATAAAGAATATTCCCTTGAATGCAATGTTTTCAAACCCGGGTCGACCCAGCCGGTTCAACCGGTCGGACTGGTGCCCGGTCACAAAAAGGGTAAAAAAAACCCGGGTTCTAAAACCGGGTTAACCGGTTAAACCAGCCGGGTTTTGAGTGACCGGGTCTTGAAACCCGGCCGGGTTGGTTTTTTTCAATTTTTTTTTATAGAAACCGGGTTGACCCAGGTTGACCCGGTCGGAAAAAATAATAATAATAAATGGAAAGCCGGGTTGACCCGGCGGTCAAACCGGTTTAAAAACTTCACTGAGTGTTTGATTGAATCATTTTCAATAATTTAGTTACATGATGTTTTTCAAAAATCCAAATTCACGGGCTATTATTTAGCTGTCTCAATAAAAACAACCATTTTTTTTTTTTTTTTTCATGTGATACCAAACAAAAAGGGTATGAGAATTTAACTGCAAGTCTGTCATTATGATATGAGTTATACCAGCTACTTCAGATTTTATGTACCATTGCCTTCATGTTTGCCAACAAAATGTAAAATGCGTGTCATTGATCTCTCACCATTCTTCATAAACTAGAGTTTGACCTCATGTTCTCTTAATCTAACATCTAAGATGAACGCTTTTATAGGATAATCATACTCTTGAACAAAATCTGAACCTTGAGTTCTTGAGTAGAACTTGGTCAAGACAGACTAGTTGTGTTGACTCATTCTCCAATTTTACAAATCACACGAGTTGTCAATTTTCACTTGATTTTGGCTTTATAACATTTTAGTCATTGTTAGTATTGTCTGGTACAGTCCCAAAGTATGCATGGCAATGTTACGACCCCAAGGTCTCTTAATGTAGTTTTTAAAAGACTAAGTTTTGCTATTCAAAAAGGGCTAGCGGCGCAGCTTGTTGCCCGCTTGCCTGTCGTTTCAGTGTAATATTCTATATCTATAATTATTCTTTTGGCTTATGTAAGTTTAATTACAGTAGTACTTTTTTTAAATACGTGCTAATTAAGGTATAGCCCCAACATGGGTGCCTGTTCTAGTACTTATTACTTTAATTCAAGGAACTCAATTGATAAAGTTGACTTATTAGATAGTCAAACTGTGTTATTGATGAAAAATGTTCAGATTTTTATATGAGGCTGTAGATGATCATATTAGTAATAAACTTAAGAAACTTTTTTAAGTGGTGTAAGATCATAGTAGTATTAGATAAAGAAGCTCTAAATTTGGATCAAATAGTGAAGCATAAATATAATTGACTTTTAAGTCAAACTGTTTGGCTTTCATCAAATTTCACTGAGATTTTCATGGAATTGTACCGACAAACATATTTCATAGATAAAAAATTATCGGATCATGAAATGTTTGTATATTTGAAACCATTGAGTAATCATATTGTTTATTTGTCATCATGGTTGGGAACTTGGGATACAAACTGCAGAATGTACAATTTGAAAAACAGTTTTACATGATAAAACTGAGCTAACACAAAGCGTTGCTTACAACTAGAACCAAACCATGTCACCATTGACGATGTAGGTGATATTTAGTGACATTGTTATGATACTATAGAGTCTAAAAGGTTTGCTTTTTTATCATAAAATTGCGGAAGATGATACCGGTACAGGACATGACACCGTGCTTTGAGGTTGAAACACTTCTTCATTAAGCAAAAATTTCAAAGTAAGTCAATCAGTAAGCAAATGAATACTATATTTCTTTTTCTATTTGTTGCCTGCTTTGTTCGCCATAAATAGTTAGATGTATCTTTTGTATATCAGTTATTTGACAAACAAAATTCAGTTCTAAAAATCACCAAAATGAGACATAATATGGATATGGGTGGCGAATTTATGTTTATTATATGTTTTGATGCAAACTTGATTTGCGCAAACATCTGTCATGGTTGGGGTTTGTCTCAAAGTAATTCCTCAGAACATACACTTCGTTTATTAAAACGATGGGAATCTACATATAGCATACAATATTCTTGGCGACCGAATGATTAAACTTTAGGAAGAAACCAATAATTACTTTAAAAACAAGGAGTGGCTAGTGTCATCCGCCTGATTCCTTTGTACATTTCAAGGACAAATTTACAATAGCTAATCAACGCA
Source organism: Chrysanthemum makinoi (assembly GCA_910596185.1). Classification (NCBI taxonomy): domain Eukaryota; kingdom Viridiplantae; phylum Streptophyta; class Magnoliopsida; order Asterales; family Asteraceae; genus Chrysanthemum; species Chrysanthemum makinoi. The sequence goes on along the minus strand of OU343222.1, from coordinate 331,591,301 downwards.
TAAGGAATTATATGGTCTATTATATGTATTTGTTCATAAACTAGCGTAGAGAATTTTGTATAATCGTTTACACTATATCAAATGTTCTGTTAAAATATATAGATTGCATACAAGGGTGATCGAACTCACCCTGGTAGGACTTGAAAAAGGTTTTAAATTAAAGGAAGTAGATGCCCTCCGAAACCCCCTTCTTAGTCCATACAATTTTCAGTAAAATATTTAGGTTTCTTGTCAAATCAAAAACCATAACAACTCTTCTTGGATCAACAATAACCGGGGAGAAACCAACATCAGGCTTGGATAGACGAGGAGTCATTACGTCACCATTCGGGTTCGTTACTTAAACAACCAATATGGTCACTATAGTAATATCCTCGTTGACAAAACTAACAAGCAAATCTATCGCTGCAAAGCAAACAAAAACACATGATCATTCTAGGGTCACGAAAAATAAACTACAAAGTTTATTCATTCTTAGACGCGAAATCATAGTTTTGTACACTCAAAACCCAAATGATGACAAATCAAAACCGAAACAAAAAACACCAAAGAGTTTCTCCTTACAACAAGGGACCAACGACGCTAACCTTTTGTTAGACACCTTCCTCGGAAAAAGCCTTTTAGAAAGATCTTTTGATCAAAAAGAATTTTTAGGATGGAACTAATCGTCAAAAATGGAAGAGAAAAACGATAATTTTTAACAAACAATGGTTTTGACATAACTTCTCATACGTTTTCACCCTATTTATAGGTAAAAAGGGGGTTAGTTGGTTACAAGCGGCAACAGCCCAATGGCTAGCACACTGCACGTCGTGCGCGTGATACTCACGCCTCGTCAGGCACGCCATGAATAGTTGAAAAGACGAGCTCATAAGCCGCCTAAACGGCAATTTGACTAAAGTTGAAATCATTTCAAAAAGATTCTCTTGCTTTCCTATGAAAACATTCAATGCGGAAGATATGCAAATCAATATCACAACGAATGCAAATTAGGTCAGTCTTAGCCTGATCCATCGTGACCTAGAAGCTTGGAATGTCACATTACCAGCCTGAGAAACTTTACACATAGTCCCCCATCATACCATTAGCTCATGCTATAATAATAGACTGGGGACTTGGTAGCGCATGCATATTAACGGCACAAGTCCAATAATTATACACAAAATTAATCTCATTACAAACATGGCCTATTATCGATACTTGATGAGGCCCTATTACATTCCCATGCTACATCTATCGTGGGAAGACCTCTCAGGCTGTGTGGCAGACACGCGTGAGACAACTGTCTCTCAAGTGTCTCTCAAGTGTCAGGAACAGTTAAAATGTAATATCTAAAATATGACAATGGGAGACACATTAACAAAAACAGAGGGGCAACCACGACCTGGTACGAGCCAATGAGGGCGCGCCGCATGCCGTTCTTGTCTACGCCATGGACGAGCAACATGTGGCCTATCTAACAGCCATTTGATCATTCTTGTGGGGTTTATTCTTAAACCCTAAAATGTATCTCTATAAATGGAAGACATTTCTCACTTATGAGAGGAGCTTGATCACTCGAATTCTCTCAACACTTTTACACGACATTTCACATAGTGAACACACACACTACATTGTTTGTTTGAGTGTTACCCAAACTCTTGATTCCTAATCATATTCTTGGGTCGTTACCGTTTTACACTAGAAACCGAACAACATAATCATTTCAACCCGATACTAATCACGTTTTACATATCATGCGTAAACAATACCCGTCGCCAAGCATGATAGTTGCTTACTGGTTTATCAACATTGTAAGAGTTTATAGTAATAGGGGCTATAGAAGGATATTTTGTTAATATTAAGATACGGCTATGTTTGGCACGGAGCGGTATGAAGCTTTTTGGAGCGATGAGCGATGAGCGGTGAGCAATGAGCATTTTGATTTTTACTAGTCGTTTGGCAAAGGAGCGGTGAGCTTTCCTATTTTTTAGGAATGCTCAATTTCCCAATGCTTCTTTAAGAAGCTGTGAGCGGTGAGCAGTGAGCTGCACAGCTACTGCTCACAGCTCACAGCTACTGCTCACTACTAGAGCTCACAGCTACTTTTGCCAAACACACCCATATAAGATATAAATTCTCTTTTTTTTGGCAGCTCGAGATATAATTTTAGTTAACTACTTAAAAATATTTCCTTTATCATTATAGATATGTCGAACCAAAAGTTTCCATGAGTGACTTGACTATAACTAAGAATTAATACCATATTTTTTTATTGTAAAAGACAAGAAATTTCTTGTTCCGAATTGTTGGTGTAGGTAAATGTTAAAAATGGTCCGGAAATTTCCATGAGAAAAGTGATTTATTTATAGAGTCTTGTTGTTATTAGCTTATTGTACATTCTTGAGGGTAGCAGCATAGACGCCTTAGATAGTGATTTGTCTTTCTTTTCCATTGACCAAAGACCAAACGAATAGCTTTTGTTTCTCAACATCATTCCACCAACTTTACCCGCACTTTTTCACATAAACTCTTTCAACCATGCTTCCAATGTCCTCCAACAAGAGATTACGTTTATCCGATCCTTCATCCGTAACTTGTGAGGTGTCCGCTTCAAGCTCATCCATTCCAAAGCGATATAACTATGATGTGTTTATAAGCTTTAGGGGGGAAGACACTCGCAAAACCTTTGTTGGCCATCTTTATCAAGCTCTTAAGGATAAAGGCATTGCAACTTACAAGGATGATGAGGAAATGAAGCAAGGGAAAACTATCGACAACCAGCTTATCCAAGCTATTAGAAGGTCAAGATTTTTCATCGTCGTTTTCTCACAGAACTATGCTTCTTCATCTTGGTGCTTGGATGAGCTTGTTGAGATCATGGAGTGTCAAAAGACTAGCGAACACGCTGCCTATCCCGTCTTTTTTAATGTGGAACCCACCCATGTCCGCAATCAAAGTGGGGCATTTGGAAAAGCTTTTTCGGAAAACAGAAACAAAGACGCTGCAGGGAAATGGATAGAGGCTTTGAAAGGAGCATCAAATCTGGTTGGGAGGGAGTTGCAGGCGACCGCTAATTGGTAATTACTTGCGATATTCGTTACTTTTGTTTCTTCATACTAGCTGGTATTATGTTACATAGTATTACTTTGTATATAATTGTATATATGTTATATATTGATCTAAAACATTGGTTATGTATTTAGACTATGCTAAACAAAACCTTCTTTTACCATGCATACAGCGATGAAGCTGAATTCATCAAAAAAATTGTTGGAGAGATTTCGCTAGGGTTACGCTCCATCAGTTTGGCCTTCGATGAAAAGTTAGTCGGCATGGAGACTCGAGTAAAGGATGCTGTTTCATCTTTAGAAGTTGGTACTGATGAAGTTCGCATGATAGGGATCAAGGGCATGGGAGGGGCTGGGAAGACAACAACAGCGAGAGCTGTTTTTGATTATCTATCTAGTGATTTCGAAGCTAAAAGCTTTGTTGGGAATGTGAGGGAAGTTTCAAATGGCTCTGTGTCTGGTTTGAAAATTTTACAAGAACAAGTCCTTTTAAATGTGCTAAATGAACAAGTCACTCTAAATAGTGTTGAGGATGGGAAAAACATGATAAAAAAGAGGATGTGTGGTAAAAAGGTTCTTCTTGTTCTAGATGATGTGGATCACATAGACCAACTTGAGGCGTTAGCAAGTGGTCCTAACTGGTTTAAGCCGGGAAGTAGAATTATCATTACAACTAGAGATGAGCAAGTGCTGGTCGCTCACAGAGTGAACGTGATTTGTGATATTGCTTTCTTATCACAGCAGGAAGCAATTTGTCTCTTCAGTAGATATGCATTTGGAACAGAGAATCCAGTTCAAGGATACATAGAGCTATCAGGAAAAGTTGTACGTTATGCTGCTGGTCTTCCCTTAACACTCAAAGTCTTGGGTTCATTTCTCTGTGGTAAAGATAAGCTTGAATGGGTAGATGCCATAGACAGATTAAAAAGTATTCCTTTAAAGGACACTCTGGAAAAGCTAGAATTAAGCTATGTAAGTCTGGAGGATGATTATAAGGAAATATTTCTAGACATTGCATGCATATTGAAAGGTGAGCAGAAAGAAGAAGCAATCGCAATTCTTGAATGTTGTGGATTTCATGCTAGAAATGGTTTAAAAGTTCTTGAGCAGAGATCTCTCATAACTATTTCTAAAGATGAGGTCTTGGGCATGCATGACCATATAGAAGAAATGGGAAAGAACATTGTTCGTCGTTTGCACCCGGATGAGCCTAACAAACATAGCCGACTGTGGATTAATGAGGAAGTTGAAGATATATTAGCTAATGACATGGTACAGATCAGTTAACTTGTATGGTGGAGAAAACTAACACATTTTCATTTGTTCTGACTTCTGACACTGTTTTTGGATTGCAGGGTACTGAAGAAACAAGATGTCTAAAACTTAATATGTCGAGAGGAAATTCCAGAATTGTTATGAAAGGTCTTGGAAAAATGAAGAAACTTAGATATCTTGAAGTGCATTTTGCAATTTACGGTAACTGGAAAAGTGATGGCGAATGTCTTGGCAGTGATCATGATCCCAAATTTGATGAAACCAGCCTATACTTTTCAAACTCTTTAAAATATCTAAAATGTTCTTATTACCCTTTCTTGTATTTACCCAAAACATTTCAAGCAAACAATCTTGTTGGACTTGATATGGATCATAGCAGAATGGTACAACTTTGGAAAGACGGAGAAAAAAAGGTAGAATTATTGTTGATCGGTTGTTTTGCATAATTCATAATAATGCTACTAATTTATTGGTTTCTTAATACGCTAACATTAATCTTTTTGTCTTATTTTTGCCGGCAGGTTCTTCCAAAACTCAAATTCCTTTCTCTCCAAGAGTCAAACTTGACGATCTTTGACTTTACGATTACTCCGAATCTTGAGTCATTATCTCTAGATTGTTCTGTTAAATTAAAAGAAATTTGCATGCCTTGTCAAAAGCTCAAGCATCTCGATATCTTTGTGTCAGAGTTAAGAAGTTTTGACCTCCGGTTGACTCCGAATCTTGAGACGTTATCTCTTAGTTATTCTCGTAATTTAGAAGAACTTTGCATGCCAGTTAGTTGTGAAAAGCTCAAGCATCTCGATATCAGTCACTCAAAGTTAAAATCCTATGACCTTGGGTTGACTCCGAATCTCGAAACGTTAATTCTTCATAATTGTGCTGATTTTGTAGAACTTCATGTGTCTGCTCCATGTCCAAATTTTAAATTCCTCTACCTCTATAAAGCAAGGTTGAGGAGCCTTGACCTTGCGCTGATTCCAAGTCTTGAAAGTTTAGATCTTCGGAATACTAAAGAGTTGGTAGAAATTAATGCCCCCGTCGGATGTCTGAAAAAAGTTGTTTACTTAAACTTAAGTGGTTGTTTGAGGTTTACCGATTTTAAGTTTAACCGTGAATGTGAGGCTAGTTGTACTTCAGCTACTTTAGATCTGGTTGGTGAGTCCCTAGATTTATGCCCATTGCACCCCAAGAGTAATCTCCCAAAGTTTCGGTTTCATTGTAATTATAAAGAAGATCTACCGTCATCAGTTGGAAATATTGAGAAGCTTATTTCTTTCGGTCTATGTGCTTGCACAAACGTCAAAAAATTCTCAGACATGATTTGTAGTTTACAATGTTTACAAAAACTTACACTCAAATGCAATATTCCAGAGTTTCCCAAAGATCTTGGCCAGTTAGAATATCTAGAAGAGCTTTGTTTGTCATCAACACAGATTACACATCTTCTAGATAGCATTTGTATGTTGAAACGTCTCAAATCTCTCAAAGTCAATAATGGTGATCTTCTTGAGAAGCTACCAGAGGATCTTGGCAAATTAGAATGTTTAGAGAAGTTATATGTGAGAAGTAAGAAGATTGAATATCTTCCGAATAGCATTTGTATGTTAAAACATCTGAAGTGCCTCGATGTAAAAAAATGTTCTCGTCTTGGGAAGCTGCCTGAGGACATTGGCAGGTTAGAATGCCTAGAGGAGCTCCATTTGTCATCAAAAGAGATAAAACATCTTCCGGATAGCATTTGTATGTTGAAACGTCTCAAGTCTCTCCAAATCTATAATGGTGATCTTCTTGCGAAGCTACCAAAGGATCTTGGCAAATTAGAATGTTTAGAGAAGCTACATGTGAGTAGTAAGAAAATTGAAGATCTTTTAGATAGCATCTGCACGCTAAAACGTCTGAGGTGCCTCTATGTTACGGAGTGTTGTCTTGGGAAGTTGCCTGAGGACATTGTTCAGTTAGAATCTCTAGAGATTCTAGATTTGTCAGCTACAATGATTAAACATCTTCCAGATAGCATTGTAAAGTTAAAACATCTGAAGTATCTCAACCTTCATCGTTGTGCTTTTCTTGAGAAGTTACCTGAAGATCTAGGAGGATTGGAATGTTTAGAAGAGCTCTATTTGTACTCTACAAAGATAAAACATCTACCAGACAGCATTTGTATGTTAAAAAATCTCAAATGTCTCACAGTTGATCAATGTGATCTTCTTAAGAAGTTACCAAAGGATCTTGGCCGATTAGAATGTTTAGAGACGTTATTTATCACAAGTAAGAAGATTAAATATCTTCCGGATAGCATCTACATGCTGAAACGTTTGAAGTCGCTCGATCTATGTTACAAGGTCTCCTCGTCTTGGGAAGTTGCCTGAGGACATTGGCCAGTTAGAATCTCTGGAGAGGATAGCTTTGCGGGATACAAAGATTAAACGTCTTCCAGATAGCATTTGTATGTTAAAACATCTGAAGTATCTCAACCTTGATCATTGTGCTTTTCTTGAGAAGTTACCTGAAGATCTTGGCCAATTAGAATGTTTAAAAGAGCTAATTATAGCATTTACAAGCATAAGTCATCTTCCGCAAAGCATATTTGGGTTAAAAGATATGTGTATCACTGCATCTCCAGAGCTTCTTCAATTGTATGATTTTCCTTCAGAGATAAAAACCAGAGCCTGTTAGGAGTCTTCTCTACTGTGCTTTAAAGGTACTTTCTTTGTTTTCTATATTCATTTCAATATGAATTTCATATTCGGAAACAAAACCATTCGAACAAAATCAATAGTTATGTAGAAAAAAGAAGAAATTAAACTACATGAATGGTCCTTATAGTTTATACAAAATTACAAATTTGGTCTCTAAATATCAAAATTAGCATGAACTGTCTCCATTTTGAAGCTTGTTACACTTTTGGTCCCTTTTTCACCTTTTGTGTTAAAGATACAATATTCCCAAAATCAAAAAGTTGTACTTGTATTTATAACTATGTAACTACACCTGTTTTCAAAAGCTCCATTACTCCACCTACACAAACCATTGACTCACTGATTGATGCAGCTCGATGTCAAGGTTCAATCTTTTCATTGTGGACAACACTTCATCACTCAGTCGAGCATTCTATCAAAACACATCTTTATATTACATCATCATTTGCTTCAACAATCTTCCCAATATGTGGGTTTGGGTATAATGAATTCTTTTTATTTTATTTTTTTTAGGTTGAAGATGGTGAAACAGCTGCTAGGAATATGGGGGCTGATTCTGACAAGGTGAATTTTTGGTGCTTTGTTTTATTTGGTTTGGCCAGATTGCAGGTGCAGTCTTCACAATTTTGAAAGTGCGCGCACAGTCCTTACGTGGAAATGTGGCGACTATTAGAATTGTGATTTGCTTGTCCATTAATTAAATACACCATTATAATATATAATTCCCAATAGATGGGTCTAGATACGAATCAAGTTAGCTTAAGGTTAGAATTCAACTTGTTACTTAGCTTAATCTCGTGACAGTTCTTGTTTGATGAGTTATGATATTCAGCTAGATTTAAGTTGATGCTCAACTCAAGCTACATAAAACTTACTTAAGGTTTTTGACGGCTTTGCTCAGGGACGGGGAAGCTTGCCCATTTAGAGTTTGTAGCGACGAACTGAATTTCGGGTCGGAATTCTTTAAACAGGGATAGACTGTAGTAACTGGAATTTTCAGGGCAATATTTGCTCATAAACTCAAAATTATTTACTCTGAACGCTTAAATATTTACTTTTACGTATAACTGTTAGGTTAAATCGCGTAAGCCAGAAAACGACATTTAATGTAAACCGACATTTTCCCTGGTCAATGTTTGACTAAAAACTCGAAACATTCATTTTTGACGCTTACATGTTCACTTTAAACAAAAACCGGGAAGTTATCCTGCTCACTGAGAGAAACATCATTGAACGCGTACCGACACTAGAAAGAGCATGGTCTACATTAAGTAAGTCAGAAAACGACATTTAATGTAAACCGACATTTTCCCTGGTCAATGTTTGACTAAAAACTCGAAACATTCATTTTTGACGCTTACATGTTCACTTTAAACAAAAACCGGGAAGTTATCATGCGTACTGAGAGAAACGTCATTGAACGCGTACCGACACTATACTGAGCATGGTCTACGTTAAATAAGTACATTACGACTCTTATAAATTTATTTTATGAGACATTACATTAGTTTTACAATTTTTCTGTAAAACACGTACATATCGCATTTTAGCTCACGTATAGATGCAAAAGCCCAACCAACTTCCCTCCCCCTCTTTTGTCCCTAGTTCGGCCGGACCCCACCCAAACAACCCACATGGTTTGTTTGTCTCAACATGCAACAACCTTAGTACACAATTTGTCTTTAGTGTTTTTGTTTGTTAGTGTAGTACCTAATTTTACCTCAACCACGTTTGTCACTAGTAAGATTTGAACCCCACTCATCTTAACTCATATGTATGCTTTGGACTGTAAATAGGAGCTCACTAGTTACTTGTTGCTTCACCAAAACACTAAGCAAACTTTCATTCTTTTTCTTTCCTTTCTCCTTTGTTCTACCAAGCCACAACACCAACACCAAACTTTATTTTCTTTTAATCTTTGCGAGATTTGGGTTGTAGCTTTGTTACTTGGTACTATGGGTTATTGGTAATTCTTGGGTTGAAAGCTAGTATTGGAGGAAGTATTAGGAACACTTTGGGTCTTTGCAACAAGTTGGGTAAAAGAATAGTTAGTAAGATCTTGGGGTAAATCTTAGTCGTACTTCACTAATATAACTAGTCTTTGTAAGTTTTCTATCTTATTTATTTACTTTTTACCACTACACATTTACTTGCACGCACCATACATGTTTGTGAAAAATATTTACTTGACATAACTAAAATGTGATTTTTATGATATAAAGTATGCTTCTATACTTTACATATTACTTTTAGTACGATTCTTGATATATATTTGTGTATTAATGAGATTATAGACACATTATGGTTCTTGATAGAATTGGTGGAAGGGATTAGGATTAGTATAGAGTTGTTACATAGAGATTCTTGATAAATTGGTGAAAGGGATCAGGCTAGTATGGTGTTGATTGAGTTTACTATTGGTATAAAATGGTATATCTTATAAAATTAGTTGTTGTTAGAAAATGTTTTCGAGAAAGTATACCAAAATACCTTTTCGTGGACGTATAATTCGTTAAAAATGGATTTATAACGAAAAAGTTACAACGATTTGAAGTTTTGACGAAAACAATATTATTTTTCTGAAAAACAACACTATTAGAAATAATAGTTGTTGATTTTATTTTCGAACTTGTTTTTGAACTAATTAAAGTCGAAGTCATTGAAAGTTTATAAAAGACTTTAGTTAATATATAATTAGACGTTTCCAAAAATCTAATAAATGGTTAAACAGGTTTATAACGAACAAGTTATAGTTATTTTAAAATTTCATCAACTATAAATATATTTTTTTTTTGGTAAAGGGGAGTAATCCTGCACCCTGGTAAATATATTAACCAAATAAACGTTTAAGTACAATGTATATGAGTGAAATCCCATATATCAGCCCGTTACATAGGCATAGAGCTTACATAACAAGATACTTCCTATTTTCTAAACAAGAAAACAAACCACTACTCAAATGATAACAAATGACACAACGAAATAATATTACTTCCTAGGACTTTGAAACTTTGTGCCATACATGGCATTAAAGGCATCCAATTCAGGAAGATCACGAACCTTCTTAGCATAGTCATCGAAGTCATAGTCATCATACTCATCTGCGTATCATAACTCTTGGCGCACCACCAACTATATTAGCAGACTCATCAAACATGGGTACATAGCAACAACCTGTCATCAGAATCAGAGACACCTCAATCTCTCCCACTTTACCAGAAATGGTTAGCTCTCTAGTAGAAGAGGTAGACGGAATAGGTTGACCATCATCATCCACAACAACCAAAAATTAGCGACTTACCAATTTTCTCAACTATGGAGTAGAACCAACGCTGGTCTATTGTTCCCATTGCATCACTCACAAGCGGAACATGATTGACACGAAACCATCAGTCGAGAATTAACAAATCATTAACCTCCAGGATCAAAAGAGCATACCATTCGAACGTAGTGATCCTCATCTCTCCATACAAGCCACATTAGAAGCCATCGTCTTATCCACAAAAATAAAAGTAACTAAGGAGGATTTACTTCCGATATTCAAAACGCCCCAACGTGCATAGAGTATGCATCCTCGACCGGCGTAAAAACATCAGCCCAACTTGCCCGCGCACAGGCTGAAAACCATCACTTACGTTGAGGTTGAGCAGTGAATCCTAAAGAATTAGGATAACCACCTAAAGTATGTCCAAATACCGACATGTCTCACATCTAGGCCCATTCATAGGATCTTCTCAAAGTCGAACCCGTACCATCAAGTAAAGGTTTACAAGTGGAGCAATGTCCAAGCGCAACCTCACAAAGACTACACTTCAATATACACCTAGCAAAACTACTACGGCACCAAGATTCTTTGCACATTTGACTAGTAAAAGCATCTAACCTTTTGGGCGTACTAATCAATGTAGCAAGAAGACACGAGCTCGTCATCGAAAAACATAAAAGGAACATCATGGAATTTAACCCACACCGGAATGTTAGTCAAAAGACACCTCTTTAAGCAAGTTGGTGTTCAAGGAAACGGTGTTGTATGTTAAGAATAATAGGAACATTTGAATCAACCAAGGACCATTATCAAGAACATCATCAAGGATTAAACTTGAAAAGATTGAAGCCCTTAGCTTCATCATAACCTTTTGTAAACCATACTTACCCACGTATTGGAACATAATAGTCAACAACAGGTAAAGCGGTTCCAATGGAAGTATTGGCCGTTGGAATAGAGTATTTTCAAACCTCATGGTTCACCTCTTCCCCCAGGGAGAGAAGGTCTCATCCTTCTTTTCTGCATTCTAAGCTAAAATTAACACATGTTTCTGGTTTAGAAGCAACACCCGTAAGTTAACTCCATTTACTAGTATTTCATCAACTATAAATATATGTTTATATAAAACTTGTTTTTCTAAATTAAGCGTCATAAGTTACTAATTAGGTAAAACAGCAAATAGACTTTTTGTAAATTATAAAGGGGACATTACTTAGACACAAACGAGATAGTCGAGGCTATTAAACCATAACAAGAGACATAACTTTCAACGGTTAAAGAATATGGAAATTTGACTATTGTCCGTACTTATATACAACTTCGACGTAAACTACACTTTTACTTATTAAACCAAAACGTAAACATGTACTGGTGATATAAGATTTATAAAAAGTAAATAAATATCATTTCACTTCGTTACATAACCTAAAGCGCCTCGTTAATTAATTAGGTTGTGGTTAGGACTTTTACGCCTCATTTTGCGTGCCATGTCCTTATTAATATTTCTCGATGTGCTACTTGTTGAGGTGAGTTCTTGTGACCCCTTTTTATTTATTTTCCAAGGGGAAAATGATACTCAAATTACTATTTCAACTACTTACACTGTGCTAAACCATTTTACTTCTTTGAACAATATATGTCCTTGTAGTTGTGTATTTGAGTGGTAGTATACAATACATGATTCCTATGTTGATAACTATGTTGAGAACTACATTGAGAATTACGTTGATAACTATTAAGCTGACTTTTTAGCTCCATCTGAGAGGCAGCAGGTTTGGAAAACTAAAAGCGCTTGTGAACTATTGATTTGGTTGGATAACTATTTATACTACTGGCTCTACGCTATTATTATGCATTGTTGTCCCACTCATAACTAGGCACAAATATTGTTTTATTGCATAAACCCACGAGCTCACCAACATTATGTTGAAGTTTTCAAGTATCATTTTCAAGTGATCAACATTAATATTTTGAAGGCATTTGCATCAAAGTTATCCATTGCCCTTTTTTTAAAGACTGTGATAATTTGGCCAAGATATTTTTTAACGACATTGTTTTCAACAAATTAAGACTTATGTTTTGATTATCCGTTGTTGGATAAAGATACTTGTGTAACGATGTAAACTTATTTCTTTAATCAAGTATGGTATTGTTCTACTATCTTATGTGATGTCTCTGAAACGTCCATGTTTCCGCCTTAAACGGGGTGTGACAAAATCTATATAAACTAAATAAATAAAAATGTCAATCTCAATTTCAGCAACACCATTCCTGTATTTTTTTTTTATTTTTTTTTTTTGGTTGGTTTGGAGTCGTTGCAGGCCCCATCACGAAGATGACTAGGTGATTGCTATTTGAGGAGTTGCCAACACTAGCATTGGTGAACACGACTATCACTAAGATGTCAATGTTGATATGGACGTTGTTGATTCTTAGTCCAATAATCTATTTGCTTCTTGTTTATTTTGATTATCATGGCCCTTCCCTGGAAGATCGTCATACATCATACTCATCTTCAAACTCTTGGCCACCGCAGACTCATCAAATGGGTTAGCTTAACAACCTCATCTTATCAGACACCTCAATCTCTCCCACTTTAAAAAAAGGGTTAACTCTCTTAGTAGAAGAGGTAGACGGAATAGCGGAATGACCATTGACCATCCATCAGACTTTCCCATTAACTTTTCTTTTCACCCAATTTTTTCAGCTATGGGAAGAACCAGCATCCATTGTTCCCATTGAATCACTCATTTACTTGCATGTCTCAGGAGCTTAGCATATCAATCAGATCCATCAATACCTGCTTCTTTGTAGTACCGAAGACTTCCCAGTCTTGACCTTGTTAGTAGAAGAATCTCACCCAAATATCTTCCACCTCAAGATTCGATAATCATCTTAGCATTACCACTATTGTCTTAAAATCTTTGCATATACACGCTTCCTTGGTGCAAATTACCCATATTAATACCATCATCTTCATCCCCTTTCTTTTTGTTGGCTTTCGATACCACCTTAAAGCCATCATCAGGTTCATCCTCATTAGAGGTGGGGGGAACAACATTATTCTCCTTAATACTTATAGATCATGCCCAAACACTTTAGAATTGGCGGCTTCCATTCATATTCCATTTTATACTTGCGTAGTAAGGGATCGCCATAGTCACCACATGTTTAAGCTCAAATTAGATGATAATTCCACAAGTGCAAAACTTGCATGAATCAACACACATGGAACTAGTATCAACATTTTGAGTTTAAGCTCAACCCATCTTTATGCAAGTAATGGTACATTATGCAATTTAATCTCTAAGCAATAGCACATATTTTAGTGAGAATTTAGAATAATCCATTTAAGAACATTCTCAACACCCTCTTAGAATCGAATTTAAAGAGGAAAACACCATCATCATTGTTCTTTGATCTTAACCAAATGAAAAGCAACATTCTTGCCAACAAAGAAGCCAACAAGTGTATTTTCATACCGGTTGAATACACCCTCCATAGCACCTTAGAATATCATGATTATCAATATTCACCAAGGCACGAAAATTAACTTTCCTAGAACACGTAATACATTAGCAAATCCTTATGTCGTTAACTACCAATCTCATTCGGACAAGAGGTAGAAGCAGGGTGATTTCACATTCAAACCAGAATTAGGAACATTAGCCATGTCTCCAGGTTACATGGCGTGCACATACCATCAAGTATAGTTTGAGTCAGTACGCCATATTCAGACTTCGCAATCACCAAACAGATTCCCACCTAGGCGCTAGGGTACGACCCACCCTAGCAGCCTTATGTAACTCAGGAACATTAGCAACATTACTTCCATCACCTTTAAGCCGATTCAACCTATCTTCCAGCGCCTTAATATCCATCCTAGGCCTTCAAGCAACTTGATCGGCCAAGTAAACCATCTTTATCTAAAAATCCTTTATCCATCAAACAACCCACATGGCAAGGAATAACAAACAATTAAACGAAACCCTAACTAAAAAGTTAGGGTTTAATATGATCAGGCATAACCATAACCCACCATGTTGATCGAATGATAAATATGATAAATCGATTCACACAAGTCCCAAACACCAAGAAGATGCACAAACCGACTAAAACCATAGAATGCACTTTCAACAAACATCAACCAAAAGCGTTTTGTGTAAGTAACACGAATGTTAAACCTTACAAATCGTTGCAAGAATGGGATTAGGCAGAAAATTAGTAGAAAACCCCACCTTCTATGCAAAGGTAGACGATAACTTGTAGTGCTTAACGATTTCACCTACTTCTCTAAGATGTCAATGTTGATATGGACGTTGTTGATTCTTAGTCCAATAATCTATTTGCTTCTTGTTTATTTTGATTATCCCCCTCCAAGGTTATTACTTTATCATCTCGGACCGAAGACATGGCGAAAATCCCATGATTATTATTATTAGCATTTCCACCTCTAGCCAAAAAAATCTCAAAACTTGCTGACATCATCATCTTGATTTTTAACATTTACAATACCCGTAGCAAAGCACAATTTTTGTTTACTCATTTATCAACATTATAAGAATTATATAATAATAGCGTATAAAAAATGCTCTCTTTTTATTTGAACTTTGAACTCGAGATTAATCTCTCTTTTAGAAAAGAACATTGATTGGGATGCATAACTCATATGCCTAATAACATGCCTAAACATATGTGTCAAGATCTTATTGGAGTTCTTCCAAACCAATGTTAATCACACAATTAGTCACATATTTTAGGCCTCCCAATAATTTTACTTTACAAAAATGATTTGCATGCCTTCTTTTCTCATCACATATTGATATAGGAGTTTCCATGGTATTTCTTTATTGTAAAAGACTAGTTATAATACCCGTGCACGCACGAGTTTTTTTCATAAAAATTTAATTATGTATTATTATCGATTATAAAGCAAAAAACTTAACATCTTTTAAGTAGGGGTTTTTCATAAAAGTTTAATTATGTATTATTATCGATTAGAAATAAAAAAACTTAAGAGATTGGTTTACTTGGTTGATCAAAAATAGGATCAAAAGAATATAAACAACAATTAAAAATCTATTCCTACATGAGTTATATTGATAACCTCAAGGACATATTTCCTCACTATCAACTCAAGCTTGACCCAACTGCTAATCTTGAACTCAAGAACTTATCGAGATTTAACAATGTTTATAAAAAAGACTAACATTTTTTGTGTTGTTATAATGCTTAGTTATATGTGTTAATACAAATAAACTATAAAAACGTTTATTAATATTTTGCGATCTCTTTGTGTTTTGTTGATAACAAATGTAATGTTATCTTAAGTATAATTATAAGGATACATGTTATTTTTGTAAAGCATTTACATATAGCCATCTAAATACAAAAATGTAATAATTAAGCATTTGTTGTAATAGTTTATTATGATGGGTAAAAACCATAACCCATGGATCATAACCCATGGATCTTAAACCATACCAAAGAAGACTTGATACAATGTATACTTAGATACATTGAATCTAAAGAAAACCCATGGACCAACCCATAACCCATGACCCATAACCAAAAAACCCATGGGCAAGGAGGAGCGTACCACGGATCCCTAGGATTACACTAGACGGATCCCAAGTGGGAGGGATCCGTGGGATCCGTGGCACGAGGAGAAATTTTCCTATAAATAGAGAGCCATTTCTTCATTCTAACTTACCCTCTTCTTACTAAATCTCTCATACACTCTCATTCTCTTCTAACATATAGATCACTTGATCTAGAGAGTTTTTCTTCTTTCTTTTCTATTTGTGATCCTCATATAGGTCCTTCTCTAAGGCGAGATCACGAGCATTCTACAGGTCATCCAAGCAAGGGGTCCTTGATTGATTTGTCACTCCGCAAGATTTACGTAGCGAAGATCTTGTATTTGATATTTCACATATTTGTTGTGTAATAGTTGTGTTGGTTTGGTCCACCGTGCTACGGACTCGGTATCTAGCTTTGTACCGGAAAAAGTGTAAGCAAACGTTGTGAAGCTTCTCATGCCAAGTGAAAGAGTTTGTTGACATAGTGCTTGAACTCTCGATAGGTGACTGCGGGGTGAGTAGAGAACGAAGGTGACCTGTAGCCGAACCACTATAATCGGTTGTGTCTTTTCTATACCTTAACTTTATTTATTTGCTTGCATTATCATTAGATCTATACGTTCTCAACATCCTACGATTTCACATAATATCGAATCTAAAAGTTTTTGAAATCAACTTAAAATCCATAAACTATTCAACCCCCCTTCTAGTTTTCCACAATTGGCATCAAGAGCTAAGTTTATAAAAGGTTTAAAATAAAATTGTATTTTAAAAACTTTTCGATCACTATGGGTTCTGAAAATTATAAGGAAGGCAATCTATGCAACGACCACCACTACTTGAAACTAAGAGGTTTGGTTTGGTACATTTGGGGGGATATTGGGCATTTGCATTTAATATCCCCGGAAATGTCATGTTTGTTAACTCAATGGGGAAATTGAAGCAATTACAATTCCTCAAATTGCCAAATGGAATCGAATCTCCAAAAAGTGAGGAATTTTAATTTCTTTGAAAAAAAATTTATAAACTTTTTTTCTTATTTTTTTTTATAAACTTTTAAATAGAATATTTATAATTTTTTTATAAACTTTTTTTATAAACTATTTTAATAATTTTTTTATAAATTTTTTATAAACTATTTTTTTATAAATTTTTTATAAATTTCTTATCCATTTTTTTTTAAACTTTTTTATAAACTCTTTTTATAAACTTCTTTTTATAAATTTTTTATAAACTTTTATTATAAATTTTTTATAAATTTTTTATAAATTTCTTACAAATTTTTATAAACTTTTTATAAACTTTTTTTATCAAATTTTTATAAATTTTTTTTTTATAATTTTTTATAAATTTCTTATAAATTTTTATAAACTTTTTATAAATTTTTATAAACTTTTTACATAAATTATTTATAAACTTTTTTTTATAAATTTTTTATAAACTTTTTTATAAATTTTTTCTAAACTTTTTTTATAATTTTTTTTTATAAACTTTTTAAATAGAATTTTATGATATTTATATTAAAAAATATATATATATATATATATATATATATATTTATCAAATTCACAGTGAAACAAACATCTTGAGGTATTTTAAATTCGAGATTTTTAAATTTTAAGAATTTAAATTTTCTATAATTAAAAATTCCGAATTTCAAATCTATTACGACAACGACCCTAATGGTTTTATATTTTGGAAAAATAGATTCGAAACATATGTGAAGTCTAAAGATATTGATCTTTGGTACATTATTGTTGAAGGTGATTTTGAGGCTACCTCAAATGATGATAAAGGAAATTTAGTTCACATACCTCATGATAAACTAAACGATGAAATGAAGAAAAAGCTTTCTAAAAATAGTGAAGCAAAAATGGTTTTATATAATGCTTTACGAAAAAGGAATTGAAGAATTTCTATGCTTTAAAACCTCTAAAGAAATTTGGAATTCTTTAGTTGTAACTCATCAAGGCAACCAACAAGTTAAAAATAATAAAATTGATTTATTTGTTCAACAATATGAACAATTTTCAATATCGGATGAGGAAACTATAGATCATTCATTTGCTAACTTTAATACTATTATCACATCTTTACAAGCACTTGATGAATCTTTTTCTAGTCGTAACCATGTTAGGAGATATCTAAGGGCACTTCCATCGAAGTGGAGATCCAAGGTAACGGCGATCGAAGAGTCAAAAGATTTGACAATCCTCACCCTCGATGAACTCATAGGCAACCTAAAAGTCTACGAGCTTGTCCTTGCTAAAGATTCGAAGCCACAAGGTGAAAGAGAAACACAAATCTCTTGCCCTTAAAGCCAAAAAGGCTTCGGGCGATGAGGAGAACTCATCTTCGAGTAGTGACGACGAAGAGTACGCTATGGCGGTAAGGGACTTTAAAAGTTCTTTAGAAGAAAGGAAAGATACGTCAAACAACCGTATGACGATAAGAAAGGCTTTCGGAAAAGCAAAGAGACGAGAAGCCAAAAGATGATCGTACTTGCTTTAAGTGTGGGGACCCAAACCACTTTATTAGTAAGTGTCCCAAACGGGATGATCAAAAGCGTTCGTGAGCGCACGTGGGGAATGGCGACGAAGAAGACGAAAGAAATTTGTCTCATGGCAAATGACGAGGTATGTCACGAATACTATAGTAGTTCATCACTTGATAACGACTCATTGCATAATGAATATGACAAACTATGCAATATTAGCTTAAAACTAATTAACAAAAATAAGCTTTTAAAGAGTCAAAGTCAACGTTTAGATAAAGAAGTCATAGAATTGAAAGCTAAACTAAAACGTTTAGAAAGGGTAAAATAGCAAGTGGTGAATGTGAACTTTGCGTTCAACTTCAAACACTAGTGGATCACTTAGATTCTAAAATTGCTAGAATGAGCACAAACACTTTAGATACAATACTCGATAGCGTTAAAACCGGTAACAATCAAAAAGGTCTAGGTAGTCAACAACTTGATCCATCAACTAGTGAAAGTAAAGAAACAAAATTTGTTAAGGAACCAGAAAAACCAGCCACTTTGTTGTGGCGGATCCTGGATCCTAAAAAGGGAACCGGCTAGTGTACAAAAGGGATCCGTGGATCTGCTGTGCAAACAAACGTGCAATAACGTAGCTTCTTCATCTAGAAATGAGTTTGTCATAGTTAATAGGAAGAAACCAAATCATGTCACCACTAGACAACCACCTCCAAAATATAATCCTACTTTTGCAAGAAACAAAGCTCCATGTTTTTAAAAACCTAACTCATTTAGAAGACCTAATAACATTTACCCGAAAAGTAACCATCAAATGGGATGGAACCAAAACATGCAAAACGGTTTTCCTTTTCAAAACTTTGCTCCATGGAATGCATACTCATCTTATCCATACATGTCTAACATGAATGGAATGTTTAACACTAATGGACCCATGAACAAATGGGGACCAAACTTTTGAGTTTATTATTGTTTTAGGTGTGCTTAAAGGTCGACCTAGACCCCGATGAATGGGTCAAGGATAGCGGGTGCACGAGGCACATGACCGGTAATAGGGATCTATTCTCCACATATGAATCCATTAATGGAGGTAATGTGGTGTTTGGAAATAGCAAAAGTAGAATCATCGGTAAAGTTACGATTTCTAACAAATCTCTAACCATTAACGATGTGTGTCACGTAGAAAACCTAAACTTTAATCTCTTAAGTATAGGACAAATATGTGATAAAAAGTGCAATGTACTTTTTACCGAAACCGGTAGTAAGATACTTAAAAATGGCATAACCATAGGAAGAGGAATTAGGAAACATGGAGTCTATGTCATTAAAATCGATAATGAACCTAAAGACAAACTATGTCTTACCTCAAGATTGGGTCACGCCAATATGCGACTTCTTCAATCGCTATCATCCAAAGATCTAGTAAGAGACCTACCTAAGTTAAAATATGAACATCATTTTTGTGATGCTTGTAATGTAGGAAAACAAGCTCATTCGAGTCATAAAGCTAAAAACATGGTGTCCACAACTAGGTGTCTAGAATTACTACATATGGATTTATTTGGTCCATCCGCTATCCAAAGTTATGGAGGCAACTACTACACTTTGGTAATAGTGGATGACTACTCTAGGTATACATGGACAAAATTTTTAAAGAACAAAACGAAAACCTTTAACTATTTTGAAATATTAAGCAAAAAGATCCAAAGACAACTAGGAAGTCCCATAGTGTCTATTAGGACGGATCATGGTAGGGAATTCGATAATGAAGTGCAATTCGGAGCTTTTTGTGACGCTAATGGTATTACTCACAACTTCTCGGCTCCACGCACTCCACAATCGAACGGGGTAGTAGAAAGAAAGAATAGAACCCTACAAGAAATGAGTCGAACCATGCTTAATGAACAATCCATACCTCAAAAGTTTTGGTGTAATGCCGTTGATACCTCAATGTACATACTCAATCGAGTCTTAATTAGACCAATCTTAGGAAAAACTCCATATGAGTTACTTCGAGGCAAAAAGCCTACGTTAAATCACTTTAGAGTCTTTGGTAGTAAATGTTTTATTCTTAACACTAAAGATTACCTTACAAAATTTGATCCTAAATCAACTGAAGGTATCTTTTTAGGTTACTCGCCAAATGGCAAAGCTTACGTCATATTAAACAAAGAAACAATGAAGGTAGAAGAGTCATTAAATATAAAATTTGATGAAAGTCCACCCAAACCCTCTCCACCTCTTGTCGATGACGAGATTATAGAAAGTGAAGCTATAGTAATAAAGAAAAAAATAAGTGAAGAAGAAGAACCTCTAAGTGATGAAATAATAAACATTAAAGAGTCCAAAGATCACCCCGTAGATAAAGTCATAGGAAAACTAAACGAAAGAACATTAAGGTCTCAAGTTCAAAACCAAAGTAGCTTGTTTTGTTTTGTTTCAACCTTAGAACCTAAGAATACACAAGAAGCCATAAAGGATGAAAGTTGGGTAATGGTTATGCAAGAAGAACTAAATCAATTTGTTTCTAATGATGTTTGGACACTTGTCCCTCCACCTAGTAATCAAACCATAATAGGAACCAAATGGGTTTATAAAACAAATTAGATGCAAACGGAGTAGTGTCTAGGAACAAGGCTAGACTCGTTGCTCAAGGGTATAACCAACAAGAGGGAATAGACTTTGATGTGACCTATGCCCCCGTGGCTAGATTAGAGTCTATAAGAATACTTCTTGCGTATACTTGTGCTAATGATCTAAAGCTTTATCAAATGGATGTCAAAAGCGCTTTTCTAAATGGTTTCATAAATGAAGAAGTATATGTAGCTCAACCTCCGGGCTTCATTGATTTTGAAAAACCTAAACATGTGTATAAATTAAAGAAAGCCCTTTACGGTCTTAAACAAGCTCCAAAAGCTTGGTATGATAGACTCAAGTCATTTCTAGTTAAACACAACTACACCATGGGGTTAGTTGACAACACACTTTTTACTAAGAAAAAAGAGTCACATATAATCATAGTACAAATATACGTAGATGATATTATATTCGGATCCACTTGTCAAGACATGTGTGATGATTTCTCTAGAATCATGCATGACGAGTTCGAGATGAGTATGATGGGAGAACTTAGTTTCTTTCTTGGTCTACAAATAAAACAAGTAGAAGATGGTATCTTCTTCAATCAATCTAAATACATCAAGGAGATGTTAAAGAAATTCGGTCTAGAAGAGTCAAAACCAATTAGGACTCCAATGTCATCCGACACCAAACTCACAAAAGATGAAGATGGAGAATCCGTAGATAATACTAAATATCGTGGCATGATAGGTAGCCTTCTCTACCTCACGGCAAGTAGGCCGGATATCATGTTTAGTGTTTGCTTATGTGCTAGGTTTCAAGAAGACCCTAAAATATCACACCTAGAAGCCGTAAAAAGGATATTTAGATATATTAAGGGTACAACACAATTAGGATTATGGTATCCTAAGGGCACGGGAGTAGAAACAATTGTATATGCAGATTCTGACCATGCAGGTGATTACGTTGATAGAAAAAGTACAAGTGGGGTATGTACTTTTATGGGATGTTGTTTAACATCATGGTTTTCTAAGAAACAAACGGCACTTGCAATATCAAAAACCGAAGCCGAGTACGTCTCGCCGCAAAGCATGCCAACATGCACTATGGATGAAACAAGCGTTAGTAGACTACGACATCCATCTAAGCGACATAGCCATCCTATGTGACAACAAAGGTGCCATCGACTTAAGCAAGAATCCGGTATTGCATTCTCGCACAAAGTATATAGAGATTCGTCATCACTTCCTAAGAGACAATGTTCAAAAGGGGAACATCTCTATTGAGAAGGTAGAATCCGAAGACAACATAGCCGACGTCCTCACCAAACCGTTGAAGCGGGAACAATTCAACCTACTTCATCTTGGTCTTGGTCTAATGGAACAAACGTCGTAACTTATTTGACTCTACAAGGTATGTAAACACTAGCCTTCTTCTTTTTGAGTAGGATTTCTATTTCACGCACAACTCACAAACAATACGGGAATTTTCAAAACCCAAGATGAGTTTTTTTTTCCACTTATAGTTTTCTTATTTTTTTATTTTCAAAGAAAACCTACTTTCACAATGTTTTCTAAAAGGATGATACCTTCCCCTATCAATTTCACAAAAGCAATTTCTCACGTCTAGGACAAATCGCTTTTCATTATTAATACAAAGTAAAAACCCGTTTTCATTGCATCTCATGTCTTTTGAATGCTAAAGGGGACACATAACTAATATGTGTTTTCGGGTACATTCATTTAAGCAACAATGAATTAGGAACATTGATAACACAAAATTACGTACTCATGTACTAAATATGTGTTTTCGGGTTATCTCAATAGGATGGTTTTATACTTCTAGTTTATTTTCTATTTCTTTTTAGAAGTCGAGATAACCGAAACTCCAAATAGTTTGCATATAGGCACACACTAGGCAAAAATATTTCCAAAAAGAAAATTTTGTGTTGCCTGAATCACCAGACCCACGGATCCCAGCTTTTATGCTGGACGGATCCCTCAAGGGAAGGATCCGTGGGATCCGTGCAACAGAAGTTGTTTTCAACTTCTATTTTTTCACTTTGGATGAAAAATCCACATTTGTTTCATTTTTGGGAGTATGCTCTTTAATGCTTGTGTTCTCATGATCACATGCCTTGAATTCATATCTAATCATTAGATTTTAATCCACATTTTGAGTCAAGAATTCATTACAATGCTTTGTTTTTCTATATATAGAACTCCCAAAATGCTTGCATACTCCATCTCCTTCTCACAAACACACTTCATCATGTCATCCAAAAACCCTTTAGGAGAATCATCTAGTACAAACAATCATGATATCCAAACCTTTGTACTTCCACCATCCAAAATACCACAATCAAATGCTAGGATATCTGCACAGATTAGTATCCGATCTTGTTGTTTAGCAAAACCAACCTCAAATGATTCATCCTCAACAAATAACTCACCACAAGATGCTTCCATTATAGCACCTCCCTCATCACCAACAAGTACACCAACTTCATCACCACCTAAAGTCACTCTTTTGGAACTCCTTAAGACTCCAACAAGATCTAAACAACCTAAAAAAAAAGAAATAGTCTTTTCAACACCACCCACATCTCCAAATACTATCTTTCAAGATATTGAAACATCACCACCATTAGCTCCCATCACATTACAAGAACATTTAAGTTCTTTTCCACCACCATTTACAAACATTCCGGATCTTGATCCATACTTTCCTATTTTTCCACCACAACTTCCGCATAACTCAAATCAAAACAACCTGGAAAACTTCCGCACTCATTACCCACATCATTTACATTGTGAACATTGCCAATCCACTAGGGAAATTGCAATAGAAGTTAAGGAAGAAATGCGTTTCATACTCAACCTCATCCTTGATCGCATCAATACCATTACTCATCAAAACCTCCATCCATAACCTTATGCAAGCAT
The DNA here is from genome assembly GCA_910596185.1 of Chrysanthemum makinoi. Taxonomy (NCBI): domain Eukaryota; kingdom Viridiplantae; phylum Streptophyta; class Magnoliopsida; order Asterales; family Asteraceae; genus Chrysanthemum; species Chrysanthemum makinoi. Next base: position 331,567,405 of record OU343222.1, on the reverse strand, counting down.
GGAAAGGAATCACTACTACTATTTTCTACTTTTAGTATTATTTTTCTTTTGAAGTCATTTTCAAGAACAAGTCTTGTTCTTATTTTTACATGCTTGTAAGTGGCATACATACCACTACAATTTGTTGTTTTATTACAAGGCATTGTTTACATACCTTGGCTCCCAATCTTGATTCTCGGCAACCACAAGATTATATAAGCATGTTACTAACCTTTCTTTTTGTAGGATTTTTATTTTTCTTCACTTGACGCCCAAAACAAGGGGGAGCTACCGTCAAGGGGGAGTTAGAAGTTTGTTTATTTCTTCCAAGGGTTAACTTTTTGTTTCGACAAAAAGGGGGAGAAGAAGTAAAACTTAGGGCCTTTCAAAACTTGCATCTATTCTTAAGTTTTACACATCATAACATTATGTTTTGTCATCAACAAAAAGAGGGAGATTGTTAATACAAATAAACCATAAAAACGTTTATTAATATTTTGCGATCTCTTTGTGTTTTGTTAATAACAAATGTAATGTTATCTTAAGTATAATTATAAGGATACATGTTATTTTTGTAAAGCATTTACATATAGCCATCTAAATACAAAAATGTAATAATTAAGCATTTGTTGTAATAGTTTATTAGGATGGGTAAAAACCATAACCCATGGATCATAACCCATGGATCTTAAACCATACCAAAGAAGACTTGATACAATGTATACTTAGATACATTGAATCTAAAGAAAACCCATGGACCAACCCATAACCCATGACCCATAACCAAAAAACCCATGGGCAAAGAGGAGCGTACCACGGATCCCTAGGATTACACTAGACGGATCCCAAGTGGGAGGGATCCGTGGGATCCGTGGAACAGAGGAGAAATTTTCCTATAAATAGAGAGCCATTTCTTCATTCCAACTTACCCCTCTTCTTACTAAATCTCTCATACACTCTCATTCTCTTCTAACATATAGATCACTTGATCTAGAGAGTTTTTATTCTTTCTTTTCTATTTGTGATCCTCATATAGGTCCTTCTCTAAGGCGAGATCACGAGCATTCTACAAGTCATCCAAGCAAGGGGTCCTTGATTGATTTGTCACTCCGCAAGATTTCTGTAGCGAAGATCTTGTATTTGATATTTCACATATTTGTTGTGTAATAGTTGTGTTGGTTTGGTCCACCGTGCTACGGACTCGGTATCTAGCTTTGTACCGGAAAAAGTGTAAGCAAACGTTGTGAAGGCTTCTCCGCCAAGTGAAGGAGTTTGTTGACATAGTGCTTGAACTCTCGAGTAGGTGACTCGGGGAGTGGAGTAGGGCAAGGAAGGTGACCTTGTAGCCGAACCACTATAAATCGGTTGTGTCTTTTCTATCCCTTAACTTTATTTATTTGCTTGCATTATCATTAGATCTATACGTTCTCAACATCCATACGATTTCACATAATATCGAATCTAAAGTTTTTGAAATCAACTTAAAATCGGCAAAACTATTCAACCCCCCCCCCTCTAGTTTTCCACAATATGTAATACAAATATATTATAGGTGTTGTTTTCAAGTCTTTTTATCATTGTTTACTCGCCGGTAGTTTCTGGTGCTCGAACAATGTAAGTCAAAAAAAGTTTCGTCCAAATATTAGGAACTCCGGGATGGCAACAATGTGTAATATTGGAAGAACGATGTGGGTTCTTTATTTGTTCATCAGTTAAGGGACGCCATAGTCTTCAATGGATAGTAGGATATGCATTTTTTCTGGCTTGTGTGTGTTGTATTATATTGATGAACCGAACATTCATCGCTTTGGCTTTCAATTTTTCCAATGACTGATTCTTAGCGTTTTTGGATCCATTTCGGTTTCCCAAAATTCTTCATCCAGCACCGACTCGCTCACTTGTCTCTTGCCTCCCTAATCTGCAACCCTGAAAATGAAGAGAACAATTAAAGAAATTATAATGGAGAATGAGTAAAACTGAAGAAAAAATGTTTACTCCTATAAAAAGTAGATTAATTATTTTGTCGATTAGTTAGTGTATCAGTAGGAGCATGGAGATTGTGTGCAAAGGCAGAGCTTCTAAGGGACGGTGTTGGCCTCTTTAAAGCTTGAGTAACAGTGTTGAAGAGATATTCCACATTCATGTCCGGTAATACAGCAATGTCAAGACAATGTAGGACTTTATCAGACCAAAATATTTTCTCTTCTCTAGTCTTACTTCTCTATTTCAATTAAGTTACGTCCTCGGTGGTGTCAAAAAAAGGGCGGTCAGTGTCTTCCACCTCTATATTCCTATTCCTCATACCCTAACAGTTCATTTTATTCTTATTATGTCGACATATCATAAAATTGTTTGACTCTCCTATATAAATTACTATTTGTTATTTGATAGCTGTAGACAAACCACCCACAAAACTGATACACGGTAATATACCTCTTTATTCCTATGCATTACACACAGAGACCTAGATGTTTGAGTTTGTACCTGAACTCGTAAGTGCAAGAGAAAACGGTTATAAAAGAATTATTCAACCACCCGAAAGTCATACTCTTGTAATAGAAATTTACATTTTGTCCAAAAGCATACCGGATATATACCGACTCTAAAGATGGCTCACTTCAACGAAACCTATATTAGCCTATGCGTTACGTACCAAAAACCCTTTTTTATGGCGTCGTTCATACAAAATACTTTTCTCTATTAACTACTATTGAAGTACTTGCACTAATGCTTTCAATGCCCATCCCACGCGCAGGGCTTAGACATAAATTTATTATGCGTTTGTAATGTCATATATAGCTACCTTTTGCCTCAAAGCCTACCTAAGTGCTCATAATTGATACTTCTATTAGGTACAATTGTCTAAATAAGTTTACCCAAACACGTCTAATAAACTCCATATACTAAATCATTGTACAACAAAAGTAAATAGCGTAAAGCTACCTAGTAAACAGTCTGAGTTTGCGGAGGTCCATAAGCTAAGTTTACTCCATATTGTGATTGCCCATGCTTGTAGTTGCAGAGATTAAATATGGTTGAATAGGTGGTGAAGCAATATTGTTGTTTCATGATATGCATGTGTTCTTCATGTGTTCCAAGAGATGGAAAATCGTTGCTCAAAAGACATCTTATTGATGAGTGTCTAAATACTCATCATTTTTGTACCATTTAAACTGCAAAAACATCTGAAAACACTCAGAAATGCATTAAAATGATGAAAATATCACAAATAATTGTTTTATGTGTTTTAAATGCAAAAAATATCAAAAACAGATGAAAAACGTATCAAGTTTGCATAATTGGCAGTTTTAGTCCCCCAAGTTTCAAAAGTTGTCAAAAACAGTCCCTTGTAAATCAAAATTAAGCAAAAATATCATTTAAGGTCCATGGGATTCAAAAGTTGTCAAAACAAACCCTTCAAAGTTTAAAAATCACAATTTACAACTTTGGTCCCTCAACTTTACAAAAATGTCAAAATCAGTCTCTGGGTGTTTAAAAATGGAAATTATTCAAACTACACCCTTGTACTATTCATAAATGGCAAAATTGGTCCTTATGATAAGTTTTGAGAAAATTACAAGTTTAGTCCCTCGACTTTGAAAAGTATCATAAATAGTCCTTGGTTAATTTAAAAAGTGAAAATAATCAAAAGTAACCTTGTACTATTTAAGTTGGCAAGTTTGGTCCTTGTATTAAACTTTGGAATATTTGCAGGTTTAACCCTTAATTTTCAGAAGTTACAAAAATGGTCCTTGTGTTTACTAGCTACAAAAACCAAATGGACCCTTTTAATTATCCAAACCCAAATCCAATCCCTTATCCCAGCTGGCCCAACACCCCAAGCCCAACACCCGTTAATAATACGGTCAAAAAGGTCAAACCATCACCACTGTTCACCCTTCCCTCCCATTCCACACATGTGTCCACTCTTCACCTCCACTGTTTTACCACTGTACCACCACCTTTCCACCTCACCTTAGCTACTCCACAGCTGGTTAACAACCCCCCTCCACCTCTACATACACCCAAAATTCATTAAATGAAAAATACCTGCTTATGACTTTTTGGCGCAAAATCAGTTTGAACAGCTGAGATTAAATTGAAGCAATCAAGGGTGCAGGGATTGATCAGAGATGTCGACTAGGAGTTTCCCAGCAATATTTAGTATATATAAAGCTTTGTAATAAGATAAGAAGAGTAGTAGCTAATTTTAGTGTAGTGTAGTTTGTCGTTTTTAGTGTAATTTAAATTTTCGGTGTAATTTTAAGCTTTCTAGTATTAAACTAAGGTAATTCAGTGTATTTCAACTCTATTTCAATAATCAATTCCAGTGTTTTAGTACAATTTCAGTTTATGCATTTTTACCTTTGAAAATCTCAATTTACTCTTGTAATGTTAAAAGATGTTGGTTACTGGTTCTATAAGCTTATTTTAGTCACTAATCAGCTTCTATAAGCTTTTTAAGTCATTAAACTTGTTCTCATTCAGTTTTACTAAAAATGTCAAAAATCACTAAATAAATAGTCAAAAAAATAAAAAATCAGAAGAAATGAAGATTGAAGAAATGAACATGGTTGGTTTTGGATTGCAAGGGTATTAGTGCCTCAAGGGAGGCTTTAGGAAGGGTATTTGGCCTTTGGTTCACTGTTTTGTGCTTGAAAATCTTTGTAAGCAATTTTCAGTTTTTGTTTTTAATTTCCATGTTACTGTAGCATAGCTTATTATTAGCTTATTCTAGTGATTATCTGCTTAATATCAATTTGTAAGTATATTTCTTTAGTTTTATTAGCCCTTAATAGTCTTTGCTTTATTTTCTTGAAAAACTCATAAAAAATCATAAAAATAGTCATAAATTAGTTTAGCTTATTAAGTGCTTATGCCTACTTGATTTCTGTTTGGGTAGCTTAGTTTTAAGTTATCATATCATTAGAAAGTTAAGTCCTTGGCCTGTGTTAGCTAGACCAGTTTTTAAATTGCAAAACCAATGATAAAGGAGTGTTTGGATTAGATTCTGTTTAGAGGTATAGGTTCAAGTCTATGATTATTTTGGATTGCATTAGTCTATTTTAGCCTTATTAAGTTAGTTTCAGTTATTAATTTGCACCTTAGAACTCTGTAAGTCAAAATTACTTTAAATCTGTCACAAGTTCATATTTGTTAGGATTTTAGAAATAATAAACTTGCATATAGGTTTAGAACTAGTTAATCTAGCTTGCAGTAGGTCCATATTACCATTAAACATCATAATCAGTTAGTCATTTGGAATCAAATCTCATTAAAGTCAACTTTTCATTTCTGTCAAAAAGTCAAAAAAGGTGAAAAAGTCAGTTTTTGCAAATCTTTCTTGATTTTTCATGGATTCATATGAGGTTTAAAGCAAGTGATATTTTGGATTTTACAAGTTCAGTTGGTCTAGTTTAGTAATCTCATTTTTATTGAATTTTATCAAGCTTCTATAAGCTCCAAATAAGCTGTTCAATAAGTCCTCACATGCCCTGTTCACAGTAACTAAGTGAGAACCACGCTTGTAGCATACCTTGCACAGGCTTTGTTTTAACTTCTTAGGGTCTGAAAGTTGGTTTAGTTATAGTTGGGTAGGTGATCTTGAGCACCTAATTTCTGGTTTCCACTTTGGTCATTTAGATAAGCTTATAATTAAGCTAAAAGTAAGGATAATAGGCTGGCTAGATTTCATGATCTCAAATTGTTCAAATCAGTTTAGATATGTACACTAGAGGTTTAGAGTAGCTGGATTTAGTTGTTTTTAGATAAATTTAGCATACTTTAACTTCTGCTTTCATTTGGAAGTCTTTAGTGCTCATTTGCTTAATTTGAGTGCTTATTTATAAGCACATTTCATTACAGTTTCATAATCTCACACATAAGCACAGTATTTTATATTTTTCATAGACTTAGAATATAATTTTAGAATTTTATTGAATTTTTCATAATTTTCTGCCACTGTTTACTATTTTTCTCTATTTAAATCAGTTTTTAAGACTTTTTAAATAGCTTTTAATACAAATAAATCAAAAAAGCTTCAAAAAAATAAGTTTTCAATTTTCATGGATTAAGATAAATATAAAAATAATAAAAAGTATTTTTTCAGAATTTTCTTAGCTTAAATAGTATTTTCTAGCATTTTAATTAGTTCTAAATAGTATTAAATTCATAATAAATTGAGAAAAAGTCTAAAAAATATGTTTTCAGTTTTAAAATAAGTTTTATAATATTTTAGATTTTTCTGAATCATAATTTCACTTTTCTAGCTTTATTTCATATTTTCTTATATTTTAGGATATTATTAAATAGTTAAAAATAGTTTTTAATTGATAATAATTAGATAAATAGTTTTAAAAATAATTTTCTTTTTCTAATAATTTTCTTTTATTATTAGGATTGTAAAAATATCATTTTCATATTTGTAGGCCTTTTATTTCTTAAAACTCACGTTTTATTTTGCACGTTAACGTAATTTTATTTAAACGTTCATTTTAGATTTTAAACGTTTATCGATTTTAAAAATAGTGATAGCGTTTATTTAATATAATTTAGCTTTTTAATTTTCTTTAATTTGCATTTAAGCCCCTGTAATTTACAAACTTTTTCTTTAGGTATAATTATTCCAAAATCATCACCTTTTTCCTGTTCAATATCACTCGATCACAGATTCGTCTTACTACAGTGTTCACACCTCGTTGGGACTTAACGACCTGGGGATACACTAAACTCCTCTGGATTTAATTGCATTTCGTTTTCAGACTGTTTGGACTTTTTATTACGGTTGACCATTCACAAGTGGTTAGCTTGTGTGATAAAACCTGACTGTCTGAAGCTCAATCAAATTTTGGCGCCGATGCGGGGAGGTGGAGGGTGTGTTTGCGACTACGAATTTGAAGCATCAGTGATTGTTGAATATACACCCATTGTATATTTACCATATTTGTCCATATTTCCTTATTTTCATATAAAACCAAAATTATCGTGAAGTTAATTCGTTTGACTAATCGATTACCAAAAATATTTTCATTCTTTGTTTTTACAAAATGTTTTCCAAAAATCCCAAAAATATTCATCTTTACCCTCTTACCCTTTTGATTCTTCATTTCTTACCCTCTGGAACCCTTTGATTCTTTTTATGTCTCATCCTCACCCTCTTGGTTGTCAATGGTGTGGTGGTCCTTATAATGGTGGCAATTGCCCCAGTTGTAGCATGGTGGAGTCGAAACGGTCTGTCTATAACCAGGATCCCTATTCCTACCATAACACAACTGATTTATTCCATCATACCACCTGTGAGACTCAGCAGTTTATGTTGTGAGTACTGTGGTGGTTCACACTACAGTTATGATTGTCAATCGGGAAACACGCTTGTCTATGAGCAGGTTCCTGATAACAATTATGACTACAACACATATGACTCACAGCCACATCAGTTTTACTGTTGTGAGTATTGTGGAGGTCCTCACTTTAGCTCTGATTGTCAAACAAGGAATCCATTTCCTTGTAACAATTACGACTCTTCGTATCATTACCAACCTCTACAGTACCAAATGAATCAGGCACCACCTCAGCCTATGCCACTTCCTCAAAATATTCTCCTTGATCTTTTGGATTTAGTGAAAGATTTGAAGGAATGTAAACATTCCCAAAATAATCCAAATCAAAAATCCATGGAAAAATTGTTAGCTGGAGAGCAGGCTGCTAAATTAGATTCCCAGATTGCCAGTGAAAACTCTATTAGGGAATTAATTAAAATACAAAAAGCAGCCAAATCTAGCTCTCAATTCCGTTTCATTCCTGATGACGATGATGATGAAGTTACCCTTGATATTCGTCAATTTTGTACAGGTTCATCAAGTTCATCAGTTGAAATTCCTTCCATGAAAAATCAGGAAGAAAAGACTATGATGGAATTACTAGCAGAAGAACAAATGGAAAGTATAAAACATATGTATGCTAGTCCTTCTCAACTCCCTCAGTCTGCTGTTATCACACCCGATATTCCCACTCACTCTCTGAACATGGGGGATGAGCATCTTGACACTGTTCCTGAAAAGGAATCGGACGAATTCATAAAGTCTAGTGTTGAGAACCTTGTCCCAATCCCGAGAGAATCACAGGGAATTCTTGATCATGTGTGTGATATCCCTCCTCCTCTTGTCTTCCAAAATGATCATATTGAGATGTTCTCTGATTCTGATGAGGACTATTCTTTATCTTGTGGAGACATAAGTTATGTGGAGGAATTACCTTCTGAGCTTGTCAGCTTAGGAGAAGAGAATGATGAAGAAATAATCCAAGATGAAGCTCTTCGTCTTACATTATTGAATGTTAATCTTCTCATTTCTAGAATCGAGGCTTTTAATGAAAAGCCTACTTCATATCCTATCCCCTTTGAGGATAGTGAACTTTTGTTCAATGATTCTATTCCGGATTTGCAAACGTTCCATTTTGATCATATAGGAGAGAAGATTAGCGGTATTACCACTTCTCATTCTCATAATTCTCTCCCCGATTATGAATCATTCACTTTTGAGGAGTTCCCCAGTGAACTCACTCAAATCAATCCCGAATATGAATCATTTGCCTTTGAGGAATCCTCCTGTGAACTCACTCATATCATATCTCCGCCAGAGTATGATAATTTCTACTTTGATCTAGACACACCCATAATATGTCTTGATCAAGCGAGCTTAACTGATGAGATTCATGAAACTATGAATTCTCCTATTGAGGATGAAGAGTTAGTCATGATTTTTATCATGACTTTCTTTCTCTTCTTCACCTATCCCGTGGCTTCTCCTGTTCTTCACTCCTTCGGGAATGAAGACATTATTTTTTATCCCGGCATTTTCATTTATCATTTGTGAGCCGGTTCTATGTATATCTCATCGGTGTGGAACTTTCACGTACTTCAATGTTTATACAAACATCTTGAATGAAAGTCCGATGGAGATTGTCTCTTCCACTTACTTCCCCATGAACAAATTAATTCGGGGTCGAGTCAAGCTTGCGACTCGGTAATCAAAAATAGTAGTTAAACATGGGTTTTCACCCGTGTGTACCACCTTAGTGTGGGGGGGATGCCCCACATGTTGTATATAGATCTAAAAAATAAATGAAAATTGTACATATTTAAAAAAAAAAAGAGAATAATTGTTGTGTTTCTACACTTGGCTAGTAATGTTATCTTTTTACGTTCAAGGATTCGGCATAATAGCCGGGACTTTGAATATTGAGGACAATATTCATTTCTAAGTGTGGGGGGGAAATTCTGGCGAATTTGATCATAAATGTACCATTTTAGTCCCTTTTTCCCCCAAAATGGCCAAATTAAAAAACAATTTAGTGGAAGTACTATGTACTAAACACAACAAATGGTAATCAGTCCACCATGTCTAACCCACATAAGGATTGGCTAATCCAGGAGCAAACGGCTCTTGGTAAAGATATCTCAAATCCGTTGACGGCTTGCAATTTGCTCAAAATTGTATGGTGTTCAGCTCACCATATCTTTAATTAGTGAAAAGTTGGCTAGCCCGCAAGTTTATGGCTTGTGGTAAAGGCAGTTGAAAAACCATAATTGGTAATTGACTCACCAAAGATAATATTGATAATTTATCTAAGAGTTCGCTAGTCCAGAAGCAAACGGCTTCTGGTAAAGACAAATCAAAACCGTTGAAAGCTGGTGATTTGCTCAAAATCATTTGGTTATCATTGTACCAAGGTTCTTACTTGAACTGAAACAACTGGCTACTCCAGAAGTAATGGCTTTTGGTAAAGAGATGAAATCCATTAATTTTTTTCAAAACATTGCTAGGGACTAGCAATATCTTAGTGTGGGGGATTGATGAGTGTCTAAATACTCATCATTTTTGTACCATTTAAACTGCAAAAACATCTGAAAACACTCAGAAATGCATTAAAATGATGAAAATATCAAAAATAATTGTTTTATGTGTTTTAAATGCAAAAATATCAAAAACAGATGAAAAAAGTATCAAGTTTGCATAATTGGCAGTTTTAGTCCCCCAAGTTTCAAAAGTTGTCAAAAACAGTCCCTGGTAAATCGAAATTAAGCAAAAATATCATTTAAGGTCCATGGGATTCAAAAGTTGTCAAAACAAACCCTTCAAAGTTTAAAAATCACAATTTACAACTTTGGTCCCTCAACTTTACAAAAATGTCAAAATCAGTCCCTGGGTGTTTAAAAATGGAAATTATTCAAACTACACCCTTGTACTATTCATAAATGGCAAAATTGGTCCTTATGATAAGTTTTGAGAAAATTACAAGTTTAGTCCCTCGACTTTGAAAAGTATCATAAATAGTCCTTGGTTAATTTAAAAAGTGAAAATAATCAAAAGTAACCTTGTACTATTTAAGTTGGCAAGTTTGGTCCTTGTATTAAACTTTGGAATATTTGCAGGTTTAACCCTTAATTTTCAGAAGTTACAAAAATGGTCCTTGTGTTTACTAGCTACAAAAACCAAATGGACCCTTTTAATTATCCAAACCCAAATCCAATCCCTTATCCCAGCTGGCCCAACACCCCAAGCCCAACACCAGTTAATAATAAACGGTCAAAAAAGGTCAAACCATCACCACTGTTCACCCTTCCCTCCCATTCCACACATGTGTCCACTCCTTCACCTCCACCTGTTTTACCACTGTACCACCACCTTTCCACCTCACCTTAGCTACTCCACAGCTGGTTAACAACCCCCCTCCACCTCTACATACACCCAAAATTCATTAAATGAAAAATACCTGCTTATGACTTTTTTGGCGCCAAAATCAGTTTGAACAGCTGAGATTAAATTGAAGCAATCCAAGGGTGCAGGATTGATCAGAGATGTCGACTAGGAGTTTCCCAGCAATATTTAGTATATATAAAGCTTTGTAATAAGATAAGAAGAGTAGTAGCTAATTTTAGTGTAGTGTAGTTTGTCGTTTTTAGTGTAATTTAAATTTTCAGTGTAATTTTAAGCTTTCTAGTATTAAACTAAGTTAACTCAGTGTATTTCAACTCTATTTCAATAATCAATTCCATTGTTTTAGTACAATTTCAGTTTATGCAATTTTACCTTTGAAAATCTCAATTTACTCTTGTAATGTCAAAAGATGTTGGTTATTGGTTCTATAAGCTCATTTTAGTCACTAATCAGCTTCTATAAGCTTTTTAAGTCATTAAACTTGTTCTCATTCAGTTTTACTAAAAATGTCAAAAATCACTAAATAAATAGTCAAAAAAATAAAAAATCAGAAGAAATGAAGATTGAAGAAATGAACATGGTTGGTTTTGGATTGCAAGGGTATTAGTACCTCAAGGGAGGCTTTAAGAAGTGTATTTGGCCTTTGGTTCACTGATTTGTACTTGGAAATCTTTGTAAGCAATTTTCAGTTTTTGTTTTTAATTTCCATGTTACTGTAGCATAGCTTATTATTAGCTTATTCTAGTGATTATCTGCTTAATATCAATTTGTAAGTATATTTCTTTAGTTTTATTAGCCCTTAATAGTCTTTGCTTTATTTTCTTGAAAAACTCATAAAAAATCATAAAAATAGTCATAAATTAGTTTAGCTTATTAAGTGCTTATGCCTACTTGATTTCTGTTTGGGTAGCTTAGTTTTAAGTTATTATATCATTAGAAAGTTAAGTCCTTGGCCTGTGTTAGCTAGACCAGTTTTTAAATTGCAAAACCAATGATAAAGGAGTGTTTGGATTAGATTCTGTTTAGAGGTATAGGTTCAAGTCTATGATTATTTAGGATTGCATTAGTCTATTTTAGCCTTATTAAGTTAGTTTCAGTTATTAATTTGCACCTTAGAACTCTGTAAGTCAAAATCACTTTAAATCTGTCACAAGTTCATATCTGTTAGGATTTTAGAAATAATAAACTTGCATATAGGTTTAGAACTAGTTAATCTAGCTTGCAGTAGGTCCATATTACCATTAAACATCATAATCAGTTAGTCATTTGGAATCAAATCTCATTAAAGTCAACTTTTCATTTCTGTCAAAAAGTCAAAAAAGGTGAAAAAGTCAGTTCTTGCAAATCTTTCTTGATTTTTCATGGATTCATATGAGGTTTAAAGCAAGTGATATTTTGGATTTTACAAGTTCAGTTGGTCTAGTTTAGTAATCTCATTTTTATTGAATTTTATCAAGCTTCTATAAGCTCCAAATAAGCTGTTCAATAAGTCCTCACATGCCCTGTTCACAGTAACTAAGTGAGAACCACGCTTGTTGCATACCTTGCACAGGCTTTGTTTTAACTTCTTAGGGTCTGAAAGTTGGTTTAGTTATAGTTGGGTAGGTGATCTTGAGCACCTAATTTCTGGTTTCCACTTTGGTCATTTAGATAAGCTTATAATTAAGCTAAAAGTGAGGATAATAGGCTGGCTAGATTTCATGATCTAAAATTGTTCAAATCAGTTTAGATATGTACACTAGAGGTTTAGAGTAGCTGGATTTAGTTGTTTTTAGATAAAGTTAGCATACTTTAACTTCTGCTTTCATTTGGAAGTCTTTAGTGCTCATTTGCTTAATTTGAGTGCTTATTTATAAGCACATTTCATTACAATTTCATAATCTCACACATAAGCACAGTATTTTATATTTTTCATAGACTTAGAATATAATTTTATAATTTCCTTGAATTTTTGATAATTTTCTGCCACTGTTTACTATTTTTCTCTATTTAAATCAGTTTTTAAGACTTTTTAAATAGCTTTTAATACAAATAAATCAAAAAAGCTTCAAAAAAATAAGTTTTCAATTTTCATGGATTAAGATAAATATAAAAATAATAAAAAGTATTTTTTCAGAATTTTCTTAGCTTAAATAGTATTTTCTAGCATTTTAATTAGTTCTAAATAGTATTAAATTCATAATAAATTGAGAAAAAGTCTAAAAAATATGTTTTCAGTTTTAAAATAAGTTTTATAATATTTTAGATTTTTCTGAATCATAATTTCACTTTTCTAGCTTTATTTCATATTTTCTTATATTTTAGGATATTATTAAATAGTTAAAAATAGTTTTTAATTAATAATAATTAGATAAATAGTTTTAAAAATAATTTTCTTTTTCTAATAATTTTCTTTTATTATTAGGATTGTAAAAATATCATTTTCATATTTGTAGGCCTTTTATTTCTTAAAACTCACGTTTTATTTTGCACGTTAACGTAATTTTATTTAAACGTTCATTTTAGATTTTAAACGTTTATCGATTTTAAAAATAGTGATAGCGTTTATTTAATATAATTTAGCTTTTTAATTTTCTTTAATTTGCATTTAAGCCCCTGTAATTTACAAACTTTTTCTTTAGGTATAATTATTCCAAAATCATCACCTTTTTCCTGTTCAATATCACTCGATCACATATTCGTCTTACTACAGTGTTCACACCTCGTTGGGACTTAACGACCTGGGGATACACTAAACTCCTCTGGATTTAATTGCATTTCGTTTTCAGACTGTTTGGACTTTTTATTACGGTTGACCATTCACAAGTGGTTAGCTTGTGTGATAAAACCTGACTGTCTGAAGCTCAATCACTTATCTTAAACTATTGAGGGAACCACCATTGTCGTGACTAATTTTTTTGCCAATACTTAAATCACTTGCTAACTTTCTTGGCCATGACTCGTCATGCTTTGCAGGAAACCTCGAATATGACCGCCAAGAACCCGTCTTTCACAAACTTGCTTGGCAAAATGTTACCTAACTGACTAAAGAAACAAACAACCAAAGATTCAATCATCAGAAGTATACGATCATTATAATTATACTGTTTATCGAATTATAACCATCGAAACAAAGATAATAATAGAAATAGCATTTAAAACTAATCACGGCGAACTTATCATTCAAGTAATACACTATTTAAAGATTGAGAAAGCTTAAATTCATAAACATAGATCAAAATTATCTTACTTTGAATTCACTCTAACACATAACTATATCAACTTTTTTAAAATAGGCAGGTTATCAGCATCTTTTTCACTTTGCAGCCATTGAAAACCTTAAACATCACCTACATCATTACCTTTTTCATCCATTTTCAAACCCATTAATACAAACAAACTTGAATTACCTTCTCAATTTTAATAGTAGCCAATTGATATATTGCAATTTTGCACAAACAATATGATTAACCTAATAAACAATTTATAAGTACTAATTGAATGAATGAAATTTTATTCAGCAGCCATAGTTAAAACCCTTGGACTAAACTTAATTATGTATTGTTTGTAAAAATATTTGCGTCATGAGGGTTATAGAAACATTATAATAATCAACTGATAACTTGATCTTGTTTTGATGAGATTAGGGTTTAATGATTTAAATTTTATTTTTTCTTTACACGTATTAAATTAAGAATCTAACATAAACCTTTTGACTTTACACATAAATAATAATTTAACACAAACACATGATTAACTAACCTTACAAAGATCATTAATCCAACCAAAATAACAAAAAATTCATGTATGATACCTGTTTCAAAATTATATATTGTGTTAGTTGTTCATGAAGATACCTTTTCATTAACGACTCCTGATTAGAGGCCAATTGTTTTAGTTTGATCGAATTGTGATGGGTTTTAGAGCTGCAATTAGTTAATTTTCTGGAAGGGTTAGGCTTTGTCTATGTGCCAGAATGAAGAAGAATGTATGTCAGTGTGCATCATTTCCTTTTTAGAATTTATGATTGGTGGTGGGCGGGTGTTTTGGTCGCAATATAATTTTTCGGGTTTTCTGGTGCACACTATTCGATTGGGTGAGGTTGGGTCTTCTGATGGGTAGAAGGTAGGATTTGTGATGTTTACATTCAGATCCTTTACGTTTATAATGTCTACTCCGCTTTTTAAAAGTTTATTTTTTTTACATTTTAAACACATGTGTTTTGTGGTGTATTTTCTTTCTACACGAAAATTTTCAATTTTGACCAAATTCAATTCATTTTTGACTTTTTATCGACCAATGATATTGGACGATTTTGCTTACATGTCAATTGTGATATAAGTATAACTAATATTTATGCACAAGTTTTTTATTATGTATTAATATCTATTAATATTTTGTGAAAATTCTATGGATGAAAGATTTAACTTTTTTTAACTAACATTTATGTTGAGGTTGAGGTCGAGGTTGTTGTTTAACTTTAACTTTTGATATGATGTTGTACAAAATGTGTGAATTTAGTAGCACGTAATAAGCGTTGATGAAGTTATAATATACTTCGTAAAGATTTCTAAAATGTTTTTTCAGATATCCGTATATAAACTTTAATTAAGAATAACATGAGTCGTTATAAGTACGATCACGTATATTTATTTTCATGTCACAACACCCGTGCATACCATTTGATACTTATATTTTCTTTAATAATAATTTAGCCGAATATTTAAACATGTGTACGCATAGATTAAACTTTTAAAATAAAATAACTTGAGTCCTTACTTAACATATATAACAATTTTTTTTAATGAATGAAAGTCCGAAACAAAATTTATCCTTAAAATATTTAGCATGTACTAAAACTAATTCATATATTTACAACATTTTGTAGTTTTACTGGAAGAAAGTTTAAAACTAATATTAGTAAGAAAAAATTACATGTTTGGTCCCTGTGGTTTGCTCTAATTTCAAGTTTAGTCCCTAAGTCGTTTTAATTACACCAGAGATACCTATTTTTGAAACCTTGCACTCATTTAGTCCCTATTTTAGATGGACCGTTAGTTTTTCCGTTAAGTTTTTGCACCGTTAGTCCCTCCGTTAATAATTTTTGCATCGTTAGTCCTATTTTTTCAAATAATGGTTTTCGCCAGTTAGTCCCTTCGTTAATAATAGTTTTCGCCCGTTCTTTACGTTTTTGTCCGTTTTTATCCGTTTTCGTTCGTTTTTTTTACGTTTTTCATATGTTTTTTACGTTTTTATCCGTCTTCGTCTGTTTTTATATGTTTTCGTCTGTTTTTTACGTTTTTGTTCGTTTAATCCGTTTTTGTCTCTTTTTTTTTTATCCGTTTTGACTATTTTTTTACATTTTTGTTCATTTTTATCTGTTTTCGTTCGGTTTTTATCCGTTTTGCCTACCATTTCTTACGTTTTTGTCCGTTTTTATTCGTTTTCCTTCTTTTTTATCCGTTTTCACACGTTTTTTTCATTTTTATATGTTTTCATCCATTTTTTTGCGATTTTGTCCGTTTTTCATGGTTTTTGTCTGTTTTTATCCGTTTTGACCATTTTTAACGTTTTTGTCCGTTTTCATTCGTTTTTTATCTGTTTTTTTACCAATTTTTTACGTTTTTATTCGTTTCATTTGTTTTTTTTTTCCGTTTTCGCATGATTTTTACGTTGTTATATGTTTTCGTCTATTTTGTTTATGTTTTCATCCGTTTTCGTCCGGTTTTTTACGTTTTCACCCGTTTTTTACGCTTTGTCTGTTTTTATCCGTTTTTGCTCAATTTTTATGTTTTTATCCGTTTTCATTCGTAAAAAAAGGGACAAAACATATAAAACAGACAAAAACGTATAAAACAGACAAAATGAATGAAAAAAACGAAAAAAAGAGACAAAACGTATAAAACAGACAAAATCGTAAAAAAAGGGGACGAAAACACGTAAAACGGACGAAAACATATAACTAACTGATGAAAACGTAATTAAACAGACAAAAACATATAACAACAGATGAAAACAGATAAAACCGGATAAAAAACATAAAAAAAAAAGGCGAAAACGGATAAAAACGGACAACAACGTAAAAAACGGTCAAAACGGATAAAAAAACAGACAAAAACATGAAAAACAGACAAAAACATGAAAAACGGACAAAAAAGTTAAAAAAATGTAGGCAAAACGGATAAAAACGAACAAAAATGTAAAAATGGTCAAAACAGACAAAAAACGGATTAAAACGGATGAAAACACATAAAAAAAGACGAAGACGGATAAAAACGTAAAAAACAGACGAAAAACATAAAAAAGGGGGGAAACGGATAAAAAAACGAACGAAAACGGATAAAAACGGGCAAAAACGTAAAAGAACGGGCGAAAACTATTATTAACGATGGGACTAACTGGCGAAAACCATTATTTGAAAAAATAGGACTAACGATGCAAAAATTATTAACGGGGGGACTAACGGTGCAAACACTTGACGAAGAAACTAACGGCCCATTCAAAATAGGGACTAAATGAGTGCAAGGCTTCAAAAATAGGTATCTCTGGTGTAATTAAAACGACTTAGGGACTAAACTTGAAATTAGAGCAAACCATAGGGACCAAACGTGTAATTTTTTCTTTTAGTATTCATGTAATTTTGAACAAAGTTTATATTATAAAGTTTAGGGAGTATAAAGTGTAAGGGGTTATTTGTTTATTTTGTAAAATTATTGGAAAACATGAAAATTTACACTTAATTTTATATAATTTATTTATCATTTAACCACTAAAGTTTTATTAGTTACCTCCTCATTTTTTAAGTTTTTGTTTTCACAAATTTGACACCTATATTTTTATGTGTTTTTTTCTCAACTAAATTTCTCCACCAAATATATTAAAGTTTGACCAAAATCAATTCAATTTTGACTTTTTATTGACCAATCACATCGCTCGATTTCGCTTACGTGCCAAAATTAAGCTCTCCTATTGGTCCAATTTTTTTTTTCAATAAGAAGGGTTTTGAAAAAATACTCCGAAATGATGTAATTCTTTTATTATATAAAAGATAAGGAAATTTCGTGTAACAACTTATTTTATTATCCCGCGTAATTAACAGATGCGACGACTGACGAAGGTTTAAAAAGTCGTTGCAACATGTCCAAGTAGAATAAGATGTTAATGCCCCATTCCCATCTCACAACCTTTCATTTCTCATCTCTTGCAGCCACCACCACCTTCACCACGACGGCCGAGCACCACCACTTTTCTCAAGTTTGGTTTTGTTGGAAAATTTAGTACACTTGTGGGAATAGTTCACACCTTGTAATGGGTTAGGAGGTACGGAGTGTACACCCATAAGGTCCATGAACACCTTGACTCTAATAGTGGTTTGTGTTAGTAGTGCTTGGTGAAAGTACTGTTGTGGTTACCACTGATTATCAGTGTTTCCACTGAAGCAGTACTTCCACAAAATCAGTGTTTCCACTGAAGTGGCGTTTCCACTGAAGTGGTGTTTCACTGAAGTAGTGTTTACACTGAAGCAGTGGTGTTTCCACTAAAGCGGTGTAACCACGATAGCACTATGAAAGTACTGATGATAGTACTGCTTGTAACGGCTTTGACCTATTCAAGTGGCGTTTAACTGCATTATGACCATATTTAATTGGTCATGTAACCACTAACGGCTATAATGGGGATAATTATGAGGCTATTAATGGGCCGATTAATACTCATAATTCCATTGACTAGCTGAGAGTATTTTCCTATATATAGGAGATCTGATTATGCATGAAGAACACAAAAACGGCGTAAACACTTATAGCGAAAGGGTTATAAAATTGTGCCTAATTCTCTAACTGCATTTGGTCTTATCCCAAGTAGATATTCGTGTAACCCAGGCATTAGGGTCGAATAGTTTACTTTGGAAAGTGATCACACGATTCCAAGTGATATCCGGTAACCACCAAGTGGTATTTGTTACTGCTGACCATCTGTTTGTTTCTGCTGAACAGTTGAGCATTTCTGCTGAAGTTGATTATCTTAACCCTGTTGCTGGGAGCTAAGCCTAAACCCCAACAATCAAAGTAAACTATTTTGTGATAATCAATGGCAACTGCTGCAATGAAACACATGGCTTCAAACTTTGCTAAGCTGGACAAGTTTGAAGGGGTGGACTTTAGGAGGTGGCAGAAGAAGATGCATTTCTTGCTGTCAAGCATGAGTGTGGTTTATGTGCTGACTACACCAATTCCTGATGATGGTGATGATGCCACTGTGGAGCAGATCAGGAGGAGGAGCAAATGGGAGAATGATGACTACATATGCAGAGGTCTTATTCTCAATGGTATGTCTGATTCTCTATTTGATATTTATCAGAACTTTGAATCTTCCAAAGAACTGTGGGATTCCTTGGATGCCAAATATATGGCTGAGGATGCATCAAGTAAGAAGTTCCTTGTTAGTAATTTCACAAATTACAAAATGACTGATTCAATACTAGTTATGGAACAATTCAATGAACTTCTTGGAATACTTGGAAGGTTTACACAACAAAATATGAACATGGATGAGGCCATTAAAGTCTCTTGTGTCATTGACAAACTCCCTCCTTCTTGGAAAGATTTCAAGCATACCTTGAAACATAAGAAAGAGGAGTTAACTCTGGTTGAGTTGGGCAGTCATCTGCGCATTGAGGAATCTCTAAAGATGCAGGATAATGACAAGCCAAAGAGTAGCAATGCTACTGGACCATCTGTTGTCAATATGGTGGAGCATAACAACTCCACCAGGTACAATGACAACAAAGGCAAACGCAAATATCATGACAACACAAGGGCAGATCCCAACAAGAAGGCAACACCTACTTGTTGGAAATGTGGCAAGACTGGTCACATTAAAAGGGACTGCAAGGGTGTTAAAGTTGGTGGTAAAGCCAATGGATCAGGCACTAATGGTTCAGGGAGTGGTGGATCAGCCAACTCACTGAAAGGATGATGATGTTGCGTGGTGGGTTGACTCTGGTGCAACAGTTCATGTGTGTAAAGATAGAAGCTGGTTCAAGACTTATGAGTCACTGAATGATGGTTCTATTCTTCACATGGGAAATGACTCAACAGCCTTGGTGCATGGTCGTGGTTGTGTAGATCTTAGGTTTAGTTCAGGAAAGATTGTAACTTTGTTAGATGTTATTCATGTTCCTGATCTTAGGAAGAACTTGGTTTCAAGTAGTATTTTGAATAATCATGGTTATAAACAAGTTATTGAGTCTGATAAATTTGTGCTTTCTAAGCATGGTGTTTTTATTGGTTTTGGTTATTTATGTAATCAAATGTTCAGGCTTAATATTTCCACTGATAGTGTATTTATTTCCACTGATAGTGTAAATTGAGCCTGTGTGACCACCTCTGACCTGACTGACTCTACCCTTTGGCATGCTAGACTTGGCCATGTTCATTATAAAAGGTTGCAAGATATGTCTAAGGATGGGTTGATCCCAGCCTTTAACATGGACACTGAAAAGTGTAAAACTTGCATGTTGACCAAGATTACCAAGAAACCTTTTCAGGGTGTTAGTCGTGAGACTAATCTCTTGGAACTTATTCACAGTGATCTGTGTGATTTGCATGCCACTCTCTCTTTGGGGAACAAGAAGTACTTTGTGACATTTATTGATGATGCTTCTAGGTTTTGTTATGTTTTTCTGTTACATTCCAAGGATGAAGCTTTAGATAAATTCAAAGTGTTTAAAACTGAAGTTGAATTACAACTTGGGTCTTTGATCAAAAGATTAAGGACTGATAGGGGAAGTGAGTACATGGATACTCTGTACTTTCAGTCTGTTGGAATTATCCATGAAACGACTGCCCCTTATACTCCTCAGCAAAATGGTATTTCTGAAAGGAAAAACATGGTGCTAAAGGAGATGGTTAATTCCATGTTGTCCTTTTCAGGACTGAGTCAAGGATTCTGGGGTGAAGCTATGTTAACAGCTTGCTATTTATTAAATAGGGTTCCCAACAAAAGGAACAAGGTTACCCCTTATGAACTCTGGGCTAAAAGGAAACCCAACCTGAACTATCTCATGGTCCTGGGGTTGTAGGGCTATTGTAAGACTCCCTGATCCAAAGCAAAAGACTTTGGGTGAAAGAGGCATTGATTGCATCTTTGTTGGATATGCTGAGCATTCCAAAGCTTTTAGGTTCTATGTTATTGAACCTAATGATCATGTTTCAATTAACTCAATAATTGAATCAAGGGATGCAGACTTTGATGAGAATAGATTCTCATCAGTCCCCAAGACCAAGTCGAGGATTCCTAATGGAACTCATGACACTGGTGTATCAAAGGTCACTGATGAAGAACCATCAGTGGTCCCTGATGAGGTTGTGGTTCAACAACCTGAACCTGTGCTCAGAAAGAGCAAAAGGGTCAGGACTCCAAAGTCATTTGGACCTGAGTTTCAACT
Source organism: Chrysanthemum makinoi (assembly GCA_910596185.1). Lineage (NCBI taxonomy): Eukaryota > Viridiplantae > Streptophyta > Magnoliopsida > Asterales > Asteraceae > Chrysanthemum > Chrysanthemum makinoi. Next base: position 331,546,282 of record OU343222.1, on the reverse strand, counting down.
ATACTTAGTTGAAGGAACAAGGGATGAGGTCTCGGACCAATACTCCTATTGCTTCATTGTTGAGGATGATCCCAAGACATTTGAAGAAGCAATGAAGTCCCGGAATATTGCTTTCTGGAAAGAAGCAATCAATGATGAGATGGATTCCATCATGGGGAACAACACTTGGGTGTTGGTTGATCTACCTCCTGTTGCAAACCTCTAGGTTGCAAAAGGATTTTCAAAAGAAAATGAAGGTAGATGGAACTATTGAAAAGTTCAAGGCTAGATTAGTTATTCAGGGCTTTAAACAAAAGTCGGGGATAGACTATTTTGATACTTATGCCCCTGTGGCTCTATCAGTACCATAAGACTGCTGATTGCTATGGCATCTATTCACAATCTAATTATTCATCAGATGGATGTGAAGACAGCTTTCTTGAATGGTGAATTGGATGAGGAGGTTTATATGAACCAACCTCGGGGCTTCATCATGCCTGGCAATGAAAACAAGGTGTGTAAACTAATTAAGTCTCTTTATGGACTTAAGCAGGCACCTAAGCAATGGCATCAAAAATTTGACGAAGTGGTTTTGTCTAGTGGTTATGTTCTTAACCAAGCTGACAAATGTGTGTATAGCAAATTTGATGAATCTGGTAAAGGAGTCATCATTTGTCTATATGTTGATGACATGTTGATCTTTGGCACTGACCAAAATCAGGTTGACCTCACAAAGGAGTTTTTGTCATCAAGGTTCTCCATGAAGGACATGGGGGAGGCTGATGTTATCCTTGGTATAAGGATTAAACATGAAAGTAAAAGAATTTGTATCTCTCAGTCTCATTATATTGAGAAGGTACTGAGGAAATTCAATTACTTTGATTGTACTCCAGTGAGTACACCTATGGATACTTGTGAGAAGCTGATGCCTAATCATGGCAAGGTTGTATCTCAACTTGAGTATTCTAGGGTAATTGGCTGCCTGATGTATGCCATGACTTGTACAAGACCTGATATTGGTTTTGCAGTGGGAAAATTGAGCAGGTATACTAGTAATCCTAGTGCTCATCACTGGCAAGCAGTTCAAAGGGTACTGAAGTATTTGAAGAGAACTATGGATTATAGTCTCTCATATACTGGTTACCCATCAATGTTGGAAGGATACACTGATGCAAGTTGGATCAGTAACACTCAAGACAATTCGTCTACCAGTGGCTGGGTATTCCTACTTGGTGGAGGTGCAATTTCTTGGGCATCCAAGAAACAAACTTGCATCACCAGTTCAACAATGGAATCTGAATTTGTGGCTTTAGCAGCTGCTGGTAAAGAAGATGAATGGTTGAAAAACTTGCTCCTTGAGATTCCATTGTGGCCTAAACCTATAGCACCTATTTCTATCCGGTGTGATAATGCAGCTACATTGGCTAAGGCTTATAGCCAAATGTACAATGGTAAGTCTAGACACTTAGGTGTCAGACATAGCATGATTCGTGAGCTTATCATGAATGGGGTGGTATCTATAGAGTTTGTGAGATCTCAACAGAACTTAGATGATCACTTGACGAAGGGTCTGGCTAGAGACTTGGTTATAAATTCTGCTAAAGGGATGGGTTTAAGTCCAACTTAGTCACTGAATGCTAGGACACCCAACTCCCTCCGAAGGAAACTTAGGAGCTGAGTTCAATGTGGAAAGAAATGAACATTCAGTGGACGGAGCACATGTTTTATTTACATCCCAAGGTTGTGCTCGAACCTCTGAAAGGAGGATGAAGTCTTTACTTCTTAATGGTTATTTTGTTTGAAAAGTGCTTGGCAGGAGCATGAATAAGGAGGAACCACCTATGTAAATGTTGAATTTTTGCCGCTTCAGGAAGCTTTGGACTTTAGCTTTTACAACATTTATGAATTTGGATATGGACACATGGCTTGTATAGTGTCGGGAGCTGATAAGTGTTTGAAAACTTGTGTGTATTTTATCTTCAGGTATTCAAATGGGTTGAAGGGTTCAATTCTTAGAACACCCTGATTCTCGAATATTTGAAACGTGTAATTTACTAAGATGGAAATTCAATCCTCAGGACATTTTCATTTATGCACATGTTTTGCTTGATGTTTGTTTTCATGCAAAGGACGTGAACTAAATTTGGGGAGGATTGTTGGAAACTTTAGTACACTTGTGGGAATAGTTCACACCTTGTAATGGGTTAGGAGGTACAGAGTGTACACCCATAAAGTCCATGAACACCCTGACTCTAATAGTGGTTTGTGTTAGTAGTGCTTGGTGAAAGTACTGTTGTGGTTACCACTGATTATCAGTGTTTCCACTGAAGCAGTACTTCCACAAGATCAGTGTTTCCACTGAAGTGGCGTTTCCACTGAAGTGGTGTTTCACTGAAGTAGTGTTTACACTAAAGCAGTGGTGTTTCCACTGAAGCAGTGTAACCACTGATAGCACTATGAAAGTATTGATGATAGTACTGCTTGTAACGGCTTTGACCTATTCAAGTGGCAGTTTAAACAGCATTATGATCACGTTTAATTGGTCATGTAACCACTAACGGCTATAATGGGGATAATTATGAGGCTATTAATGGGCCGATTAATACTCATAATTCCATTGACTAGCTGAGAGTATTTTCCTATATATAGGATATCTGATTATGCATGAAGAACACACGTAAAAACGTAAACACTTAATAGCGAAAGGGTTATAGAATTGTGCCTAATTCTCTAACTGCATTTGGTCTTATCCCAAGTAGATATTCGTGTAACCCAGGCATTAAGGTCGAATAGTTTACTTTGGAAAGTGATCACACGATTCCAAGTGATATCCGGTAACCACCAAGTGGTATTTGTTACTGCTGACCATCTGTTTGTTTCTGCTGAACAGTTGAGCATTTCTGCTGAAGTTGATTATCTTAACCCTGTTGCTGGGAGCTAAGCCTAAACCCCAACAGGTTTGTTCATTTTTATTGAGATTAATATGTGTTTTGAGGTTTATATATGAAATATGAATATTCATTATTCCTTTTTGTGTATATGCTCCGTCTAGTTATTTCATGATTAATCTGGTACTAAAAAACGGATATAAGACCACTAGTAGCTGAACCACCCCCATCCCGATCAAACCTCAACTAACCGGACATGTCATGCGACTGTGACAGCCGCCGCCGACCTTGCATTTTTCGGCATTTAAACACCACCACCACCGGATAGCTAAAATGACAACTTTATGCTTCTTTTCATATTTGAAGACACATATATACTTGTTTTGAAACCTCATTCCAAATGTATGCTTGTACATTAAAATAATGGGTAATTATGCAAATACACCTTTTGCTCAAGGTGCCAAAACTTTCTAGGAAAAAAGTTTGGGTATCTCCAAAATAGACCTTGAGACTTGCGACTTTTCTACTTTTAATCTAAGCTTGACAAGTGTCCTTCGTAATTTGTGTACCCACTTATTGTTTCTGACTTTTACCAGCTATGATAGTACAGCGACCGAATCTGAGCGACTTTTTTAAGAATCTTGCGATTTTTTTTGTCCTTTAGTAAAAAAAGTCAAACTTACTAAAATATTTTTTTATACTTTTAGCTCCTTCCCAATGCTGAGCGACTTAAGCGAAATAATATTAGCGACTTTTTTTACTTTATACTTTTGTACCTTTTAGTACCTTTTTACACTTTTCAAAATTATAATTTTAACTAAATTGTCTATTATACCCTTGTCTCTTTCATTTCCACCAATTATTGTTCTCATTCATTCCCTGTACATTTCCTCCAATTATTGTTTCGGATTGCATTCACAAAACAGATTATGCTTCTGTGAAACAACGTAAGCATGTCTCGATCTATTTTGGAACTAGCTTCATACATGTACAAGACTGGGCAAGTTTTTTTTTATCTTATTCATTTTTCTGAGAAAATGGCTCACTTGTAACATATCAATTTTCCCTCGAAATGGTCATATCTGTATGTTTATGGTGTAATGATATTTATATATTTTATATTTTATAGGAGATGATGAGAACACAAATGGTATGCCACCTTCTAGTTCATGTGATAGTCCTACAAGACAGTTGAACTATGATGAAGAATTGTCTTATTCATTGAGCGACGAGTATGCTCTAGATGATGAAGTAGGCAAGAGGTTGAATCAGATGGCCGTCATTCCTGTAAGTGATCTCACTTGTCTAATCTGTTCTTGTTGAGTTCTCGGGTCGAACGGGTCAGCCAAAGGGATAGAATGGGTGGCAAAAATTGCTATGTTTTATCCAAATGATGCATGAACTACATAGTACAAGTTGTACTATGTAGACCCTTTTATAGTTTAGGATTGTGATAGTTTGTTAACCAAAAAAGGGTATGAAAGAATCATGCTTTTTATGAGGTTTTAGTGGTAGGAATTACTATCAGATTAGCTAATAAATGTTTCATCTTTTAGGGGGTGTTTGGGATTTGCTTATAAGATTGCTTATCTGCTTGTTGTGTTTCTTTTAAGGAAAGAAGCAATTTTGTAGTGTTTGGATAAGGTTTGTGCTCAAGCAATTCCAAACACTCCCTTTTAGTGATGATTTTGAAATGATCTTCCTTAAAAATAAGCAAGCCTAAACATTCCCTTTGTTGCGATGTTGAATTGAATTATGCTGATTTTGGTGGATTGTATACCCTTTTGTAGTTTACTAGTTTTTGTCTATTATTTTGGCTGGAGGGTCTTACTAAATGTTTTTAGTCATGAGATTGTGATAGCATGGTAGTTGTAAATGGTATTTGAAATCATGCCTTTTTATGAGAGTTTATTGCTAGAAATCTTCATACAGGCTCAAATATGTTTGATTTTAGTAATGATTTCGAATTAGATTGAATCACTATATTTTTAGTGGTTTAAGACCCTAGTTTAGTATCACTCTAATAATAGTAGGTGTGTAAGTTTTTGTTTATGGTATTGTTGATATAGTTAGTTACAAGATAATGATAGTCTGTTTATTGAAAAGGGTAAAAAGAACATGCTTTCTTACGAAGTTAGAAGATTTAGACGATTTTAGTGGTTTGTAGACCCAATTATTGTTTAGTCTTTCCTTATTGCATTCTGATAACTAGTTTGAGAGTTTCTGATATGGCACTTTATAATGTTTATGCTTTTGGATTTTTTTGTAGATGCTGAATTCAGGAACACTGGATTGGAAAGGTCCGAAGCTCTAGCAAAAGATTTGGCATGGTTAAAAGAACAAGGCCATTCTATACCAGAACCTTCAAAACCCAGACTCATTTATTCAGCATATCTTGAAGAGTTATCGAAGAACGACCCACAAGCTTTTATTTGTCACTTCTACAACACCTACTTTGCTCATTCTGCTGGTGGTCGGATGATCGGGAGAAAGGTTGGAAATTGTTAATGTCTTTTAGAAAGTTGAACATACCAAAAATGACATCTTGATGCAGGGTGCACCATATGCTTTTTTGGTCTTGGTCTTATAACAATATTATATGGTTTTTATGCACAATGTATATAATTTGTAATATTTATAGGTATCTGAGAAGGTATTGAATGGCAAGGAATTGGAGTTCTACAAATGGGATGGTGATCTCTCGCAACTTTTGCAGAGCGTTCGGGACGAGTTAAATAAAGTCGCAGAGGTAAGTTACTGTCTAGTACTTTGAACTCGACTAATTGCCAACTTCAAATTGCAAATGGGGTTACTGCACTAAAAAGTAACAAACATTCGAATGTGTCATTGCTATTGAAGGGTACTTGTATACATCATCAAGTCAAAAGGCATAGTTCATTAGATACAATGACAATATGGTAGTATAAAGTTTGTTACAATTTAGTGCAATGAACACTATGAAACAATTTAACTTATGTAATCGTATTAGACGCTAATCATGTTTAAGAATAAGAAAATTTTGGACATAGGTGTGTTGGGTTGACGTGATTAGTACAAACCCCTTTTGATATGTACAAATTTTACCCATATTGACCTTCTAAGTAGTAGGTTTGAAAACATATTTCTAACACTTGTGTTATGCTATAACCGAACCGACTAGAGAGGAGAAGAACCACTGTCTTGAAGAAACCGAGAAATCGTTCAAGTATTCAGGGGAAATTCTTCGTTTGATATTGTCATGATTCTGAACGCATGTATCTGTAAAATAGCAATCTTCATGGGCCAAGCTTCAGAGCTTCTTGAAGAAATCGAGAATCCTTATTATTATTGTAGTATTCTGTGTATATTATGCACTTTATAACAAATGTTGAAAAGGGTGACCAAATTTTTATAATCACACGTATTCTGTTCATTGCGGTATTTGGTGTTCTACTTATTTAGCGACTAGACGCACCTTTTTTCATTTGGGTTCATTGCATGTGGAATCGTCAATACACCAAAATGAACCACCACTTCATTTCAAACCTAGTGTCGGGCTTGATTTCGATTATGGGTGTTTTGCTTTTGAAGTTTATAATCAGTTGGTTCAATGGTTGTAAAGTGCTAATTTTTCATCCGCTTGATTTCGTATTAGTCCTTAAATGCAGCTACTTTTTTACTATGCATAAGGAAATTACAAAGATTTTGCCTTTTACCATTTAAGCATAGATGTGGTTACCAAGTACTAGCAGTGGTTACCAAGTACTAGCAGTGGTAATCACTACCACTAGCAGTGGTTACCAAGTACTAGCAGTGGTTACCAACGCTAGCAGTGGTTAAGATGCTGACGAGGCACATTGTTGTCAAGAAAAAAGCAATACACTTTGCCATGTTTCTTGTTTAATTTGCTATGAATCAGAGATTGAATGAGCTTCACTTATATAGGCAGAAATGACTAATTTAAAAAATGGTGTACACATGGATATAGGTATATTTGGTAATCAAAATCATGTCATAGCAGCTAGCATTTGCACAATCAATTTGCCTTTTACCATTAAGCATAGATGTGGTTACCAAGTACTAGCAGTGGTTACCGAGTACTAGCAGTGGTAATCACTACCACTAGCAGTGGTTACCAAGTACTAGCAGTGGTAATCGCTACCACTAGCAGTGGTTTAATATTAATTCAACGTAACAACACAAACAAGGCAAAAATCACTATTGAAGTTAACTTGGTGTATAAACAAATTAATTTCATCTCCCAAACATCCTTTCTTTTCTATTTTACAAGGAACTCTAAGAATCACAGGCCATCCAACAAAACAAATTAACATTACATTGGATCTTTGGTACATCACCGTGGTTCCTAACAATTGAGAAGTTAGCAACCAGGACAAACTTGAAAAGTTCTGAAGCGGGTAGATGAGATGGTTGGAGCAACGGTCATGAAGGTGGAGCAACGGTCATGAAGGTGGTTGTAGCAAAATGCAATCCGGTTAATGTTGTTGCTGCATCCAAACATATAATTAGATAAAATGCATATTCACGTCTCTGTAACTATAAAAAGGCTAGTAAAAATCTAACTTCATATCATGGGCATTCCACATCAACATTAATAAAAAAAATCTACCTAACCATCATAAAGAAGAAAGGGTTACCGAAAGTGAAACCGTAAGTGGCCATTAAGGCTTTGTTGACGATGATAATCCCGACAGAAGTAGTTATGTTAAACATCCATGTGGCAGCATCTACGCGCCTTCTTATCAGCCTTACTTGACGCAGCCATTGTGATTAAATTTTAGTTTTCTCGGTCCAACATTAACTTTCTTGTTAAAGATATCTTGTGAAAAATTCATAAGGTTGAATAGTTAGTGAAACAGGCTAGAATAAAGAGTTTAAAATAAGCTAGCATTTTAGTGTATGAGATTAAAAAGTGTTGTGTAGTAATTGGGAAAAAAGGAATACAATACTAAGTTTATAATATAAATACAAAGAGAATGCAGATGAAAGCTTAAATTTTGAGTTAATAAACAAAGTTAAGTGGATCATGATAGTTATACATACATACATAGATATTTTGAGTTAACGGGGGCCTTGATTAAAAAAAAAGAGAATGCAGATGAAAGCTTAAATTTTGAGTTAATAAACAAAGTTAAATGGATCATGATAGTTATACATACATACATAGATATTCTCACTTTTCCCTTTACATCAACTTGTAATATTCCCTATTATCTTATCATAATAAAATCAAATTTCAGTCTCTAATTCGTAGGTATTTAGGAAAGACTTTGTTAAAGGAAAGAAGCATATGCTCAACATGTAAAAATAGTTAAGGGTACAATAGTCATTGTAATTTAAAAAGTATTTAAAAGTACAAAAGTACAAAGTTAAAAAAGGCGCTCAAAGTAATTCGCTTAAGTCGCTCAGCATTGGGAATGCGCTAAAGGAATAAAATAATAGTTTCCAAAGTTTGACTTTTTTCTCGAAAATAACAAAAAAGAATTTCGCTCGAATCTTAAAAATTCGATGGATATAAGTCGATTAGAAAGCATAGGTACGAAAAGCAAATTTCAATGATTGGGCTATGAAAAGTTGAAGGACACTTGGCGCTCCTTGATTGGAAGAAAAAAGTCGCAAGTCTAAAGGTCTATTTTGGAGATACCCCAACTTTTTTTCTAGAAAGTTTTGACACCTTGAGCAAAAGGTGTATTTGCATAATTACCCCTTAAAATAATAAACAAAAAATACATTTCTCCTTCCTTTCATTTTTTTCTTTTCTGAGCCTGTGTATCTCTCGAGTCTCGACAAAGCATTTACTAAACAAATGATTTACGCAATTTTTGTCCTTTACTTTTGAAAAACAAAATCCATCTTTTATTAAATAATTCTGAAATACGTATACAAGCAAAGTGTTACTAATCTTTTACAATTATTGAAGTTTTTACATATCCTTATCTTTATATAATAATAGTACCTTTCGACACGACACCATGCTTTTTTTCTTAAAAAAGTTGCAATTCATTTAAATTAATTATAAGGTTAGAACTTGTTCATTAAAGTTAAAATGGTATCAATGTATCATCATCATTAGTGGTGAGCATGGTACAGGTTGGTGCGATTTTTGTTAAAAACCAATCCGCATCCGTAATTGCGGTTTTTAAAAAATAGAATCCATATTCACGCGGTTTTACGGTTTCGGTTTTTACCGGTTATGCGGTTTTGAGGTTTGGTTTTGCGGGTCTTTTTTTTTTTTTTTTTTTTTTCTTTTTTCTTTTCTTTTTTTCTTCGTATATATTTTTTATAGAATAAATATTTCGTATATCATAAGGTTACATGATGGGCTGAAACATTTATACAAAATGTTGTGTATTAGTATGAAATTATAAATCTATATACAATAGTAAAAGTTGAATAAGATAAATAATTTTATAAACTTCGATGATAAATTAAAAGAAAAATAAAGTTATATTACCCAAAAACTCAGACAATAATTAACCATTAAAATGTGCTTAAAATAATTAATTTTAAAAGTATAAACAAAAGCATTTAACCATAAAAAATTTATAAATTTTAGTGCGTTATTTATATATATATTTGAATATGACGAAGTGGTGCGGTGCGGTTATTTTGGTGCGGCCCGTATGGCAAAATGCAGTTTTTCTATTTTCAAGAACCGTACTGTCGGTTTTTGTTTTGGGTCGGTTTTTGCAATGTGGATTTTGCAGTCTTTTTGCGGTTTGCGATGTGGTCCTTGCTCACCCTTAATCATCATTGATTTTTTAGTTTTGTTTTCTAGAATTCTATTATAAAAATCATGTAATTATTACTCACATATTAGGGGGGTCAAAAAGACCAAACAGACCCGAACCCGATTAAGCCTATTCGGTCGGGTTACTCGGGTCAATAATTTTATTCGGGTCAACCCGACTAACCTGAGTTCTAAATATGGTCGGGCTCAGGTATTTTTTTAGCGTCAACCCGAATTGACCCAAACCTGACTAACCCGATTCGACTAACACTTTTACAATGTAAACATATTGAAGTAATTAAGTTTTTTAGTCATTTTATTTATACTCGGGTTGACCCGAACCCAAATTGACTTGACTCGACCTGAATTGACCCAAACCCGACTAACCCGGGTTCTAAATATGGTCGGGTTTGGGTACGTTTTTTTTAGCAACCCGAATTGACCCAAATCTGACCGGGTCAACTCTACTAACACTTGTTGGTCTGATATTTTTGAGTAAAACCATGAAATATATGAACAACAATTTGAGCATATGAAAGTAACTGATGAACATTAGAAATGATAACATGTTTACACAATCTTGACCTACTGTACAACCTTCACATAAGACTGATGATGGATTTCAGGTTGTCAAAGGTAAGCAGACGGGTAAGAATGGTAGTCAAAATGCTCCGAGCAAAGGTGGTTTTACAAAGCCTAATGTTGGGCCTAAGGTTCGGTATCAACCAAAGGCACCTACAGTGACGAAGAAGGTGGATGGTGCACGTAAAAAGGTGGTAGATGTAGCCAACACTAGTGGAATTTCTACCACTAATGCGTTTGAAGTTCTTAATACGGTTGATTCTGATAGTACTGAGCCTACTAATGTTATTAGAAAAGAAGGGACTACGCCTGAGCCTAGTCCTTCAATGGCTGCTGACAAGGAGGGGTCTCAATAGACTGGTAGCTTACCACAGTCTCTGATTGTGGTGGATGATAAAATGAAGGAGCCAGTGGTGGTTTCTAGTGTGCAACAGGAAGTGGGTCAGCCTTCTTCTTCCATTTCTACTACTCCCACTAAAAGGACTAATCCGTTCTCTAAAGTGGGAGAAATTGTTGTTTGTGACAGTGATGATGACCAAGTATTCCCAGAGGATAACCCGATGGCGAATTTTCTTGCCTCTGGAGGTGGTGGATATGAACATGAAGATGAAGATGACTATGATGATTATACGAGCCACGTCAACGATCTCCCACGTGAATTAAATGATTTTAAGCTCAAAGGGCGTGGTAAAAAGTAGTCTTGGTGGTCATATATTGGTAGTATATCTCCTGTGAGTTGTGGTTTATTGTTTATTTTAAAAATTGGAAGTGCATTATGTAAGTTTACCCATGTAATGGGTTGAGATATGAGATGTCACTCGCATCCTTTGTACTTAAATATTTTTTGGAGTAATAATATTTACCGGGTCATCTTGACCTTTTACCCAAAAAAAATATAAAATAAAATCTTGACCTACTACTACTAATAATACTCACTTGTACATTACAAATTTATAAGTATCACTTAGGTATTAAGGTGAAGGCTTTACAAGAGATAGTTGCAGAATACTATCCCTAATAATGGCATATGAAACTCTTCAGTTTTGAAGAGGAAGATTCTAGTGTTGGAATCGATTACCTATCCCTTCTATCATCATCCATGTATATACTAGGAAGATACACTGTTAATAGTAACGAGAGAATAGTAATTTCTAAACTAGAAGAAAACTAAAAGTAAGGTGCACGTCCCTTCGTATGGCTAGGGTTGCTTTACTGTGCTGAAAACTATTTGTACATGCAAGTTGATTTTCCTGATATCGATAAGTTCTTATCTTCCCGAGGGTTTCCCGCTTTGCTTTCCTTCAAATTACTCCCGCCTAAGTGTGTCTGAAAATATCAGCCAGATCTATCTTTATATTTAGCGGATAATCAACTCTCAAAGGTATCTGCTAAGTATAACTGATCAATGGGATTTAGTCATGCTGCTTGGATCTCTATGATGGTTTTAAGTTGATAAGTCTTTCCGATTTTTAGAGGCATTTGTCAGTTCCCCAAGAATCTGGTTATTTGTAACTCCTTGTACTTTGCTAGATGATGTAACACCCCCAAAATATCGTCGTGGAAGACAGTGTCACTAGGGTGATACTTCATAATACAGAGTTCATGTTATAGAGAATGCCTCTATATGAGACGTTTCGAAATGTTACCATTCGATAAATGATTCTGAGTTACATTATGAGGTTCCAAAATGTTGAGTGCATACACATTTTCAAAAGATTATCGAATTTTAAAATAACGCCTCAAAGTCTTCAAAATGCCATGTGACTCGAATGCTCCAAAAGTAAGCTATCGCCTTATGAACCTGACAAGTACACGCTAAAAGTGTCAACACAAGGTTGGTGAGTTCAAAGGTTTGTATAAGTAGCAATACAGAGTAAAAGTAATGTGAGCTCAATAGAAAGTTTAGTGACCATTGTATCGCTCATAATGTCATGAGAAATCAAGTTTACCTTTAACTAAATTAGTAATGTGGGCGACAAGGTTTTTGAAAGTAATTATTGAACGCATGCAGAGTCAAGTTTAGTATTAGTGACCACTGCTTCACTCAAACCGTTAGAAAAAAAAATATCAGAAAAGTAGACCACAAGGTATTATTACAATAAATGTAAGGCCATACAAAAGTAGTAGCTAGCACTAAATTCATGATACCGAATCTACGACAGTGGAACATGCTAGTAAGCACGTTATATAAAGTCCCAAGTGTCTAACCCATGACACTCGTAAGCCGACATGGTATACGTTCGCATTTGGCCTAAATGATCAAACCCGAACAGGGAGGCACCCCGATAGATATATCTATAACAATCGCGCTTCCCAGCAAGAACTGACTGTACATGAAAATGGGCATAATTGAGTTACAAAGCTTAGGCTAACTCGTAATAGTTTAATCAAAGAGTATAGTGACTCGGTCCATAGTAGAACAAACATGTTTCTCATTTCGAGTTGGTAATGGAACTATAAATTGAGCAAAAGTAGGATCATGAATCTTCCGTATATGTTTCAAGCACTTGTGTTCATAAGTAAGAAATCAAGTATGTAATGTGTAAATAGTATTCCATTCGAGTAATCAAACAAGTATTAAGGTAAGACACAAAATGTTTCCGAGTAATTGAATCATGTATGGGAGTAATTTGAGTAAAGAGTTCAAGTAAAATGAGTAAGTAAAGTGTGCATGTATTCTCACCCCAAAATAGTTTAAAACAAGTAAAGGATGGGCCATGAACTCACCTCAAACGAATTATAAATGTCGGTAAATGAGTGATGACACGCAAAACGATGCAAAGTCCCTAACAACGACCTAATGTAAAATAATGTGCTTTAGGTCATGAACATGTTATGTTTGTCGCGCATATGCATTTTGTAAGTTTTTATCACCAATATACATTGCATTTAAGTTTTACACAGAAAATAATTCTTCAAAGAGGAATTTTCAAATGCTTACTCTTATTTTGGTACTTACCAAGGGACAAATATCCACCATCCATCTAGTTTGATCTAATGGTGAAGATAAACCTAAGATTTAATATGGAAACCTAAGTCCATGTTTTTTTTCTCCTTTTTCTTTGTCTTTTTGTCTTTCTTTTTATTAACATTTTTTTTCTTTTCTTTTTTTTTTCTTTTTTTTTAATCCACGTTTTTATTTCAAATACATGTTTTTCTTTTTTTTTTGTATTTTTTTGTTTTTTTTGTTTTTTTTTCACGTTTTTTTTTTTATTTTTTTTTTAATTTTAAATTTAACCTTTTTTTATTCAAGTTTTTTTCGCTTTCATACGTTTTCATCTGTATTTATACGCTTTTGTTCGTTTATACGCTTTCGTCCGTGTTCATATGTTTTCGTCCTCTTTTACGCGCTGTGTTTTCATCCGTTTCGACGTTTACATCCGCTTTTCTTCCGCTTTTCCGGACGCTTTCATAACGCTTTTGCACGCTTTCATACGCTTTATCTACGTTTCCACCGTCTGTTTTAGACCTTTTTTTCGTTTTACGTTTTCGTCTATTTTAGACATTTTGTCCGCTTTACGACGCTTTTGTCCGCTTTTATACGCCGTTGTTTCATACGTTTTCGTCTGTTTGATTTATTGGTGAGGATAAACCTAACATTTAATATAGAAACTTAAGTCCATGTTTTTTTCTCCCTTTTCTTTGTCTTTTTGTCTTTCTTATTTACTAACATTTTTTTTTGGAATTCACGTTTTTATTTTAAATTCATGTCCTTTTTTTTTTTTTTTTTAGTTCATGTTTTTTTATTATTTTTTTAAATTTTAAATTCACGTTTTTTTTATTCAAGTTTTTTTTCGCTTTCATACGTTTTCATCTCTATTCATACGTTTTCATCTCGTTTTATACCTTTCGTCCGTAGTTCATATGTTTTCGCCATTTTTTACGCTTTCTCGACGTTTTCGACGCTTTTTAATGCAGTTGTATCGTTTTCATACTTTTACATACGCTTTTTCGCTGTTTTAGACGTTTTTGTCCTGTTTTTATGTTTTTGTTGTTTTTACGTTTTCGGCCATTTTAGACATTTTCGCCGGTTTTCTGACGTTTTCGTCTTTTTTCCGACGTGGCCCTTTCGTCTGTTTTCTTTACGCTGTTTGTTTACATACGCTTTTTGTCCATTTTCTATGTTTTCGCGTTTTCATACGTTTTGTCCGTTTTCTTTCGCTGGCCCATTTGTCATAAGTGTTTTTTACGTGTTTTACGCTTTCATACATTTCGCCTCTGTTTCTAACGCTTTCGCCATGTTCATAATGCTTTTGTCTGTTTTTTAGGTTTTCATGTATTTTCGTCCCGCTTTTTAGACGTTTTCGTCTGTATTTTTACGTTTCCATGTATTTTCGTCCGTTTTCATACGTTTTTATACGTTTTTGTCTGTTTTATATGTTTTTGTCCGCTTTCAGACGCTTTTGTCCATTTTCATAGGTTTTATATACGCTTTTGCATTCGATTTATAATGTTTTCAGACGCTTTCATTTTGATATTTGTAAGTGACACTTATTTATCTCTTGTGATATAACACTGTAAGGAAGATGAAAAGTATTACATTCTTCATTATATATGTTATCGGCCATGAGCACAACTAAGAATGTGATGGTTGTGTTTTTGAAAATATTTAGGAAGATTTTTTGTGTTTTATGATATTATGAAATATTAGAAAAGTTGTTCAACTGAAAAACAAGAGATGTTATGATGTTTACTTTGTTAGACTTGTGATGGATTTTTCTATTTAATTGATACATTGTGCATGTTTCGATAGGTTTTACATCGGGATTTGAAAATATCTATGGTTGAATCAAAGAACTAAATAAACTATGGTTGAAGATAGTACACATCTTTATAAACAACCGAAGCTCAAACACTTGTGATATCACAGGTGATATCACCTCACTTTGTGATATCACACGTGATATCATGTGTGATAACACCGTTGATATCACTTGTGATATCATGTGTGATATTACCGGTGATAGCATGTGTGATATCATAGTTTATATCACTTGTGATATCACCTGTGATATCACAAGTGAGGTGATATCACCTGTTATATCATGTGATATCACAGTGTTTGAGCTTACTCGCTTTATTTATAAAGATGCGTGCTTTCTTCAACAATAGATATTTTTAAATTTTGCTATAAAATCTATGGAAACATGCACATGTATCCATTAATAGAAAAATCCACCACAATTCTAACAAAAGTTTCATAACATATTTTGTTTTCAGTTAAACACCTTTTCTAATATTTCATATTATCATAAAACACAAAAATCTTCCTAAATATTTTCAAAAACACAAATAAAAAAATGAAATGTAATCATCACAGTAATATAATAAGTGATTTTATTATCATTTCTTTCATATATACTTGGTAAAATACTAAATTCTTATCACATTTGGTATGAATTTAATATTTCACATTCTTAGTTGAGTATCACAACTGATAACACATATATGATGAAGAAAGGGTATACTCTTCATCATTCTTACAAGTATATATCACAAGAGATAAATAAGTGTCACTTAAAATATCAAAATGAATAATAAGGAAGCTTAACTATGAAAATAGAGACTTGACGTATTCTTAAAATCAAACAAGTGTTGCATTAAATTAGCATTTTTTTTGAACAAAATAAGAATTCACCTAAAGAGACTTTAACCCTTTTATTTCTACTAAGAGTATAATATCACAAGTGATAGATAACATTGGTTGCATTAAAAAATATGTGCTTGTCAAATGGCGAAAGGCACCAAAATTATCATGTAACTGAAAATTATAAAAATATTAGAAAACACATAGGTGATAATTTATAAAAATATATAGAGCAAGGAAATATCTCGTGTGATATTAAGGTTAAAAAACATACTTGTTTGTTTATGAAATATCACAAGTGATATTAGACATTAACTTTTTATAATAAAATATCACAATTGATATTAGACATGTAATATAATAAAGTTTAATAATAAGCATGAAACATATGAAAATAACTAAAACGTATAAAATCCTAAAACCTGGACAAAAACGCCCGAAAACGTGACGCAGCCAATGACTAAAATCTAAAAACGGACGAGCCTGCATATATAAACCTATGAAAACCGCATGAAAACGTAAGAAAACGGAAAAAAAAGTAAAGAGAAACGCATCAAAACGTGATAAAACGGACTCAAAACGCAAGAAAAACAGACGAAAAGGTATGAAAACGGACGAAAACGAATAAACGACAAAAACGTAAGAAAACGAACTGAAACATAGGAAAACTGGACGAAAATGTAAGAAAACAGCTTAAAACGTGAAGAAAACGGATGAAACGCATAAAACAAACAAAAACGTAAGAAAATGGACTAAAACGTATGAAAGCGTATGAAAACGGATAAAAATGTATCTAAAACGTAAGAAAACTAACAAAAACGAAGAAAACAAGAAAAGTAAGAAAACGTAATTTAAAAACATAAGAAAACGAATCTAAAACGTAAGAAAACGTGACAAAAACGGATCTAAAATGTATAAAAAATGCACTCAAAACGTATGAAAACAGTACAAAAACGTAAGAAAACATTAAACGGACTAAAACGTATGAAACGTAGGAAGAACACGAAAACGATGTAAAACGAACAAAAACGTATGAAAACGGGACGAAAACGTAATAAAACAGTAATAAAACGTAACAAGACTCAATTTAAAACGTGAATAAAACGGACGTAAAAACGTTATGAAAACAAACTAAAACGTAAGAAACGGACGAAAACCTATGAAAAGGACGAAACAACATGAAAAACTAATGAAAACGTATTTAAAACGGACGAAAACGTAGAAAACGTGATGAAATGTAGTAATTTAAAACGAGTAAAAGGCGGAAAAAACGGACAAAACGATGAAAACTCTAATTTAAAAAAAAAAAAAAAAACGTGGAATTAAAAAAGTAATTAAAAAAATACAAATAATGAGAAAATAAATAAGAAAGATAAAAATAAAAGAAAAAGACGTGAAAAAAACACTTAATTTGTGCTAGACATATTAAATCTTATGTTAATCACCACCATTGATCAAACTGTATTTAAAGCGATTTATCCCTTAGTATGCAAGGATTTTTTAGTATGCAAAATAAAGTGTATATCAATTTTAATTATTTTTCAATCTTTTGAAAAATGGACAAGTGGCCTACTTTTTCGGTCCGTAGAACATTCGTTACTCAGTATTTTTGGTTGATTCCAGGGCATTAGAAATCAGGTTGTAAGGTCCACCAATGTCTCCTACCGGGTCTAAAGTGATCTCGGATTCTAGCATACTTAAAATTTGCCATTAAGTCGGGTGGTCAGGCCGTTTCTGTGTTTCTGGGCAGTTTTCGGGAAACTTTGGAAGGCCATAAGTTATTCGTTATTAGTCCGTTTGACCCAGGGTCAGATTTTATGAAAACAGTACCACGTGAACTAGAAAAGTCTCACTTTTTAAGATATCGGACTCTATCTATGAGAAAAACTGACCCGAACATGGTCACCCAGAAATCTTTTTTCGACAGTTTATTTTCAAAATTTTGGACTTAACTAGATTTTTGCCGCAACTTCTAGTAATCGTAACTTCTTATTTAAGGCTCAGTTTGGCCTGATTC
The DNA here is from genome assembly GCA_910596185.1 of Chrysanthemum makinoi. NCBI lineage: Eukaryota > Viridiplantae > Streptophyta > Magnoliopsida > Asterales > Asteraceae > Chrysanthemum > Chrysanthemum makinoi. The sequence continues at coordinate 331,528,499 of OU343222.1, read as the reverse complement.
AAGATGTTATGTTTAGAGGTCATGTTGGGTACGTTTTTCGAAACTACCACGATCCGCCGTATTAAGTTTAGCCCACGCATAATCGGGCCTCAACATGGTCACATGGTCACATTTTATAAACAAGTTCAGTTTTCGTTTTTAAGATTTAAATATCGGTTATCTCGATTGTCCTAGGTTCTGAACATTTTGTATTAATATCAGTATTTCCAAAGGTGGTGACCCCAATTCCAATTAAAAATCACATTTTGGTGATGAAACTTGTGGGATGCGCCTAGATCAGACAAGGGCACCCTTTTTCGAAAAAGATGGTTTTCAAACCCGTTACACTTCTACAAGTTCTAGATTCAGAATTTATTGAACTAATAACATTATGTTTAAGTGTAGTGATCAAGATTCAAGCATCAAATTCAAGTTTTGGTGGTGACGTCTTCTGATAGTTGGACACATTTTTCGAAATACATGGTTTCTCATTTTCGCGATTCCTAGATTGTACATACTACATTCATAACATTATATTGGGGTGTGGTGATAAGGTTTTCACCTACAAATTCAGTTCAGATAGCAAGTTACACAAAAGGAAGTTCGTACAATAGGTACGTGTGCCCATTTCCTAAAAACCAAGGTTTTAGGCATGCACAATTTTCTGCAAGACCTACGTATCGATCTTGCTATACTAATTTCTTTATATTGGAGTTTAGTAACAAGAATTTTACCACAAGCTATTCTTAAAAGTGCATTAAAATAGGATAAACCATAATACCTGATACTTGAGCAAATTTTAGTTTGAAAATCAGATTTTTAAAACACAACACATAACGGTGATATGAATTCGTGTATGCATGATATAAACGAGTAAGCAAGTTTCTGAAATGGCTTAGTTGGTGACTGATTACCTGCTTTCGAGAGGGAGAGTGCAAGGAAATGGGGAGAATCGACTATGAAAACCCCAATCCAAGCTTAAAACCCAACTAGTAACTAAACCCTTTTAAACTAATAAAAACCAAATGAAGCTTCTTGTGTTCTGGTGTTATAAGATTGAACAAAGAGAAAAGAATATGAAGTTTGTATGTAATGTTTGTGTGAAATGGCATTGTATCAGGTTATGTGTTTAAAAAAAGTATATTGCGTAGGTTGATTGGTCAAGGATGTGTAATGTAAGCTTACTTTGGGAAACTTGGGGGTTTCCTATGCTTGCTTGTGACTCTGGTCTCGTTCAAAAGACAAGAAAAGGAAAGCATGTATCGACTTTCATTCAAAGTCATCAAAGTTAGGCGAAGTTGGCACTTAAAAGCTCAAATCAAAAGTAATGTTTGTTTTGTATTCTTTATGTTGAACGTGTATATGGCCTAGGAAAGAGTAATTTATTTAGGATGCGTTTGGTACACTTCTATCGGAATCATGCAATCACAATCACTCCCATTGCAAATGTTTGGTTACTCATTATAGAAATTAAACTATATAATCATACCCATAAACTGATTCTAGGGGGGAAGAGGCTGGTATGGTTACTCATTCCTGTGGGCCCTCTTGGACTTTTTTCTCCACCACAAATTTACTATCTTCTTCTTCCTTTATTTTTGTTCATCAACTTTCTCGTGGGTTCTTCTCCAAATTAGTTACTCTTCCTCCATATCAAGAAGTTTTGTTCTTTTTTGTTCTTGCAAATAAAAAATTATTGTAAAGTGTTGTCAACTCATCTTAACTTAAAACCCAAAAGGTATGTTGTTGATGACCATAAGATTACATTGATGCTTTGTTTATGGCTAGTTGGCTACAAGCCTACAACAAATTCGTTTTGTGTCTACTGGGTAATTATAAAAAAATAAGGTTGTTCTATGATTTTGGCTTTTAATGTTGCTCATATTTTTGGAAGTTGAAGTTGAAAGATGATCAACAATGAATTTTGTAGGGTGAGTTTTTATCAATATATTTGCTAGTTTTGGGTTCAAAATGCTTTTCAAGATTTTATCTAAAGAAACTTGCAATGAATTTGAACATTGTTTCTTATAATTAGTTTTAAATAAGGCAAAAACCGCAGGTGGGCAAGCATGTGAATTTGTTGTAGATGAAAAGTATTGAAACCCAATTATAAACCAAACAAAGTTTTTGAAATCGTCATATTTATTCCTATTCCACCTCATACCAATTCCGATACCCATTGTGATTCATGGCAACAAACCAAACGCGCATTTTCTAAATTGTCTTGACATTAGATAATGTTGTTGTGTGTATCTTGTAATATAATGTAGTGTAATATTATGTGTAGAATACAAATGTAATGTAGTTACATGCATGCATGGGTGAGCGAAATGTAAAACGTAAATGATTTATGTAAAAGTTTATAAACCAAAATATAAAATGTGTAAAACTTGCTCAAGAGAAATGGTACGCGTTTAATGACGTTTCACGTTGTATGCGGGATAACTTTCCGGTTGTGAGTTAAACGAACACGTAAAGTTTCAAAATGAATGAACTCGAGGTATTTAGTAAATATTGACCTGGAAAATTGTGAGTTGTCATAGCTGATCCGCATCAGATTAAAAAGTGTTTGATTAGTTTGGTCTTTAACTTCTTTGAAGCTTTGACTGTATACATCAAGAAGTATACAACATATCAGAGTTGTTGTGCTCTGATATATGAACACTCAGTGAGTTCTTTTGTCAGAGCCACTGTTCTTTATAGCAGTGGTTGAATATGTTTATCAAGTGGTCTGACTTTAACTTACCTGAGGTTGTTCGCTAAGGTTATACCTTTTACGAGTCTCTTGATAGATGATTGTGATCAGCTGTGTTGATCCTTGTCAGGTCGTAAACTTGCTCATTGTTTACATTCCGACTTATCAGAGATTAGACTGACTCTCTGATTTTATTAGGTAGTGACTTGGGCTGTTTTTATGTTTCAAATACTTCTGAGGAATAATTTGGTCAAATATTGACTCAACAATCTCCCGTATTTCAACATAAAAGTATCCAAAGTTTATCAGAAGTAAGTGAGCATAAAAGGCTTCTTCTTACGCTCTGAATTACAACAAAGAGTGAAAAACAAACTAAACATCTAATTAACGTGGTCTAAATTTATCAGAGGTAAGTGAGCATAACGGCTTCTTCTTACACTCGGAATTACAACCAAGTATTTATATAAAGATAAACAGACGTTTGTTTCTTTGATGTTTTCAGGTGCTTGGCTTGGCTTCTGATTTCTCTTGAATTTTGTCTTGTATATTTCAGAGATTCCCTGATATAGGGTTGTGTCCCGTGATGTTCAATTTGTTTCCAAGTCTTTGAACTTCTTCTATTTTAAACATGCCAGTCATTTCTTGATTTTTGAAATGTTTCTTCCATTTCAAGCCTTTCAAAGACCAGTATTTATGGAAGGTTTCGTATATGAGGTATAATTTTTAGTAACTTTTAGTAAAGTCAAGGCTGTCAGGTAATAGATAGTTGTCAGGTATGTTTTTAGAATCATTTTGAAGTAAGCATTTGGTTCAGAGGTAAGGTTTGTGATGGAATGTGAAGTCGTTAGTAGTGACTAGTATATAACTACAACATCATTATTTTCATACACAAAAGCTAATGGTATTATTCCATCACCTCCTTTATGATTTCACAAAGGCTTCTGATTCTCTTTAATCCTTGATAGCTATTAGAGAATCAGGTTGAGGTGTCAGCTATCCTGATAGTTCTTTCTTATCCCTGGTCAATTCCGCATTGTTATCCTTGATTGTTACCACTCATACCATGTTATAGCATCAGAGAGTAGACTGGTAAGAAATACAGATCTTACTCTGAGATGCTGCTGAAAAAATAAACTTAGAAGTCTTGAATTTTTATGTTCAGGCACAACTTTAAGATCTAAAGTATGAAGGTTCAGCAATTTATTCTAGACTATCCTAAGTATCGTAGAGACATTTTAGTTAACTGTTTTAGGTCAGCTTTTCCTGACTAATTGTCTCTTTTACTTGAATGTAAGAATAGTCCAATACTAATCAGTTGTAAGTGAGCATAAAGGCTTCTTCTTACAAACTGAGTTACAACAAAGAAAAAATCAATAAAGTCTCATTCTTTGTTGTTTATGTCTTTTTGGTGAAGTTTCTTGAGGATCAGGGATTGTTTTGTTTACTGAAAAATCCCTGATGTACCTGATTTACCTTCACTAAAAGACATCTTCATACTACCCCTGAATCTCCTCAAATAAATAGCCCTTGATGCTCCTCGAATTTATAGCCTCTTATCTCATTTTTTCGAAATTCTAGTGACTACTAATAGTGAACATTTTTTACTTTTAAGCATTACCACACTTTTAGCTTGTAAGAATTAAATCTCACATTCTCTTACGAGCCTTTGATACAGATATTTTCAAGATGAAAACATTTACTTAGGACAAGATGTCCTTGTGACTTTTATTTGATCAGTGGGACTCGCAAGAAAGTAGTATTAAAAAGAGTATGGCTGAGAGAGCTGAAGAAGAGGCTGAGGGAACACCAATCTGCACAAGAAAGGTTTGAAGGAGCTCCATCTTGTAGAGAAAAGGCTAAAGAAATCTTCGGAGTGGTGTATTTTGGTGGGGATAGAGTATGGTTTAGGTTTGAATGTTATCAACCGACATTCAAGAATGGTTTTGTATTATTAGTATTCATTCAAGAACGGATCTAGATCATGAAACTGATCCACCCGCTCTGATACCACTTGTTGGTCTCATATTTTTTAGTAAAACCACGAAACGTATGAACAACAGTTTGAGCATATGAAAGTAACTAATGAACATTAGAAATGAGAACATGTTTACACAATATTGACCTGCTACTACTAATAATACTCACTTGTATATTACAACTATAAGTCTCGCTTAGGTATTAAGGTGAAGGCTTTACGAGGGATAGTTGCGGAACACTATCCCTGATAATGAAAAACGAAACTCTTCTGTTTTGAATAGGAAGATTCTACACTTAGAAGAGGAATATTCTAGTGTTGGAATCAATTAAATATCCTTCTATCATCATCTATTTATATACTAGGGATATACACTGTTCGTAGTAACGAGAGAATAGTAATTTCTAAACTAGAAGCAAACTGGAAGTAAGGTACACATGCCTTTGTGTGGCTAGGGTTGCTTTACTGTGCTGACAACTATTTGTAACATGCAAGTTGTTTTTCGTACTATCGATAAGTTCTTATCTTCCCGAGGGTTTTCCCACTTTTCTTTCCTTCAAATTACTCCCGCCTAATTGTGTCTGAGAATATCAGCCATATCCATCTTTATATTTAGCATATACTCAACTCTCAAAGGTATTTGCTAAGTATATCTGATCAGTAGGATTTAGTCAGGCTGCTTGGATCCCCATGATGGTTTTCAGTTGATAAGTCTTTCAGAGTATTAGAGACATTTGTTAGTTCCCCAAGACTTTGGTTGTTTGTAACTCCTTGTACTTTACTTGTTGATCCGCATCAGATAACAAAGTGTTTGATTAGTTTGGTCTTCGACTTTCTCGAAGCTTTGGCTGTATACATCAAGAAGTATACAACATATCACAATTGTTGTGCTCTGATATGTGAACACTCAGTGAGCTCTTTTTGTCAGAACTGTTGTTCTTTATATCAGTAGTTGAATATGTTTATCAAGTGGTATGACTTTAACTTACCTCGCATTGCGCACTGAGGTTATACTATTTGCAAATCTTTTGATAGCTGATTATGATCAGGTGTGCCGATCCTTGTCAGGTCTTAAACTTTCCCATGCTTTACATTTTGACTTATCAGAGAGTAGACTGACTCTCTGATTTAGGCTGTTTTTATGTTTCAAATACTTGTGAGGAATAATTTGGTCAAATGTTGACTCAACAAACACCCATAGTTGTATTATATGAATTACCTAGTCAACAATTCTTTTAACAACCGAAGGAAGTGTCACACAATAAACATATCAAAATGAAATAGACATATTATATACATGTTTATTAGAAGGAGAAATAGTAAACATAATTGTTTTATAAAAACAAAGAACCGAAAGAGATGTGTATGAAGAGTTTTGGCTAGAAAAAACAAAAAAGGAAGGGGGGAGAGGTTTATTTCCCATTATTTTAATATCTCAAGCATACTTTGGGAATAGAAAAAAAAACAAACATACATTTGTATTAATCGGTTAACACAAGCACCAGATAAGTTATTACTACTGTGAAGACTTGTCGATGGGGAATAAACCCCAAAATAAGCATACGTTTGTATCAATTCGGTTAACACAAGCAACAAATAGGTTATTACTACTGTGAAGACTTGTCGATGGTATCACATGTTGTGTCCTAATGGTACCCGATGTTGTATATATTTATCAAAGGGCTTGTGTCCTAATGGTAACCCCATGTTGTGTGAGAAACTCCCCAACTAAATGGTTTTAAATTCAAGTCCTGCTTAGGACATGTGAGATAGATTTGTGATATAATTATCTGCTTTTTACAGCCCAAATTCCTCGAATTGACGTTATTTTTGACGATATTGTTTCGCGCTCTTTTTCTTGGTGCCGAGCTAGATGTAATCACACTTTTAGTTGGAATAGCTGGCTTCAGCATCCTTATTTGATTTCTTTGTAATTTTGCTCTAGTTCCTTGCTAGTGGTTTCTAATAAAAGTTGCCGTTCAAAAAAAAGCAATTTAGTAGTGCAACACGTCCCACAACATAAATCAACCATGCATATAAATTTGAGCTTATGTAGAATAAGGCAAAATCATATAAGCTCATAAGCCCACAAATAATCTTAAACAAACACCTCCTTAATTTAGTTTCTAATATTTGATTCTACAAATATATTTTTATTGTTAATAGTCGGGGTCCGAAATGGTTACAGGAATATCATAGATTAGTCTCTGTAGAGTTAGTAGATAACTAGATATGATGCTCGTTCTTTCGGATAACTTGAACAAGGAAAACCTCATTTGTTTACCCATTTAGTTAGTACAACTCATATCATATTTGGGCCTATCAAAATGTGTTATTCAAACGATGGGAAGTCATCATCGTTTCCATCACAATACCCTGTTCAGTGACAGAACTAGTATTAAAAGAGACCGATACTAAGTTATGATGTAATTTTTAAGTGACAGTGGAATTAGATACATAAATCCTCCAAAGAGTACTCTATCACCCACAACACATACTCATTGTTCTTGATACGGCTCTTTGATGAGAGTAGGAGAACGAAAGAGAAACATAAGTAATCTATTATTCAAAAATCAGCATTTGTGATTGCAATTTAATCCTGCCAAAGAGAAAAACATAGGTGAGGTCAGATGTTCTGTCACTTGATACATTCATTATTTGCGATGTCCACCATAGCAACGGCGAATGCAACATTTAAGTGCATTTCAAAAAATATTAAGACTTCATATCCAGTTTCCGAGCACATATGCTATATGTGTTTGCCATTAACGTAGATAACACATGTACACAAAAGCTTCATACTAATTCTAACACGAGTGTTTTTTTTTTTTTTTTTTTGAACGGCAAGAAAGATATATATAAACAAGAGGCCACCTAGCAAGAAGCTAAGGGAAAAAATTACAAATGAGAGATGTAAATGGCATTACAAGGTCTTATGAACCATTCCACCCAATTAAGAGAGTTTCTCTTATGTCTACTTGAAAATCAAGAAAAGGAAGCTAGCTTAATGTCATTTAAAATGAGATTCTTTGAAGGGCGTTTTGCGGGGAAGACCATTTCGTTTCTAAATCGCCAAAGGGTTGTTTGAACCACTACATCAAAGAAGCGAGTGAAGGGTTTTGAAATGACGTTTTCGTCTGCAAGAGAAATGGTTTTTAGGAGATCAGTGGGTGGGGTGAGTCGGATATCCCACCATTTAAAAATTAGAGACCAGACCTCTTTCGCGACTTCACATGAGATAAAGATGTGTTCTTCCGTCTCAATAGCATCAAGGCATGAGGGGCATAAAACAGAATCCAAGTCCACTCCACGATAATCCAGGTTCAATCTCGTTGGTAATTTGTTAAGGGATAATCTCGAGCTAAAAATGTTTATTTTTATAGGGAGAAGGTTGTTCCATCTTGTAGGCTGAAGGCTTTGTGTGTGGTTAGAACGTGTAATGTGGAGCCGCATTCCTTTGACTAAAAATACCCTTGAGCTATCGATTGAGCATTCCCAAGTGTCTTGAGTATCACATAAACGAAGCTGTGAGACTAAGCTAATAAGATCGTCAAGTTCTATCTTTTCTGTTGTGGATCTTAAAAGTCTTGACCAAGCCCATTGGAAGGAAATACCTGGAGGGAGCATGGGATCTGAATGGTTGATGCCTAGCCCCACACGGTCAGAAGAAGGGACCAAAGTGTTGTTTATAGTGTATTGTGAACCATGTAACCTAGTGTTGTTGTTTGGAATAGGAGCACGTTCACAAACCAGGCTGTTTGGATTGGAATCCAACCGAAAGAGACATGTGAATGTGATACAAAAAGGTGAACCACCCAACCAGGGATCGAGCCAGAATCGGGTGCTTAAACCGTTCCCGGTCTTTTTCTTAAAAAGAGAGGTGAGATCAATTCCAATGTCACATAGGCCATCTTTTAACTTGACAATATTGGACCAACATCCAGTTTTAAGGGAAGAAGTCGAATTGCCTAGCAAACCACCATCTCGACCATGTAAGGAGCGAATAACTTTGCACCAAAGGGATTCCTCTACGTTTAGGTAGCGCCACCACCATTTAGCCAACATGGCTAAGTTGCTCACCTTTAAACTACCTATACCAAGACCCCCTTGATTACGAGGAGATACAACTTTTTCCCAAGCAACCAAAGCTATTTTCCTATCCTCCTTTGATCCACCCCAAAAGAAGGAGCGTCTAAGACTTTCAAGCTCGCTAATAACTGATTTAGGAGCCTTGTAAGAAGAGAAGAAATACACTCCAAGGCTACCGAGGACGGATTTGATCAAAGTCAAACGACCTCCAAAGGATAGCGTCTTAGATTTCCACTTGGAAAGTCGTTTGTGAAAACGATCAACCAAAGGCTTCCAATTAACACATCTTGACATATTGGCTCCAATAGGTAGACCGAGATAAATGAAAAGGTGTTGAGAAGGTTGACAACCAATCAAGGAGGCAACCGAACATACTTCATTAAGTGGAACACCTAAGCCAAAAATCTTACTTTTGTTGAAATTGACTTTAAGACCAGAAGAGAGATGGAAACATGTGAGTATTCTTGAAAGGTTTCGAGCATTAGATATAGACCATTCACCAATAATGAGAGCAGTCCGCAAATTGAAGATGGGATATGGGAACTTTGTCTACTCCCACTTCAGCACCATGAAAAATATCCAAACTTTGAGCTTTCAAATTAGCCACATTAAGAGCTTCAATTGCCAAAATGAAAAGGAATGGAGAAAGAGGGTCACCTTGCCTTAGACCACGCTCGATTTTGAATTCTTTAGTTGGTGACCCGTTGATGAGAATCGATGCATAACTCGAACTCAGACAAGAAAGAATCCATTTTCTCCATTTAGGACCAAAGCCCGTTTCAATCATAACTGAATCCAAGAAGGACCAACTAAGGGTGTCGAAAGCTTTTTCGAAATCAACTTTAAGAAATAAAAGTTTCTTTATGTGTTTTTTTTCCCAAGCCAAAGTTTCGTTACCAATGAGCGGACCGTCGGTGATTTGGCGTCCCTTAATGAATGCCATTTGGGTTTCTCCAACAACTGAAGGGATAACTAAAGAAGCCGATTCGCAAGAACTTTTGCTAGAATCTTGTATTGGCAACGTATGAGGCTTATGGGACGAAAGTCACTGATGAATGAGGAGTTACATCCACGTGGAATATGAGCCGAATGATGAAAGTCTTTTACAAAAGAAATCACATCATTACCAAGGATGTTCCAATGTTTTTTTATGAATTTAAAGGCAAATCCATCCGGCCCGGGGGCCTTATCCCCCCACAGTTCCAAACGGCATCTTTGATTTCTTGAGAGGTGAAAGGTAGCTCAAGAAACGTGGCATCATCTGGAGATAGGTGCTTGAAGAGGTTGCAAGAAAAACGGGGTCTTGAGGTATTAGATTCAAGGTATTTAGTTTCAAAAAACTGGAATATGTGGGATTTTAGGGAAGGAGGGTCTGTGGTCCATATACCATGAATGTTAAGTCCAAAGATTCTTGAATGATTGATACGGTTGTTGATGACACCATGATAAAAACCCGTGTTTTCATCACCTTCAAGAGCCCAGCGGATTTTTGCCTTTTGGCGAAGATCATTTATTTTGTTATTTTCAAGAGTGGCAAGGAGTTTGACTGTCTCTGTTCTCTCCTTAATGTCGGATTGAGATAAGGTGTTTAGTTCAGCCTTTGAGTTGATGTGGTTTAGGGGGTTACGGAGTGTTTGGGAAGTAGCAGATTCCACAGTAGATACCTTTTTTCTCCAAGCCTTGATAGCACTTTTCAAGTTCCAAACTTATGTTTAAGGATAATGGCCGAGTTCGTGTTGGCCGAGCCCGTGAGTTGACCAATGTTACAAATTATGCTATCGAACTCTTCATGCAAACACCATGAATTAAAGAACTTAAACGTTTACCGACCAAAATCTGTGGTGGAATTTGAGAGAAGAAGCGGACAATGATCTGAGAATTCTCTAGTCAAAGCAAGTGTATGTGCATTGGGCCACCGGTTTATATAATGGTTAGAAACAAAAATGCGGTCGATTTTACTTAATGTAGAATTATTTCTTCTCTTTATCCTATGTGGGATACGAAATTCTTTTGGTTGAGAAGTAGTGTTTACTTGTGAGTGAGGAGAATTCTAATCAATACTGAATATCTGCTCAGCGGATAGTTATCTATGGGTCGATTATCTTCTGTATCTACTCTGATACTCCATCCGTCCCAAAATTATTGTCTCCTATTGACTTTTTAAGTCTTTCTTCTTCAACTTTGACCATTATTATTTTTGTTTGTGTTATATAATACTTGATGAAAAATTTATGAATGTATTGGGTTTTAAATGTATTTTCATTGGTATAATTTTCATCAAGTATTATATAACACAAATAAATATATTAATGGTCAAAGTTGAATAAGAAAGACTGGTCAAAGTGAAAGTGGACAATAAAAATGAGACGAAAGGAGTAATTATATATATATATATATATATATATATATATATATATATATATATATATATATATATATATATATATATATATATATATATATATATATATATATACTATTAGAAGTTGGGGGGTGTATAAAAATACAAGGTATAAATGGGTTGTTGTCAACATTTGATTGGCTCTATACAAGTAATACTACAAAAAATTTTGTTGGCAGCACACTATTGGTGAAGTGTGTTTGGGAAGTTACTTGTTCACCATCTCTACATACTTGCACCAATACACATGTATACATAACCAACACACATTCACCGTTTAAAGCACATTTCCTGAATGTTCTTCCACTTATACCCAAACTTCCTGAACCTTCATCCACAAACTAAATAGATCCGCAAAATAAAAAAATCCTTGATCTTCCTCCAAAAACTAAGGGGCCGTTTAGTTGGTGAAAAATTTTCTTATTTTTCCGTTTCCAAATTCCTAGAGAAGGTATAGGTTTTTCTTCTATAGAAAAGAGTTGAGAATTTTGAAAACCCGTTTGGATGGATTTACATTTTTCATTTTTTAAAAAATGAAAAGAAGTTTAGATAAAACTTTTTTCAAACATTTTTTCTTTTTTAAATCAACTTTCTTTTCCATATTGGATCTTTGTACGTTTTTATTCATTTTATACGTTTTTGTACGGTTTATACGTGCTTTTTTGCATTTTTTCGTTTTTGCGTTATCATTTGTTTTATCTATTTTATAATGCTTTCATCCGATTTTATTAAGTTTTTGACGTTTTCGTCTGTTTTATGTTTTATTTGTTTTTCACGTTTTTAAATGTCCGCTATTTTATGTTTTCGTCATATTTTTTCACGCTTTCTGCATTTTTTACATTTCCGTCCTTTTATTCGTTTTGTCCGTTTTTACGTTTAGATACATTATTTTACGTGTTCGTCTTTTTACATTTTGTTCGTTTTTACGTTTTCATCCGTTTTTTACTTTTTCGTCTGTTTTTTTAGTTTTCGTCCGTTTTTTTACGTTTTTGTCTCTTTTTTACGTTTTCGTCCATTTCTTACGTTTTAGTCCATTTTCGTTTTTTTACGTTTTCGTCTGTTTTTTACATCTTCGTCTTGTTACTTTACGTTTCGTCCGTTTTCTTACGTTTTTACGTTTTCATCCGTTTTTTTACGTATTCATCTGTTTCTTACGTTTTCATCTGCTTTCATACGTTTTTGTCCATTTTTTTACGTTTTCGTTCTTTTTTTACGTTTTCGTCTGTTTTTACCTTTTAATCTGTTTATACGTTTTAGTCCGTTTTTTTACGTATTGGTCCATTTTTTATCTTTTCGTCTGTAAAAAAGACGAAAGCGTAAAAAAATAGACGAAAACAAAAAAAAAACGCACAAAATCGTAAAAAAAAAAGACGAAAACGTAAAAAACCGAACAAAAAAATAAAAAATCAAACGGAAACGTTAAACAACCGGACAAAAACGTAAAAAAAATATGAAAACATTAAAAAATTAGGACAAAAATGTAAATAAACGAATGAAAACGTAAAAAAAAAGGACAAAATCGTAAAAAAACGGACAAAAACGTAAAAAAATGGACGAATACATTAAAAAAGGGAAGAAAACTTAAAAAAAGTGACAAAAACGTAAAAAAACGGACGAAAACGTAAAAAAACAGATGAAAACGTAAAACAACAGACGAAAACGTAAAAAAACTGACATAAATGTAAAATAACGGACGAAAATGTAAAAAAAAAGGACGAAAACGGGTGAAAACGTAAGAAAACGGACGAAAACGTAAAAAAAAGGACAAAAACGTAAAAATACGGATAAAAACGTAAGAAAACGAACGACAACGTAAAGAAACGTATAAAATCGAAAAAACAGATGAAAACGTATTAAAACGGATGTATAAAAATTGAGAATGAAAAAAGTGAGAAGAGTAAAATGAGCTTTTCAAATTTGTAGTTAAAATTTGAAAAATGAGAATTTCACATTTTTTCAAAATTGTTGAAAAAAAAATGTAACTAAAAGATTTTCAATTTTTTGAAAAAATGAAAATTTTCCCTTAAATGTTAGCGCCCACAGTTTCACCTTTCTTTTGGTCCACATGCTTTTTCCTGCTTGGTATATCTTATCTTAGAGTTAGATGGATCAAGCTGAAAAGTAAGCAATCCCAAACACCTTCTTATTTTGGCTATTGTATATGTGTTTTTTTAAGATTTTTGATGGGATTTAATTTCGTTAATGCTTTGTTTGATGTTTGTGCGAAGTTTATAAACCCTAATTGTTGGATGTTCATAGCAGTAGAGTTTAGGGATTTTTCATTTAATGAAGATTTTTCCCATATATTGTTAACACTTTTGGATGAAAGTGTATAACATTCAATTTTTATTTTACATTTTTTTCTTTTTTTGCTGGAAATATTTTTTCGTTGATGGTGAATGCTAGAGTTGTTGTTAAAAAGTTGGTTGACGGGATTTGGTTATATTGAAAACTGGGAATTGAAAATAGGGTTTAATTAAGTTGGAATTTGACAGGATTGGGTTTAGTTCTGTTTAACTTTGAATTGTAAATGATGAAGCAATCGAATAAATAAAAAGCTGAAGTTGAAGCGGAAAGATAAGATGAGGTTAGCCAAGGCTTATGTCTTATGAATAAGCCACGCAGCTTAACTAAGCTACCTCATAACCCTTTTGGATTAAAAACAAAAACTCTGAATTCATAAGTAATTATCTATATTTATAGATAATAGGCATTGTGTTAGTTTCGTTTTTAATATGCAAGGTTAAATGAGTCTTGAATTTGAAACTGACTACTTTCACACAATAGGTTGTTGGATCATGATTGGTGAAATTGACACGTATCTTGGCGGGGCAGCACTACATCGTGTTTGCAGCCATGGCATGTGACTGATGTTGGCTTGCATTTTCTAATGCTTGCTACGGCGGTGTGAAAGCGATATCTCAGGGGCATCACAACATCGTGTTTGCGACCATGGCGGTCGGATGCTTTTTTATCTGCAGAACCTAGACCTATTTGTCGTTGTTATTAGGATCAAATGACATGTGACATTTTATAACGGCACTTTGTGAATGATATCCGGTATGTAACCGCACCTTTATTTTTTCCACTAACTCATGTGGAATTTTTAAATATGACCATTAAGGCAATGATGATCACTACGGTTTTCTTAACTCCACTTTTTTCGCGTGGCAGCCACACTAGAGATGTGGTTGCAGCATGGCGAGTTTTATAATGGTGGTGAATTTCTACATCTGAGCCTACGACAATTCTTTTAAAAATGTTGAAAGACTTTTGAATGGTATGTACAAAAAAGATTTTTTAAACATGACATGAATGCCACATTATGAGAACACAATTTTAAGCTAATTTCAACAAAGGTAAATTCATAATTATATCTCTTATTATCCTTTTTAACATAAGAGGAAATCCTTTTTGGTCAACGCATTCTTTTAGAAACGTGCTTCTCAAAATCATGCTTGGTATTCAAAGAACGTTGAAGTAACGGGGAATGAAACCGATGATGGCATTTCAGTGCGGAAGCCCTAACCTTTAGGTAACAAAAGCAGAGATTAACTCTGAATATAAAACTACACTGTTAAAACATTTATATTATCACAGTTACTTTAGACTAATGTTTTCATTTATGGAATATACGTGGTTATGGCACGAATAAGATGCTTGAGAGAGTATGTATGGTAGCCGGATCCGTTTTTCAAGGTAGATGGAGATACTGGTGGTATGTTTAAATTAGTGGCTAATAGATGATCTGTTTTCGAGTTTGTTAAACTAATTCAATGCCGGTTTATAATACAACATAACTGTTTAAGTACAGGCCGTCTATTTTGGTGATAGTGGAGCATTCCGGAGATTCAGATGTGCAGATTGGGGTGCCGGTCATGCACTACGAGATGCCTGAAAACTTTTACTAAAACACAAAGCTGATGTAAGACTTTATTGATGCCTATTTTGTATATCACAAATATATGTATGTATATCATTTTATAAGTTGTAAATGTAGTGGTGATTGTTTCGCGACCCTAATATTAAAGCTGATGATGATGTTACTCCATTGTTGTTCATCTGTAGTCGCAGGCTCACTCCAAGCTAATCGGAACCATGATGGAACTCAAACATGATCTTCCTAGCTAATCGTTTTCTTCCTGATAGGATTTTCATGTTCTCTTTCAATAGATAACCTTCAGTAATGAGATGACTTTAGGCACATAAAAGGTACAAAGTGCAACCATATTTCGAGTTGATATATTGACTTTTTGCATAAACATGGATCTGACGTTAGTGGAAAAAAAAATCTGGGTGATAGGCTGAGGGATGCAATTGGTTCGTGGTTTGGAGGCTTAGAGGTCGTGCCACATATTCTTGCTGCTAATGGAGGTATAAATGTAGAGAATTTGTATTTCAAAACTAATGGCTAACAGTTCCTCAAGCGAGGTTAGATTTTCTTGGGATTTTGTTTGGTATTATTGTATTCAGAGAACATCCGTTGGACTTATTGATTTATTTGTTTGGTTTTCGAAAGTATGGTCCGGAGGGACAAAATAAATCTTCAAACGGCACACCAAGAAAACCAAACAGTCCCAGTGCCCTCTTTTGGAAGAACACATATACCTTAATCGCTATTCGCGAAGAAACTACATCGTGTATAAATTTTAACCGAGAAAATAGTATATTTGCTTAGGGATGTTTTAAAATGATATCAGCATATTTCACAATTAAAGTTAAGACAACATTAGGAATTAAATTTGAGGTAAAGATGTAGTCAAATTTAAAGGCGTGATTGCTCATAGGTTGTAATAGGTATTAAAAATTGTGTAGCCAATTTTTGTCAGAGGATTTTATCGTTCAGTTAGCCACAAGTGAGTGTTATTGAGTCATATATTATATGTAAGTGAAATTTTTATACATACTCGGTTGAGGCTGAAGCATACCATTTGCTTATTCTTGGTCAAAAGCAGACGAGTACAACTTCCCAACATGGGTGGGGTTGAGTAATGCCTCCGGGTTGAAACATGCTATGTTTTTGTATGTGTTGAAAAATTAAGGTATTTCTATGTCGTAAGCGCAGTCCCAAACACCCTCTAAGTTATATTTATTAGTCATATTTTTGTTGTTGCATTTGATTATAGGAATGTTTGGAAAAGTAATTGCAATTATAGTTGCTGCATTTGCTTCTGTAAACCGTTGAAAGCCAAAACTCAGGAAAAATGACCGAGTGTGCAGAGTGAATAAATTCATTTCTTACCCGTATTTGCAGATTATACATATTCATTATATGTCCACATTTATTTGAAATCATGGTATCGACGCGTTAATCAGCCAAAGCTTTAAAGGAACCTTACATACCTTGCTGCAATTGTTGCTTTGCAACCACAAGCACCCGTTCATTCTCGTGTACATATCTCAATCATAGACTCATAGTTATCAACTAGGTTGGTCATGGTTTAATCCTCAAACTTCTAAGGTTCAGAAACATAGTGACAGATAAAAAATTAGCAAAAAACGCTTATGAGATTGAATAGAGCCCTAAAAAGATAGCATTTTTTGTCTGTAAAGGTAGGTTCTACGCATGTATATGTCGATTCATTTATATAGAAACACGTATCGGGTTAGATATAAAGTTTACGTGATTTAGGTTATAGTGCGAGTGTGTATATTTTTGTACTATATTTTCGTAAGTCAAGTTTGATCCTTTCTATATGTCTAATGACCGGAAATATGTTAACGGGCAAACTTTGGTTTGATCTTGATCTTAATTTTGTTGGATTGTTGTAATTTTATTTCTCTCTGGTCATACCTGTGAGGTGTTTGGAATGAAATTGATTCTATTTTTGTGCTTACAATTAACTCGCTATATGTAGAAGCAAGCGATTAGCACAAAAGGCTTTTGAGGTCTTTTTATATGTAGTTTTTTTACATTATGGTGTGGATTGGATGTGATTGATTTGTATATTATACAGAAAGTTTTAAACACTAAGTCATTACGAATTTCAATATGCTCAAAACGCTTGAACTTAATTACAGATAATGCAGGGGAGGAGTGTAAAGATGACTAGAAAGCCAAGAGTGGTGATGGCGGATAGGTAGAGATAGGGGAGATTGGACGGCAGGCTAAACAATATTAGATTGGAATGAAGAATGAGGTGATTCAAGGTCGTATGAAGGAACTCGAAAGAACTTTAAAGCGGAAAGCAAAAGAAATAATGTTCATCAAGAATTTGGTATTTCCTTGAAGAGATCTAGGCTTAGTACTAGCAATGATAAATACTATTCGTGCGATAAAACAAGCTTGGAAAAGGGTTTGTTTCAAATCCAATTTCGTTTGTTGCACTGGAATAGACAAGCAAAGGGGGCACCAGCTTTGCTGTTATGGCTTAGCAGTAAGCCCCTAAGCCCTACAAAGGCAAAGATATCATGTACGTCGATGAGGTTATTAAGAAAAAGCGGGGCCAGAAGTTAAAATAACATCCTGTCATCTTTTGGTTTATGTTTTTGTTACATTTGCATTCTAGGTGATGGATTGTATTCATTTGTATGTACGTGGTGTTAAACATTGTAAACCCCGTGGGTATAACTTTATTAATAACCACTATATATAATAGTGAAACCCTAATACCCAAAACCCACAAACCGGGCTTGGGCCTAATTATCTACTAATACTCCCTCGCAGTTCGAGCGGCGAAATCGCGAAAGCTCGAACTGGAGATTAAAGCTAATAAACAATACAACTAAACAAAGATGAGACAACGAAAGTTGGTTCTAAAACTTCAACCCCCAAAGAACCTTCCAAACAAACGGGGCGTGTTTTCCCATAGAAAAACATAAAGATCCAATTTTTTTTTTTTTTTTTTTTTTTTTGAGAAGATAGAGAATGGAGGTGAGGAAAGTGTCTGATGAAGATGAGCGGTCGTAAGGCAAAGCTGATATCGTGAGAAGAAGGAGAGGCGGAAAGATTTGAACAGTCGTCTCGAATTGACTACCGGATTCACACCAACAAAAGTCGTCTTGGGAATTGATACCTGGATTCGACACAAAACAAAAGGTCGCCTGAATTGATACCACGGATTCGACACCAACAAAAGTCGTCTCGAATTGATACCCTAGATTCGACAAAGAACAAAAGTCGCTTCGAATTGATACCCTGATTCGACATAAAAACAAAACAAACAATTAAATAACTTTTTTTTTTTTCAACAGTAAATCAAATGTTGGTGCAGACAAATCTTCAAATCTTCGAATTCTTCAAAGTCATGGTTGATATCTATGGTCAACAATGACGGCAAAGGTATACACCATTACCAAACAGATGAAACAATCTTTTTTTTTTTTTTTTTTTTTAGCGGCAGAAGAATAGAAAGAAGAAGAAAAGAAAATAGGGTTTTGGAGATGTGTGACGGGGTGATACGAAGGTGGCGGCTTGATGACCGATTAGGTCTCAAGATCATACCTGCTCATGATACCATGTTAAACATTGTAAACCCCGTGGGTATAACTTTATTAATAACCACTATATATAATAGTGAAACCCTAATACCCAAAACCCACAAACCGGGCTTGGGCCTAATTATCTACTAATACGTGGTACATGTTTTTCTATTAGTACTTTATAACGATGGAGATTGGTACATGTTTTTCTATTCTTTTGGTTTCTTGCTGCAGGAAATTGGTTGATGGTTGATGTTTTATATGTACCTACGAGAGCGAGTGGATGAGCAAACGCTCACGCAGCAACGCGCGGGCTCACCCACTCGTTGATACTAAACTAAATTCCGGTAAATTTATTAAGTGACGATGGCTATGGAGTACTCTATCACTGCACCCACACCACGAACAATATCGAAACGACTATCTCACTTATAAGGGTCTAGACTTTTGGTAAAAAAAAATCTCCTTGTTGTGATCTTTTAATAACAATGTCCACACGTGCATCACATCCGTTAGAATTTTCGTTTTTAAAACACAATTCCAAAATATTTACACTTCATATCAGATTTTCCTGTATAGCAAATGTTAGTTTGACATTAACATAACAAGGAACATACACGAAAGCTTCATACTGATTCTACAATGAGTATTGAGCATACACTTTGGTATATGATGTTAAATCATTTCTTTTCTTTAACATATGTGGGATAGAAGGAGCTTTTGGTTTTTACTACAAAAACAAAAATACGGTACCTAGATACTAAAATCCCCTATGGAGTATCTATAGCCCACGCCACAAATTCATTGTGACAAGTGTCGATAATAAAGACCAAATATAAGCCCGTTGGGTTTGACCCGTTTAGTTCCTAAGTTACGTTAGCTTGTTTTTTATTTAATATCTTGTAACATTCGTTGTTTAGTGAATCTAATAATATAATTTCAGTATTCCTCTGGTTTCTACATGATATCAAGAGCTAGGTCGAAAATAAAAAGAAAAAAAGTTATTAAAAAAAAAATCGTTTTGGTTTTGCTTGGATTGGACGTTTGTTAATATGAATTTGTTTGTTCGTTCTATTTGGGGTTATTATACATAGAAGTCACTAAAGTTTGCGCGAAATTTGTCTTAAGTCACTAAAGTTTCAAAGTTGTCATTCAGGTTACTAAACTTATGAAAGTAGTCATCCAGGTTATTGAACTTATGAAAGTTGTCATCCAGGTTACTGAACTTGTAAAGACATAAAATTTATGTTACTTAACATATCAAAAAAAATATACGTAAAAATCACTTAAATTATAGACGTGTTTGCTTTTTATAGTTTAGTAACATGGATGACAACTTTGAAACTTTAGTGACTTATAACAAATTTCGGGCAAACTTTAGTTACTTCTTTGTATAATAACCCATCTATTTGAATATCATATATATTTTTTTTTGCTAGTTCCAAGAAATCTTGCTTTTAATTCAATCTGCTTGGATGCATTTTGTTTTGTTTCGACTAATTGACATATGTTTGAATGGTTTGATCTTGGGGCCCAGTCAACAAGTTTGTTTTTTGTTTGAAATTGGTTTCGTTTGGAATGTTTTTTCCATTTGTCCGATTTCATATTAGTTTTTTAGTTCGATTTCTTGTTGGTAAATTAGATTCAATATTCATTGGTTAATTGGTACGGTTTGTTTGGTTCCTTAGTTCGATTTTGGTTTGGTTAGTTTGGCGGAATCTGTTTATTTTTGGGAATATATCGTGACTACTAGTAAAGATTATTTGATAGTTAATAGTTTCCTTCGACACATATGTGGTATGCAACTCCGTCTGTTTGCATCTGCCTATTTGGATCTTTGGGTCTGCATCTGGTTTCTCGCGTGGTTCTCGCGATCGGTTCCACCTCGGTTTTGTCTACATCTATCCGTCGAATGTGCCCATCTGAATTTGCATCTATCCGCCTATTACGCCTCGTTTATCTCCATAATTATGTTGTTCGTTGGAGTTTGCACCGCGTTTGCACTCTGGGACCATTCGCTTTTCGTTTGCTTTTTGCTTTTAGTTTACTTTCTGTTTGACAAACTCTCGATGTTACCACTGCAACATTGTTAGTTTGAGAGGGTGTTAGATAATAAAGGCCCGTAAGCCCGTCGGGTTTGGCCCAATTAGCTCCTAGGGTTTGGTTAGCTTGTTTTCTATTTAATATCTTGTACGGAGTAACATTCATTGTTCGTGAATCACGATAATATAATTTCGTTCCCCTGCTTCTACAACAAGCAATATCAAAACAACTATTTCAATCATTCAAGTGGGAAATCTTCATCAATCCTATCTTAAACATGGAAAAACTTGTCAAAGTATTGGACCGGATGGGCTGCAAAGATATCATACTTGGCACGAAATGCAGAACCACCATTCGCCTAAGTAGATCGCACTACAACAAAAACCGCTTTTTGTGACTACAAAAGTAGTCGCTAAAAGCACTACATGTAGTCGCTATAAACCTGTTGCGACTACATGTAATCTCAAAAACTACCATCTCTTATACCTCCTCGCTACAGTTTGTAGTGACTACCGTCTTCGTTTGTAGCGACTACTATTTGTTGACTTTAGCGGCGACAATCTTTAGCTACAACGTTTAGCGACTACCCATAACAACACAGATAGTTGACTTTTTGACCATGCTTTTAGCGATTAATTTTTGTGACTACATGTAGTCGCTAGAAGGTTCTGCACATAAAATAGCAATAACTTTTAGCGACTACATATGGAACTGCTAGCGACTACATGTAGTCGCTCACAGTACTACATACGGTACAAAGGCTGTTTCCGGTTGTTTTCGAGGTCATTCCGACCTATTCATAGCAGTTTTCGAATTTCAACGCGAAATCAATTCAACACAAATAATAACTTAAAACATACAAATTACATTCACTTAAAGTTCAACGATCACTTGTTCAACGACAGCATAGACTTAAATTGTTCAACAACATAAACTTAAATTGTTCAACGACAACAACATAAACCTAAATTGTTCAACGACTGACATAAGTTGTTCAAAAGCATTAAACGTTCCACAAACCAACCTAACAACATCTCCTACTCACGGAAGGGCCGACATCATCTTGGTGTTAGGAGCATCTTCATCGACATCTAAAAACTGACTCGGGTCAAGAACGGCGGGTCGTGGCGGCGGGGTGGTGTTGTTATTATTCATAAAATTATTATACATCTCTTGACATGTTAAACGACCGAGTCGAGGTGCTATAGGTATGCGCAACATGTTAAACGACCAAGTCTAGGTGCTATGGTATACATATCATGTTAAACGGTAGTCGAGGTGCTATGATATATGTATCATATTAAAAGCTTCTAGCATTAAACAAAGTAACTTCTTTTACATCTGATATTGTTTACTCTTGGTCTCAACTTCCCTCAAAAATCATTATGTTTAACTAATGTATGTATCTTTCAAGTATTTTTATAAATCAAAGCACATGCTATGCATATTTATAACAACTCGACTCATCTGTTTAACTTGTTATGCATATCTATAGCAACTCGACTCATCCATTTAACATGTTATGCATATCTATAATAACTCGACTCATCCGTTTACTTTGATTTGTAATGTAATCCGCATTCGTCTTTCGTTTCGTTGTCTAGTAAAAAAGCAATTTAAATTAATTAGAAACCGTTTTTTATTTATTTAAATAACTTATAATTAATTATAATATTATTAATCAATTAAAAAAAATGCAACCTTTAGGGACTACATGTAGTCTCTAAAAATTGGGCGCCAAAAATTCACTCGCCGGTAAAATAAATTTTTTTGGATTTGGCTAAAAATTTCGATCTCGGAACTTTTTCGATTACATGTAGTCTCTAAAGATTTGGCGCCAAAAATCCCGTAAGCGAGAAAAGTAACTTTTTTGACTTTGACTAAAATTTGTTCGTGTCTAAACTTATTGCGACTACATGTAGTCGCAAAAAGTGATAGTCAAAGCAATATAATTTCTTGGACTAGTAATTTGTCTTCTCAGTATGCAATAGCGACTACCGTCGTCACTACTGAGCTAAATTGTAGTCGCTACAAGTTTAGGTCAAGGACGGAACTAAGAAAGTGAGATTTTTGTCGTTTTGTGCGCCTATTGCGACTATTTGTGTAGTCGCTAAAAATTTGGCGTCCCCAAAGCCCAAAATTGGCGTAGTGTCGGTATGATAATGGCAACCGTCACAACAGCCTTCAATATCAAACGTCATCACCATAAATTCACCGAGCAGACTCATTTCACTTCTAGCTCAATCCACCATCCAAATCTTTCTTGTTGTCTCTCATATTGTGTGAAAATCACCTTTCAGTGAGACTTGATCACATTTGCAATGTATCAGAACATTTCAATTTTGGTTCTATTAGTTGGAGGTATAGCCGCATTTGCTAAGATAGCAAGAGCTTTCAGCGGTTTAAAGCAAGGTGTTCTTCGCTGTTGTTGGCGCCCACCATGTCGTCGGGATCAAAGCAAGACGCAAAACAAGCATCCAATAACGGGTTTTATCACAGTGGTTTCTCATCTGATATGTTTTTGAGCGTAACATTAGCACATTGATTGTCATTTCGAGTATGCAAAGTTGCTTTACATGCCTGCTTAGGGATCAAGAAGATCAATAAAGCTAACTTGTATAGATAATTAGATACAAAGATATTATTTTGCGTGTGCTAAATAAGTAACTTCCGTGCTTGGTCAAGATTCGTGAGATAGAACAAATTATGTCCTCTCTTTAATGAACAATTCTAGATTTTGGCTACAAACGTCTATGTTCAACTAACAATATGTAAACAACTATTTCATGAGTAGGAGAGCGGAAGAGAAACATCGGTAAGACATTGTTTGAGAATGATGTCCTTGACTCGTGTATTTGTACTATTCTAACCAATATCCTTCACCTTATAGTATATTGTTTATCTTCTAAATCTACTTTGATAATTGATACTAAGTTCCATTGTAAATTTTAAGTGACAATGCAATTAGATACGAAAATCCTCCATGGAGTACTCTATCACTTATAACACAAATCCATTGTTACAAACAATGCGGAATAGAAGAGAAACATAGGTAAGATATTGCTCGAGAATCAACTGATGTGATTGCAATTTAATCCGCAAAGAAAAAGAAAAACATATGTGAGATCAGATGTTCCATTAGTTGATCCATTCATTATAACACTTAGCGCATTTTTCAAAAAAGTTAAGGCTTCATATCGGTTTCCTTGGCTGCCATGTCTTTGTGTTTACATTAACACAAACAATACGGCCTTTGAAAGCATCATATACTAATTCTAACATGTATGATGTGTATACACTTTGGTATATAAGGTAGAACCATCTCTCCTCTTTAACCTATGTGTGATAGAAAGCTCTCTAGGTTTTCACTAGAAAAACAATAATAAGGTACCTAAACTTACTCTTGATACTAAATTTCTGTATAATTTTTTAGGTGACGACGCAATTAGATACGAAGATCCCCTATGGAGTACTCCATCACCCACACCACAAATTCATTGCGTTTAAATTGATATGAATACAATCATTCTGTTTTCATTTTCATTTTTTTAACTCATTTTAAACAAAACTTAACAAAAAAGGTTAACATAACATCATTCAAACTCACCATATAACGTTGAATAAAATCAGTTATTATATACTCGTTAACTTTTACCGTTGTGTTTCCGTTATTTTTGTTATGGTGAACGGAATATACTAATTGATGATTACCGTCGTTATAAACGTCGGTACAGTTTTTGTGTTTGTACAATATAACATGTATTTGAATGAATATATTTGTTTTAATCCATCATTGCATGTTAATATCTATTCAACTACAGTTAAAAAAAATTAACCAACGACATGACAATGAATCCAATCAATCAACATTTTGATATTCATTAAATTACATGTGTTTCTTGTTACACTCTCATGGCTTGTTATTATACTCAAGAAGAAGAGATGCTTGTAAAGGTTTAATCAAACGCACTAAACGTTAAAGGAAAGAAGGAATAAGCACCAACAGTTATGATAAGAATATGAAACAGTTTCTGCACACTTAACCTGATTATGGCCGATCACCTAGCCTTAGCTCAAGATCCAAATACTCTAGAGTAGAGTTTGGGCTACGTTTAAGAGGCAGCCTCGATTCAGATGCATCACCATCTTTTGGAAAGATAGACTGTGCTTGATCATGGTCTATTCGCCTTCTCTTGAAGATCAAACCACTATCACCTGCTGCATCATCCTTGTATTTAAAGATAGGTGTTTCACATTTTCTTTTATTGTTGGTGTTTAAATTGCCACCTGTGAAATTAACCTCAATCTGATGATGATCGTTGATCTTTTGTGAATTGGTGGAAATATTCGACTCAAGAAGTACTTTTGTAAAACTATTATCCTGGCGTCCCAAATCGTCTATCTGAAATCTTTTTCGGGATTCAAACATGGACCATGACAAAATGGAAGAAGTACACTTTTGCTGTTCTTGATTAACAGAATGGGTGAAAGGCCGACGATTAATGGAAAATGTAGAAGGCCTTGGAGTTGGACCAGAAGAAGATGAAAAGAGAGGATGATGATCCATGTCAAAATTAGGGCTACAAATCTCATTAGGGTTTTGCAACACACATTTACCCAAAGACGTATTAGGTTCTTCAAGAATTCGACTGTTATTGTTTGGACTTGAAACTTGTTTGAGTCTTGCCCGATCTCTCCGATGAACGTTCATATGACCACCAAGAGCTTGAGCAGACCTAAACTCTCTTCTACAGAAACTACAAGTATAAGATCTTGGAGGCCATATACACCCTCCGAGAGGCCCAGCTGCATCTAGATCTTCTGCGAACGCTTGTTCTTCCCACGACTCTCCAAACGACGATAGCCCGTGTGAATTTAAGCAAGTTCCTCCCTTTTGGATCCAATATCTTGATTGATCCATTGCTCAAAAATACAAAAACTAGCTAAAGTTGTATAGAGACAGAAGAAGGGGCAGTGTATATCTTAGTTTGAGAAAAGTGAAAGGTACATGAAGAATCTTTTGGAGAAAAGAGGACCTGTGAAGTAACAAGATATGACAAATTCATTGCTAATTAACAAAAGGATGTTATTGAGGTGGTGGGCGCTGAATGCTTGGCTGTTTTGTGTAGCAACTTTTTTGGGTTTTTGCTTAACCTTCAACACTGACAAAGTTTTCATACCCCACTTAATAATTTAAACTCAAAAGTTATCTGGAATAAATATCCTTTTCTGCCTCGTTATTCTCTATATTCTAACTTGTGTATTATTTAGTGTCATATTCATGGGGAGTATGTGTCATATTCATGGGGAGTATGTTAGTACTTCAAAATATTTTAAATAAGTAAAGGACAGAAAACACACTATTTGACATAAAAGTAAATAACATGGCATCGCTTTTACCTACCGATAATATCATATGATAATGATATCGATCAAGCAAAAAACCACAGTATTTGACATAAAAGTAAATAACATGGCATCGCTATTAGGGGTGGCAATTCGGGTCGGGTTCGGGGTTGGCGGGTTCGGGTTGTCAGGTTGGCGGGTCAGAAAATTCCAACCTAAACCTGACCCATTTAAATCATCGAGTCATTCACGTCAACCTGCTTGTTTATACATAACCCGAACCTAACCCATTTAACCCATATATGTACTTGGGTTGGCGGGTTAAATAGGTTACATGGGTTGAATATGTTAAACGGGTTGAATCGGTTCAGCGGGTTTCGGGTTGACCCATTTAATCCTTTTTATATACAAAAGTTGGCACATTACACGAGTTAAAGAGATTAAACATGTTGTCGGGTCGACCCGTTTAACACATTCAATCCGCATAATAAAATATAAATAAGTTTGAGTTTATGAAAAAAAAATCTTAAACGGGTTGGCGGGTCGACCCGCTTATTTTATTCCCAACCCAAACCTGACGCTTTAATAAACGGGTTAGATAGGTCGACCTAAACGACTGAAATCTATTTAGCACAACCTAAACCTGTTAATTTTGTGTCGGTTTCAGGTCGGGTTTCGTGTCGGGTCAGAAATTGTCACCCTTAATCGCTATTACCTACAAATAATATCATATGCACGCACACGGTTTTACATAAATTTTCATTATAATAATATCAAATAATATTTATCATCTTTCGAAACTCTTTTCTTAAATTGTATTTATTTTAAGAAAAATGATTTTGATGCTTAAAATTTATACTTAAAGTTAGACTTAAAGATATGATTGGTGTATTTGAAAAGTTGATTTGTGAGAAATGATTAAAGAGAAAAAGTGTATCACACTTGTCAAAAGATAAATGGAGTAGGTCTATTAGTAGGCTTTAGAGCTCTAGGTGTGGTCTTCACCACCCTTCGCCAAAGAAACATGGCACTTTCGTTGAGCCTCGCCACCGCACCGGAGATTTCGCAATAGCTCGCCGTTGAGGAGCTCGTCGTCTGCACGACGAAGCAAGTTTTCGTCCTTTTGGTATTGTTTTGTCAGTGGAGCTTTTTTTTTTTTTTTTTTCAATAAACATAAACTTGGTAATTTTTTATATATTTGGTAATGTTTTAAAAATTAGGAAGTGAAAATACATTAAACTTGTAACGTTTTATGAAACTTGTAATGTTTTATAAAGTAGGAAGTGAAAATACATTAAACATTGCATTGAAAATATGAATTACAAATTAATACAAACTACGATACGGAAATGAAGATTAAAATACAAATTACAATGAAAAGTCTGTGCTATAACCCTCGTTGTAAGGAGAATACCCTCTCTGCAATTGTGCTCTCTTCCCACTCGTTGTACAAGATGTCAAACAAGTTGTTCTTGCGGTATTCTACTTCCCTTGCTTCCTGCCCCCTACGAGCAACTTCCTCTCGTGCTGCGTTTTCTTCCATTTCTCGCAAAACTTCTTCATCCTAAGCAAGTAGTTGTTGTTGTTCCTCAGTAAGTTGAAACGGATTGGCTTCGTGTTCCTAAACCGTGTTTTCGGGTAACTATTGGGAGAAGTTGTTTTTGTTTGGAAATTGTTAGGAGAAGTTTTCGTAAGACATTGTTGAGAATCTGTAATAAGAAGTTATGTGTGTGAGAAACAAAGTGGGTATATACAAGGAAATTTTTGAATTTAGATTTGAATTTTGAATCCTCCCACTTGTACTGTAACCTTTTATTTGAATTTGAATTCTGAAATAGAATTTGAATTTTGATTTTGAATTTGAATTTTGAATCCTCCCGCTCGTACTGTTTCAAACGGCTATTTTTCCTTATAAATAACATACCATAACACAATATTTTCACACACTTCTATTTTGAATTTGAATTAGAAATGAATACTCATAGGTTAGGGGAAGAAAAAAACTTGCTAGCGGAAGTTTGGGTCGTAGTTTTCCAAGACATAGACATCGGAAATGACCGTTCCGAATAGTCCTTTTGGAACCAGGTTGTCGATATGTTCAACAATCAGTCTGACGGTGACAATCATAACAAAAATATGGTCTCGGGTAAATGGACAAAACTTAACAGTGAATGTCAAAAATTCAACGCTACTTACAAACATTTGCAGCGTACAAGTAGGAAAAATGACAATGATCATCTCGAGAATGCAAAGACCATTTTTGAACAACGCTTTGGTAGGAGAAGCTTCCAATATGTTCACGTGCGGGAGGTTTTGAGAAACTACGCCAAATGGGACGTATGAAATGCTTAACGGTGTTGTATGATTTTTTTCCGTATCGTGTTTTTCTTCCGTATCGTTTTTTGTTTTTCGTATCTTTATTTTAAGTTTTGTATGTTTTTAATATGTTGTATTGTATTTTTAATTTTAATGAATTGTTTTTATGTTATTTAAAAAATTGAATAAAAATATAAAATAGAAAGTGGTGAGACCCAAATGAGTAAGTTGTGATTAGTTGTGATAAGAGGGTTTTAGAATAGGTTATGTTATAATGATGTGGCACCCCGTGAGACCCAAATAAGGAGGTGAAGTTGCTCAGTACACCTAGAGCTCTTATCGTTAGACTACTCGGGAAAGGGGGCACTCGTTCACCTAGTTTCACAATTCACGCGCGACATCCCTTGGCCAAAAAAATAAGTGACGCGCGAGTTTGGCATTTCGAGGCACACAAAGGTGACCGGTTCACCTAGTTATATTGGGTGTGATGTGGGCCCAGCTCTTTTCTTTTATAGTTTTTTTATTTTGTTTGTGAGTGTGTGTGGGATATTTAGTGGGATATATTTTTATAAAGTGTGTATTATAATGAAAGGTGAGGGTAAGATGACCTTGTCCACAAATACGTTAGTGGGTGTGAGGGGAAGTGAGAGGAGAGAGAAAACTAAGGTGGCGCTGAGATGTAAGGTGAAAATGTTACTTCCTTCTCTTCTAGTCTTAGGCTTATATATCATCACTCTTATTTTAATATCATAGTAACTCGTACTTTCATTTGGTATTTATTTTTCCATTGATAATAATGTTAGTTGTACTAACTTTTAAACCCGCGCATACTTTTTTATAAAATTATGTAGAATATTTTTCCGTTAACAATTTATAAAATTATGTAAAATATTTAAACCCGTGCATACTTTTCTATAAAATTATTCATAATACTCATGTATGCACGAGTTTTTATATAAATTTTTCATTACGTATTATCTATACATTTCTCCGTTAATAATAATTTTAGCCGTATTTAATTTTTAAATCCATATATGCACGAGTTAAACAACATGAGTCGTTATTGAACAAGGTTGTTGGATCGATATACTTTAATCAAACTAACTTAACTAGCTTGTTAAGGTTTAATAACCTCGGATAAATCCTAAGTTATTAACAAAGAAACACTGAGCAATCTTTATCAAGTACGCGGAATTTACTTAACAAAGCTAAGAAGAAAAACTTTATTATAAACTCTAAATCTGCTTATTATGCAGATACTCTAATACAACTCTAAGATAATCGAACTTTTCTCTAAAACACTAATTAGTAAACTCTAAAACTCTTTTACTGAAATCGTACCTCTAATGCCAATCTAGGAGTCCTTTTATAGGCTCAAGGATATCCTAGTCGGTTTACAATTGATAACCTTATACGACAAGTAATCTAAACATGGAATACAATACTTTTCATAAACGAATATAACAGTTCTTTTGTTCTAGCAGTACTTTGACTTTATCTTGCGATACTTTGACTTTGTCTTTAGCGGTACTTTGACTATTTGACTTCTTCGATTACTTCAAACTACGGTACTTTCATATCTTGATACTTTGATATCTTCACACTTTCATATCCCAACAATCCTCCCCAACTTGATTCTACTTGCTTGACTTCAAGTTCCTTTGTGAATATATCTTTACTTGACTTCATCTGTAAAAATGGATTGTTTCATAGTCTTTAGATTGTATCATTGTAGCATCTGTTCTTGTCAAAGTATCTCTTAGAATTGTTTTCTTCTGCAGCATCCAGCAAGCTCCATCTTTTCACAACACGGTAACATATGACAATTTGTAAATTAATTCAGTTTAAGTTGCATACTATTCTCATCACTTCCAAGTGAATCATTGAAAACTTAATGGATTTAGATCTCTTTACCAAAGCCATTATCTCTGGAGTAGCCAAATGTTTTAGTGTGTAAGACCATGGTACATTGATAACCATATGATTTTTAGCAAACCACCGCCTATCAACATATTTGTTTTGTCTTTACCAAAAGTTGTACCCTTCTGGACTAGTTAGTTCTTCTATCTAATGGTGAACTAATTACCAATAATGGTTTTTCCACAGCCTTTACCACAAGCCATTTTCTTGTGGGCTAGCCAACTCTTCACATTCCTGATATGGTGAGTTGATTACCATCCAACTTATTAGCAAGTTGTCAACTAAAGCAGTTTGATATATCTTTACCAGAGCCATTTGCTCATGGATTAGTCAATCCTTTTGTAACCATGGTTGATTGATAACATATTGATGTTATCATCACAAAAACCATTTATCCAACCTTTATTTCAAAAATATTTATTACTTAGCAAAAGGTTTCTTCTAAAGTCATTTAAGCTGGATTAGTTCAAGCAAACGATACTTTGATGAAAATCTTGTCTTATAGTACTTTGAATAAAATCTTGATATATCAAAAGTATTTATACAAATAAAATTCATACAGTTATAGATCATTCGGCAATGGTAGTCCAGTTTATAAACAAATTGATCACCATGCAAGCAGTTTCATTAGCCTCTTCTACTTCCAATCCATGCTCTAGCATTCTTCTCATGAGCTCAACTGTAAGAGGATATCTTCTTTCTGCAAACATGTGAATCATTGTTCCATTCTCTAGCTCAAAACATGAACTCAGTTCTTAAAAAATCTCCAACAAACTATTTCAGATTTTCTTGATTCTTCCAGATGTCATCGGTTGCTTTCTTAACACAAACTTCAATACCCTTGGAGTTATTACTTATTGCCTAGATGTATCATGAAAATCAGTACTTTGATGTTCATACCTTGAACATCGATACCTTGAACTTACTTCTTCTTGTTCTCGGAATGCGAAATAATCTTTTCTGCAAGTACTGATTCTTTTCTTCTTTGAAACATCTTCTTTCAAATTTTCTTTTGCTAAATTCCTCCCCAAGTTGACAGAAGATGATTTAGGAACCTTCTTTCGTTTTAACTCCTTTCGAAGTTGTTTACGACGTTTGTTTTCCTCTTTAACCCATAAGTTGAATCCTTGAATATAGGGTTTAATAAAATTCCTTAACCAGATATACCGACGTCTCAACTTCCGAAGTGCCTTAGCTTGACTCTCAACAGTCTTGTTCAACCTAACTAGCTCCCTTGTCAAAGCATAGTTATCCAAAGTCAAACCTTCACTAGGTATAGTATGATCAGGACTGTGAAAATGTGAATGTTCTTCTGAAACAGGAATAGAATGTTGAGGAGATGGAGTAGGTGTTCTTTCAATCTCTGCTTGAACCTCAGGGCTTGGAAGCAGTACCTGTAAAAGATCACGGTACCTTCAATAAAGCGATTACTTGCGAGAGCGATTACTATACTTGGCGGCACTTTGTGAAGCGATACCTTGTCTGAATCGGCACATTCACTTTCTTCATCCTCTCCACTTCATCACGTATAGCGAGACAACTTCCATCATTGTAGTAGTTAATGGAATATCTCCACCTCTGAACAAATCACTGCGCCTAGCCATGAATGTATAGATTTTGGCTTGTTGCCAATAACAATTAACAGCTACAGCGATGGGTTTTGGAATATCGACCAATTGCTATTTAAGAAAACACATACAAACCTTGGGTACATCAACCATTTTGACCGGAGGATATATGTGATAGCATCCCATCCAAAATAAGCCTTGAAAAATTAAACATTACATGCGTAGCTAAACCAACCACTGCAGATGCTATATTAAAATAACTGCTCCCAAGAAGTTCTTTTAGAACTTATGCAATGGAGCAATACATGAATCAAGAACTTCCATTGAGGACAGAATAATGCTTTCTTGAATGTTTGTTAGGTCAATGATCCTTCATAGCCAAGATTTCTAAAAGTATCCCAAATCAGTTGCTTATCAAATCTAATAGCCCCATCTTCATCTCCAAATAATAAATCTTCTCGAATAGAGGCTTATGTAATCTTGATAGTCCGTCCAACAACTGTTGATCTAATATAGTATTCATCCTCCTCCATATTATCTCTTGCATTAGCCCAAAATTCTTGAATCCATGGTTCAATAATATCTGGCTCAACTAAAAGAGCATAACTAATAGGCGACCCAGTAAGATAATCAATGATATCATAAAAGCGCACATTCGCCTCGGTCTTGTCCAAATTAGCCACCATATTGTGCTTGAAGCAGATCAAGCGATTCGCCATTGTTGAAATAAGTTAGCACAATAAAGATTGTATCAAATAATAGAGAGATGGTTATTGGGAGATAAGTATGGAAAAGATGTAAAGAATAATGTGAGAGGGAAAATCGGAAAGTAGTTATTTATAGGTAGGATTTGAAAAATCACTGCCCAAAATAAAATAACCGTTAGCTTTAATTACCCTTCAATATTACCGTTGGAACAGTACTTTCCACATAAGCAGTACTTTCTCAAACAGTACTTTCTCAAGCAGTACTTTCAGGAAAAACAGTACTTTGCCAAATACCTTCATATAAACTAAGTATATAAACAAGCATCCTCCCCTCAAGCAATACACAGGACTATTCCTAACACCTTATAGTCCTCCCCTTAAACATAGCTTAGTAGTTAATCATTCCAATGCTCACAACCAAGTGATTGAATCGTGATACATCAAAACCTTTTGTGAGTAAATCAGCTACATTGTCATCCGTGTGAACTTTAACCACATTAATGAGCCTATGCTCATAGCAATCTCTGATAAAGTGATGCCTAATCTGAATATGCTTTGTCTTAGAATGATAGACAGGATTCTTCACAATACAAATTGTACTCTCATTATCAATATTGATAGGAGTATTTTTGAAATTGAACCCATAGTCTAAGAGTTGATTACTACAAAACTTGACCACAACAACTTGCGGCAGCTACATATTCACTCGGTAGATGATGTTGCGCAATTGTCTGCTTCTTGCATTGCCAGGAGACTAATCTTCTTCCAAGATATTGGCATCCACCAATTGTGGATCTTCTATCATAATTATCACCAGCATAGTCACTATCTGAAAAAGCTTCTAAGTGAAAAGGTGACTCTTTAGGATACCACAACCCCAACTTAGGTTGTTGTTTCAAATAACGAAAATTCTCTTAACTGCATTCATGTGAGAGATCTTTGGTGAGACTTAATATCTTGCACATAGACAAACTGCAAACATGATATCGAGGCCTTGATGCAGATAAGATACATAAGAGAACCAATCATAGATCTGTATAACTTGACTTCAACTGGTTGTCCATCTTCATCTTTGTCCAATGAATTAATTGATTTAATAGGTGTAGTAACGACCTTATCATCAAAATTAAACTTCTTAAGTATGTCTGTAACATATTTGTCTTGGCTAATGAAAATTCCTTGGACGCTTAACCGAAGTCCTAAAAGAATGTTAACTCTCCCATTGAACTCATTTGAAATTCCTACGCATCACCGCTCAAACTCCTTAACCATTGACTGTTTGGTAGCCCCAAAGATGATATCATCAACATAGACTTGAACTAACATGATATCCTTCTTGTCTCTTGATAAACAAAGTCTTGTCAATAGCTCCCTCCGTATCCATGTTGTAAAAAGAATGTAGAGAGCCTCTCATACCAAGCTCTAGGTGCCTGATGAAGACCATAAAGAGCCTTAACCACCTTGTAGACTTTGTTTGGATGTTTAGGATCTTCAAAACCAGGAGGTTGTTTCACATACACCTCTTCTGTAATAGTGCCATAAAGAAAGGCACTCTTGACATCCATCTGATAGACACGAAAACCCATATAAGCAGCAAAAGCAAGAAAGATTCTAATTGCTTCAATCCTTGCCACAGGAGCAAATACCTCATCATAATCTACCCCTTCTTCTGTCTATAACCACGAGCAACTAACCTTGCCTTGTTTTTGATAACATTGCCTCTTTCATCCCTTTTAACTCTAAAACCCACTGGTTCCAATAACTCTCTTCCCATCCGGAAGATCACATAAAACCCAAACTTCTTGAAGTTTAAATTGAAGAAGTTCTTCCCGCATAGCTTCAACCCAGCTTTCTTTAGTCAAAGCTTGAGCAATATTCTTGGGTTCCTCTTGAGAGATGAAACAAGTAAATAAGCAGGTTTGATGATCCTTATGATTCAGCCTGTTTTGTTTATACACAAAGCTAAGTAAAGCATTGTGAGGTTTAGAGAGACCCTTAGCTTTGTGTCTTGTAATCAAGAAAAGAGAAGGACCAATGATTTGATCAACTGGATGATTCTTATGAATTCGTAAGATTGGAGACTGTGGAACTGCATATGTATCATCCAAGTTAGTATAATCGGCACCTTCATTGGAATCTGTGAAAATACCTTCATCTTCAAGCTCATCATCAGTTTCTTCTAACCCAGGCATGGTAGGATCATCCAAATCAACTAAAGACTCCAGCAGTGCGGCAGTACTTTGGTCGAAGTATCGTCCAAAGTCTTTGAGAGTACTCTCTGAGTCTTATTCTTCTTCTTTGCCTCTTCATAAGCTCTCATTTGTTCATCGGTTAAGGAATGTGCTAAAACATCTTGAAGAAGCATCTGATTAAGTTCCTCTTGAATAGATTGATCCTCTGCAGTTAATGATGATTGTGGTGCAACAGTACTTTGTTTTGG
Source organism: Chrysanthemum makinoi (assembly GCA_910596185.1). Classification (NCBI taxonomy): domain Eukaryota; kingdom Viridiplantae; phylum Streptophyta; class Magnoliopsida; order Asterales; family Asteraceae; genus Chrysanthemum; species Chrysanthemum makinoi. Next base: position 331,493,598 of record OU343222.1, on the reverse strand, counting down.
AGAATCGATTACTTTGCTTAGGAACATCGATACTTTTTTTGGACTCAGGATCTTTATCGAGGAACAGATTCGGTCTAATATGAACATCATGAACAACATATTGAATATCTTCTTCATTATGCAAAGGTTGATTTTCTTCTCTAACAGGAACATAATTCATTGAAGGAGATAAAATCTCAAGATCAAACATCCAATCGGGACCTTTTCCTTTCTCATTGTCTTGATCTTCTAAGAACTCAACATGAAGACAATCTTGAATCTTCTTAGTAACTTCATTGTACTCTAAAGCCTTTTTGTTAGTGCAATACCCCAATAAGTAACCTTCTTGAGACTTGCCATCAAACTTCCCAGTTATCAATGGTATTCAAAATAGTAAGAGGGCATCCAAAGGCTTCATAAAAAGAATGTTGGGTTTATTGCCCATCAGCAATTCATAGGGTGTCTTCATCTGTGGTTTGGTGACAGAGACCACTTTTAGTACATAGCATGCGGTACTACAACTTCGCCTAAAATTGAATAGGAGATGGGAATCTGCTAACATTGTCCTTGCAGCTTCAATCAAGGTCCTATTCTTCCTCTCTGCAACACCATTTTTTTGTGGTGTTCTAGCAATACTAAACTCCCTCTTTATGCCTTTATTTGCACAAAAGTCATCCATAGGCTTGTTCTTGAATTCGGTTCCATTGTCACATCTAATACCTCTAACCTTGAGTCTCAATTGGTTTTCAAGTGCTATAATTAGAGTCTGAATAGCATCAAAGGTATCATCTTTAAATCCCAAAAAGAAAACCCAACTGAATCTACTACAATCATCAGTAACAACCAGACAGTACTTTTTCTTATTTAAACTTGCCACTGAGACAGGTCCAAATAAATCCATATGTAATAGCTCCAATGGTTCTCTAATATTTCTTTCCTCAAGCTTCTTACAGGAAGCTTTGTGTTGTTTACCCTTCTTGCATGCCAAACATGATTGATCATTCTTGTAAGACTTTGAAGGTAAACCTCTTACTAAATTGCCTTTGACCAGTTTGTTGATGTTCTTGAAATTAACATGGCCCAATCTTCTATGCCATTGATGTGCCTCTTGGATGTTTAGCCACCAAACATGTGGCTCTTCCATAAGAATGTAGACTCTTCATGTCTAAACTATCCACATCATTTGTCCTTGGTACTCTAAGTACTACCAAGTCATCATCAACGGTTTGAAGTCAGGAAGAAAGGATGAGACATTCTGTGTCGGTGAATAACACGGGATGCTTTTATCACAGAATTTGAGAGCCGACAACAAGTTGAACTTTAGCTCCTTACACATCTCGACATTCTCAAAATCAATTCTTCCGCCTTTAATTGTTCCTTTCCCTTTAATCCTTCCTCCATTGGGATCATTCCCAAATGCAACTTTTCCTCCACTAATATTTCTAAAATTAGCGGGATCTCTTTATCTTTGTCATACTTCCAGAGCAACCACTATCCACAATAAGATGATCTTTAAGCTCCTCTTGCAGGTTGCCACGCACAAAGAAAAGAGTTAGAAACTTTTAGGAACCCAAGCCATTCTGCGACTTGTGTTCCCCTTGTGGAGTTACAAACTCAAATTCTTTGAGTATGTTTCCACTATCTTTCAAATGATGATCCAAAATTATCTTTTGATCTGTAGCATGTGGATTTTCAAAACTTTACGGTTTTCAACATAAATCTCTTTCACCAGTTTATTAGCATTATCTTGTAAAAACACAAACATCGATTCACTTTTTGTTGAGCGTCTTGTTTGTCCCTTACGGTACTTTCCCTTTTTACCCATTCGGTTTTAACAGGTGGTTCACGTGATCTAGAGCCCCTATAAGAATTGTGATACTTTCTAGGTTGATAGTGAGATCTCCTAGAATTCCTATTCCAAGCGGTGTTATCGATACCTTGTCTCTGAGCGATTGCTTTGGAAATGTGCTTGAGATCTTGAAGATCTTCTCGATGTGGGTATCTATGATGCGGTGTGAAGTTTCTGTGATTAACCCTATTTGAATTAGTCCAACCGGTTTGTGCTCTCTAGGTTTCGATTTGTAGTCTTATTCCTTGGAAACTTAGATATTACGAGTGTTTGTCACAATCTTTGATTAAGTGAGTAGGACTATAACACACAAAACCCAGTTTTTGACCCATATGACCAAAGTGATTTCTTCTATGTCTATGCCCAAAATTATTTTGCCTTCTTGATGGTGATAAAATCTTGTTTTGACCAAAATTATCCCAAAAAGGTTTAGCGATCTTGTTTTGAAAAGGTTTTTGCGAAGGTGCTTGTTAGGAAGATGCGCTTGTTGGCGATACTTTGGTTTTAAAGATTACGCATGATTATTTTCAACAATTTCTTTGGGTTTCTCAGACCTAGATTGAGCAACAAGCTTCTTCCTAAACTCTAGACTATCTACACCATAACGAGAAACATCGGGGCCTAGAGGGTTGATTAATGGGATGAGGACTTATGATAACCATTGTCTTTCTTATATTCAGGAGGTGGTTCACTTATTGATCCCTCATTACTAGATGTATCTACATAGTTAATGAGTTCATCATCACTAGTTGTCCTCAAAACACCATTATCTGATCACTAGTTTGGTTTTCATCTATGTTACTAAAATCCATTCCAAATCCTAAGCTGTTCTAATATAAGCCCTTCTCTGTTTTTCAACATAAGCAACATGGGACAATCCGGACTCTCCCAAGACAAACTTAGCTAACAATTCGTCTCTTTCCTTAGTTAATTTCTCAATTTCAGCAATTTTACAGTTTAGTTTCCATTCACTAAGTTTTAGCTGGTAATCCTGTTGTTCATACTTTTCAGTCAAACCATTTCATTATTTTCATGTGTTATGATTTTAGCTTCCATAGACTCTAAAGTTGATTTGATAACACCTACCTCAGGCCTAGCCTAATACAATTATCTCTTTCAATCATAAGCTGTTAAGTAATTTTTATAAAACTCATAACATTTGAGCATACCTCGAGAGATAGGAGGCTGAGTTGGTGAAGTAGCCACCATAGCAAGAAGAACAGGATCATCTTCACTTTCTTTGCTCAAATCAAATCCTCCAAAGCCATCATCAGATTCAAGCGGCATGTTGTTTCTTCATCAAAGCGGTGCTCAGTCCAATGCTCCATTTTGTGGCATCTTCAACGCATCTTCCATTTGCTACCATACGATAAGTCACGGTTCATCATCGAATTCTTCACTCAGTCAACCGATAACTTCTCTTGAGCAACCAAAGCCTTTGTTTGATTATTGGTATTTCTTTGAGCAAGTTTAGGCTTCTCGGATGTTCTTTTGCTTGATACTTAGCAAACACACTCCACTTGCAAAGTGACCAGTCTTTTGACAATTGAAGCATTCAATTTTAGATTTGTCAAAAGTTATTCCTTGTTTTGGTTTGAAATCAATACTTTTACTGTCTTCTTCATGTACTTTTTGATCCTTGCGATTGATCAAAGCAACTTGCCACGATATCAATTTCTTCAAGTGCATCTTCTTCATCGTGCTAGATCTTCTTCATAAGTGACAGGTAAGCTTGCTTGTTGTGCAAAGAAAGAGCACACAACTTCATCTGAGTTCAAAGTGGTAGATGGTTGGGTTGGCGAGCATATGATGGGGATTGTAGCAATGATACTTTGAGAATAGTACTTTGAGAAGAAGCGTACTTTTGGAAGTCTTGTTCTTCTTCGAGATGAAAAGCAATCTTGTGAGATTTGGAATTTGGTTGACCACTCATCTCATGTTCATACACCTTCAGTTGATGATAAAGATCATCAAAGTCCATAACATCAATCCTTTAACGTCCTCGATCATAGTAGCAATTACATGCCATGTAGATGGCAAACTCCGTAGAAACTTCAAATTAGCATCCTCAGTGATATACGCCTTGTATAACTCCAACATGTTGAGGAGATTACGAAACCTATCATATGCGACATCAAGACTCTCTCTTTCTCCAAGCTGTGAAAGTTTCAAGCCTTGTTGTTTCACAAGTTTACGTGCATCTTCTTAGAGCTTCATTCCTCCCAAATCGGTCTTGAGAGCGGCCCAGGCTGCTTAGCATCTTTAGCATCATGAAACTTGAGAAGATGACCATCTGGAATGGCGGACAAGAGAATATTTAGAGCCTTCTCTTGATTCCTTATGGTTCTTCTTTGGTAAGACGCTTTTGGTGCTATAGGTTTTCCAGGAACATTAACAGGTTCTTGAACAACTTCATTCCCATTCACAATTACATTCCACGAGCATGGTGCGTAATGGCAATATCTTGCCTCATCTTCATGCACCGAGAGATCATATTCTCCCTTCTTGATAATTGGAATTACGAGTGAGGTGATTGAGGGTGGTGGAACGACTTGGTCGACATCTTGAATATAGTTGAAGTAGGGTTTCTTCCTAGTCAGAGTTTCCACACAAGCTCTAATACCACTTGTTGGATCGATATACTTTAATCAAACTAACTTAACTAGCTTGTTAAGGTTTAATAACCTCGGATAAATCTAAGTTATTAACAAAGAAACGAGCAATCTTTATCAAGTGCGCGAATTTACTTAACAAAGCTAAGAAGAAAAACTTTATTATAAACTCTAAATCGCTTATTATGCGGATACTCTAATCAACTCTAATATAATCGAACTTTTCTCTAAAACACTAATTAAGTAAACTCTAAAATTCTTTTTAAAATCGTACCTCTAATGCCAATCTAGGAGTCCTTTTATAGGCTCAAGGATATCCTAGTCGGTTTACAATTGATAACCTTATACGACAAGTAATCTAAACATGGAATACAATACTTTCCATAAGCGAATATATGATTCTTTTGTTCTAGCGATTACTTTGACTTTATCTTGCGATACTTTGACTTTGTCTTTATCAGTACTTTGACTATTTGACTTCTTCCAGTACTTTGCAGCTTACAGTACTTTCATATCTTCAGTACTTTGATATCTTCAGCACTTTCATATCCCAACAAAGGTTGTAAAAGAAATTATGTTTTTGGATATCTTTATTTAAACTCATAAAGATGAATAGCATAACTCGTTTGTATATGTACAATATTATGTATTCATTTAAATATCAAAGTAACTAGCTTGTGTTGTAATTTGATATTTACAATCTAGTACATATACATTAATTTAATGTGCAATGATGATAAATCTATAAATTACAATAACATAAATTGTTTTTTTTTTTTTTACAAAAATATAATGTTTAAGTGGTATAATGTTTAGGGTGGAATTTATTAAATTTATAAACTTATTATAAAAACATGTAAATTGATAAATGAGAGTTATTTTATATATCAAACTTTTCTCACATACCAAAAGACATATCTCAGCTATTCATTTTTTTGTTGAGAAAAAAAGGGTGATTAATAAATATTTAAATTAAAAATTCAGTTACACCTATTTTTTTATAATTTAAACATTTTATGAACCATTTATCGTTCGACAAAACAAATTATACCGTTACGACGAGCATTTATTTATCTTTTTACGAACGAGCACTTTGATATATACTTTTGACAAACATTTTTTGGTCATTTTTTCACGTTTTATTTACGGTATTGAAATCCACATGACATATCATATGTGATTTAATACTAATATCGAAATTCGAACACTAAACATATGCACTAAGCTTTGACATAAGTGTTTGTCTAAAAATGAAAAATGTTTCCCTTTTTTTGCAAAGAAAAACACACATTCATGGCTTTCCAACCATATATCACACACTGCATTCAAATTGTATATTATAATAGTTCATTCGTAAAATTTCTATAATCACGTGTGATAACAACACGTATAGTAAAAATCACATGTGTTTAATCAAAAATGAATTAACTCGATTAATTTACAATTCGAAATATAATTTGTTATATATTGTTGAATGTCTAGTTTTCAAGAGAAAAATGGTGAAACTTATAAAATATTGTAAAAAAAGGTTAAGCTCATGTTATTAGATGTTTAGATATTCGAATATTCAAATTAATATTTAACCACATGTGATTTCTTAGGCAAATTTCAATAGCGCCAAAAAGAAAAAAAAAAAAAAGCGGTGAAAAAAGTGAAAAAAAAAAAAATAAAAAAAAAATAATAATAAATTGCGAAGTATATCAACATGCCCGTCTATACAAAAGAAAATTAAATGTTAAATCGCGATGGTGTAATTTTTAGTTTTAGCGATTAGCGGTTTAAAATATATTATTTTTTGAAAAAAAAAAATGAGGTGAAAGTGAGTTTGTTATATAATCTAAAAAATAAATGGCTATGATTGATCCCTTGATTCATATGTAAATGTTTGATATGTAAATAAACCTAAATCAAATTGATAAATATATTTAAGTTCATATACTTTATATAAATATTAATGACTAGAGTTTTATTAATTACTTCATCTTTTTTTTTACAAAATCAACACACGTGTTTTTATACATATTTTTTTTTACTGTATGAAATTTAGATATGTTTGAATAAACTATTTCAATTTTGACTTTTACAAGCTAATAGAAATATAGAATAACTCAATTTTCTACATGAGAAAATGATGCACTCACATTTGTCCAATTTTTCTAAAGTTTTGGTCATGGCTTTTTCAAGTACTACTGATATTATTGTTCCCAAAAACAAACAATGGTTAGTTAAGTCTTGTATTGATATTATTATACGTGAAGTGTTAGTTATCAACGTTTTCATGGTCATTGTTAGCATTTTCATTTTCAACATACGTATGTATAAAGTACATTAGAATTGACGATAAGAATTTCATATTGTATATCCCAAAACGCAAAGCCATTATCTTATTAACTATATAAAATAGAAAAAATGTCAAAGTTGAATGTTGAATTTTTCAACAATGGTCAAATGTGAGAGAAAAGAAATGTTGAAAAATAAAATAATTAAAGGAATGTTAAAAAATTAAGAGTTTTGATATTTAGGCCTACTAATTAGACCTACTAATATGCCTAACCACCTTATTAGTGTTAATCCACTTTTGCCCTTAGTAAATATTTTCCTAATTTTTTGTTTTCACCTCCTTTCAATTCCTGATTCTGGTATTTTTTTTTACCCGTGTATATTTTTTTGATTCCGTCTTTTTCCCTTCATAAACAAAGGTTATGATTAAAAAAAAAAAAAAAAAAAATCTACTCGTATCTTTATAATCCAAGGTAACCACGTCATCATAATCTCATACAAAATATTTTGACAAAAGTAATAGATGAATGAAACCCACAAAAATAATAATAATAATAATAATAATAATAATAATAATAATAATAATAATAATAATAATAATAATAATAATAATAAAAATAAATAAATAAAAAAGACTACTCACAATTTAAATTCATTGAAACCCATTAAAACTCATCACATTCATGAAATCATCATATACATGAGTTTTAATTCTTATACAATCACATGAAGTATTCAAATTTTGTAGGCATCTAACCATGTATCTTGAATCTTGAAAAAAAAGATTATGAAATAGAAAGCAATAAGAAAAAGGAAAAAAAAAAAAAAAAAAAAAAAAAGTTTAATGTTAAGAGATAATTCGACTACTATGTTAATGGTAACGGGGTTCTGGGGGCTTGAGGAGATCATGTGATGAAGAATTTTTGGAGATGATAGAGAAAGAAAGATAAAGCATAAAATGTAAATGAAAATTATTAATTACAGTTATTACGGAAGGGTATATAAGTAAAAACAAAAAAGGATTAGTTTAATTTAGAAACTAATGACAAGTGTCACCAATCAGATTTGTAGGTATAATTGTAGGCATGTTTATTAGGCCTAACTATCATTTTTCAAAAATTAAATGATGAAACTTAATGGTTATTATAGCGATGAATTTTTGAAAGTGAAAATATTGAAGCTTGTTCTACAAACTTAATAGTCGTTAAAGAAAAAAAATGAAACAATGAATAGGGTATGAGGTTTTTTTTAATTGAATATATAGTTCTGTAAATAAAACATATAATTGTTGTAATTTCATTTATCTTTTCTCTCTATCTTTAAACCATAAGGACGATTTTTGCAATTTACTCTAATACCTACTACTAAACCATCATATAATAATCCAGAAGATATCACGACACATTATATTCAATTTTTTTTTTGTTTCCATTGCCTTTCATAGTTTCATCTTTATAGATTTGTATATTAAGTCAATAACAAAAATGACTTTAACCTCACGTCATTAAAAAGAAAATGAAGATTAGTCTTATTTTTCATATTACTATCAAAATTCACAAATGAAGAGCATCCTCATATGAGTAGATTGGCCTAGGCTACACGTGATCTGACACAAATTAGTACGTGTGCACAATAAAGGTCTCACGTTATTTCAAAAAAAATGCCACAATAAAAGCACATCAACAGTTACATCGCGTGTAATAGAGTATATATGTCGTCGCTATTAGGCGCGAGCTTTACTTTACCACAATTTTATTTGGCCTTACAATGAAAATAACAAGCAAAAATATCGATCTATCTAAAATTTGCTACACAAAACCGTTATCTCTAAGCCTCGAAACAAGGATAAAAGAACACGCAAAAATATTGATCTAATCGGAATTTGGCGAAGACTATACACCGCTGCCGCTAAGCACGGGTACTCGTCTAGTATTAAAAAACGAGTTCAACATTTTCTTGTTATTTAACTTCATTTCCTAACAAACGATAGACTGTGGGACCTAAAGGGTCTGTCACTCTGATGGGTATATTCCTAGTGAGATTATCTTATGATAATTTGAAGTCCAACAAAGAGTTATAGGGAAGGAGGTAACATGGTCATCTTTTGGAATGAGGCTTAATGTGTTATGTGTTTTGCAGGTTTGCAAATATACTAAAGACATAGATTTGTCTTTTTACATACAAACAATTGATGTCATAAGATTTTAATATTTGCCAAAAGATTCATAATACAAGTTGGAGAACTAAAACCCAGTCAAAACAAATAACCATGTTTAGATCGAGTTGTCATTATTTTGATAAAATTTTAAAGATAATTATCAAAAAATGTAAGTGTGGCTGTCCTTCGCGTTGCGCCGAGGGAAACCACCATTCGAGCACCTTTACAATTTTAGTAGTAATGATAACGACATAAAGTGTGTTAGAAAAAGGTTTCAATTTGTTCACTTAATGAGAATATGGGTTCTCGCACGTTAAGGCGGAGCATTTTAAACGACATTTATTTGATATGAATAATGTTTGCGAAGAGCAGAAGAATAAAAATTGTGTATCCTTTAATAGTTACCTTCTCTCTCATACCCTTTAAAATTGAGTAATTTAGGTAGAAAGCATTGCAGTTTTGATTTTCACCTACACGTCTTAGGGTGCGTTTGGTTTGTTACAAGAAATTGCTATTGATAATGATATCATTATAGGGTGGAATTGAAATAAAAATATCATTTTGATATTGTTGTTTAGTTTGTTAATATGATATGGGTATTGATTTCACAAAATGGGCCATTTACTAATTTTTTTTCAAGTATAATAAAGGGCTAATGACCTGTAAACGTATCAGACTTGTCATGATTTCTTTCTATATATATCACATAATTTTTTTTGCTAATTTATGTATTAAACTTGCATTTTTTTTTTTTTTTTTTTTTTTTTTGTATTTTATGATTAACCCGAGAGGGGCAAAATGGTCATAAAATACACAAAAAATATCAAAAATGCAAGTTTAGTTATTAATATAACTATAGAGCAGGACATGAGTTCTTCACATGCCACGTGTCAGCATTAACTGCCAACTTTCGCAAGTTGGCAAAAATAGTCTCTGAGATTTAAGTGTCGTTGCAAAGTAAGTCCAAGTTGGCAAAAATAATTCCTGAGGTTTAAGTGTCGCTGCAAAGTAAGTCCTTTATAGCAATTTGGCAAAAATAGTCCCTATCCAAATTCACGTCTACAAAAGCAATCCCGCTGCATCGCGCGGGTTTCCACACTCGTGTTTTATTATAGGGCTAATTACAAGATAATGTATCACAATTGTTATGATTTTTTTTATATGTATCGATCACATTTTTTTTTTGCTATTCTGAATAGCAAAAAAAAAATGTGATCGATACATATAAAAAAAATCATAACAATTGTGATACATTATCTTGTAATTAGCCCTATAATAAAATATAAAATTGAACATAGTCATGGCTTTTTGTTTTATGTGATGAAAAATAAATAAAGCAAAAGGACCCACAAGGACTCCTTATGAAACCCTCCTCTTACCACTTGAATGGTTCTATGAATTTGAAATCATAGTTTGAGTTTGACTGAGTTTGACTGTAATAGTAGTAAAGCAAACATTTGCTTAGTTTTGCTTCAAAGTTCAAACTAAAACACCCTGTTTTGATATATACACACACACATATATATATATATATATATATATATATATATATATATATATATATATATATATATATGTGTGTGTGTGTGGGGGGGGGGGATAACACAGGTGATTGAGTATTGTACATACACTCTGGTATATAATGGATAATCATTTCTTCTCTTTACGTACGTGGGATAAAAGCTTTCTATGTTTTCACCACAAAAACGATGATCAATACCAAATATATGCTCATTAATGGTTTATCTTTTGGATCTACTTCGATAATTGATACTAAGTTCCCGTATAATTATGAAAGAGTAAACTGCAAAATACATCTCTGTGGTTTACAATTTCTGACATCTTTTACATCCCTGTCAGAAACAATTGGCACCTTACATCCTTCGTTAGCCAAAAGTTTAACATCATACATCTCTCGTTTACAATGAGGACTAACGGTGCAAATGGTTTCGCCGTTATCACTTAAAGAGATAGAAAATAATACACCGTTAGCCTTCAGGACTAATGGTATTTGCACCGTTAGTACTCTTTTTACGTTATTATCCCTTTTTTTTGTACGTTTTTTGTACTTTTTATCTGTTTTTTGAACATTTTATTCGTTTTTTGTACGTTTTATCCGTCTTTGTCACTTTTTGTAACGTTTTCTCTGTTTTTTGTACGTTTTAATCAGTTTTTTACGTTTTATCCATTTGTTGTACGTTTTATCCATTTTTAACATTTTTATCCATTTTGTGTACGTTTTTACAGCCTTTTTGTACGTTTTATCCATTTTTACAATTTTATCAGTTTTTTGTATGTTTTATCCGTTTTTTACTCTTTTTGTATTTATCCGTTTTTGTCCCTTTCTTTTTACGTTTTCTCTGTTTTTTGTATGTTTGATCGATGGTGAACCGTCAAGTTTTTGTCACACAAGCTGACCACTTGTGAATGGCCAACCGTAATAAACTTCAAACAGTTCAGACACCAATGCAATGAAGATCTAGAGGAGCATAGTGTTTCCCCAGGTCGTTATGTCCCAACGAGCTGTGCGATGAATAATCAAACGAATAGTGATCGAGAGAATTTGAACGGGAAAAGGGTTGATTGATACTAGATGACAAAGGAAAATTGAAAGAAAATTAAAAAGCTAAATTATATTAAATAAACGCAATCACTATTTTTAAAATCTGATGTTTTTGCTTTTTTATTAAAAACTACGTAACGTACAAAAGAAAATGTGAAAATGAAACAATATTAATCCTAAAAATATAAAAATGACATTTTTACAAACCTAATGATAAGAGAAAATTTTGAGAAAAAGAAAATTATTTTTATTACTATTTATTTAATTATTATTAATTAAAAACTATTTTTACCTATTTAATTATACCCTAAAATATAAGAAAATATAAAATAAAGCTAGAAAAATGAAATTATGACTTAGAAAAATCTAAAATAACTAAAGAGAATTTCCAAAACTAATTTTATATTTTTCTGATTATTTTTCTATTTTCTATGAATTAAAAACTATTTAAAACTAATTAAATTGCTAAAAATTACAAATTAAACTATGAAAAATCTGGAAAAATTATTTTTTGACTTTTTATATTTATCTTAACCTAGGAAAAATGAAAACTTATCTTTTTTGAAGTTTTTCTGATTTAATTGTATTAAAAGCTAATTAAAAAGTACTGAAAACTGATTTAAATGAGGAAAAATAGCAAACAGTGCTAGAAAATTATGAAAAATTCAAGAAAAGTCTAAAATTATGTTCTAAGTCTATAAAAAATATAAAAACAGTAGCTTATGTGTGAGAATATGGAACTAGGTGACAAGTGCTTATAAATAAGCACTCAAAATAAGCTAGATGTACCAAATGAGCACCAACTGATCACAGAAGCTATAATAAGCTAAAACTACTAGAAATGAGCTAAATTCAACTAATCTATACTACTGAAATGCAAACTACAAAGATTTGGTGATTTAAAACTTAAGTGCCCACACAGTTTTCTGTCTACTGTTGAAGCTTAAGCACAAGCTTATTGAGAGAGCTTATGTGAAAAACAAAAATGAAGAACTCAAGTCCACCAGCTTAACTATCTATAAACCAAGTTTCAGACCTTAAGAAGCTAAAACCAAACCTCTGCAAGGTCTGCAAGGTGCCTGTCTCACACTCAGTGTATGCTGAGTGTGCACAGGGCACTTTTGACCTTTTTGACAAGCTGAATTAGAGCTTATAGAAAATTACTAAAATTATACAAAAATCATTTTAAGAAACTTGACCAACTGAAGTTTTTAAACCCAAAGTTTCACTTGAATTGAACCAGAAATGAATCCATTAAAAATCACCCAAGTTGAGTGAAAACTGAGGTTTTCAATTTTTGACTTTTGAAGCAGTTTTGAAAAGTTGACTATTATGAGATTAGAGCTTAATTTGCCAACTGAAAATGATGAAATGAGCTATTATAAGACTTGATTAAGCTACTCCTATCAATTATGAGCACAATGCAAGCTTCTGATTTCACAAATTTCTAACAGATATGAAATGAGGACAGGTTTAGAAGGATTTTGACTTTGAGCTTAAGCAGAGACAAAGTTTTGACAAATTTGGTTCTAGTTGCCTTTATTAAGACTGAGTATGCAGAGTTTAAGCACAAACCAAAGCTCAAGATCAAATAAGCTAACTCACCCAAACACAATTTCAGAAGCAGTTTTGCTACTACTCTACTTGATCCTTTTATTCTAACATTTAATCCTAATCAGTAATTCAACTAACTCCTAAAGTATGCTATATCACCAACAAACACAATCAAATGAAACTTAAACTTAAAAAAAATCAGATTATGACAGATAATGATGTGAAAACTCACTTGTGTCCACAGCCACTATGGCTTGCCAAGAATCAAAGAACCACTAACCTATTCTAAACCATACCCTAACTCAAATTCAACCCATATCCAATTCTGCATCAACCCATATCCACTTCCATGCCTGCTTGATCAAAATCTCTTCTCAGTTTGACTTTTGTTGACCAAACACCAATTATGCTTAAAAATGAATTATAAGCTCACTCAAAGCTATGGACAGCTTAAGTGAGCTTATTGGAAGTATAATGAAGCTTTTTGAAGCTTGGTTTTTAGTACATTTATACTGAGCTTATAACAGGAGATATAAAACATGAAACTATGATAAAACCTTTGAATTGATACTTGAAAACAGATTATAATGATAAAACAACTTGAGTTTAATACATAGAAACAAAAGATTACAGCTTTAAACTTAAACTAAAACATAGATATTAAAAACGACATAAAGGAAATTTTAAACTAAGAACTACTATCTTTCACTCTCTCTTCTTCCTCCTTTTTATAGCAAATGTGCTTCTCTCTCTTATCTGAGCATTTCCCACTTGCATTTGTAGCCATTGGATCATTTGAGGACATATTGGCCATAGATGAGGTTTTGGCGGGAAAAAGATATATTGCAACTGGTGGGGGTTGAGTGCAAGGAGGGGGAGCATTTAATGCTTCTTGGCTTGTTGGGTGAGGTGGAAGGATAAGGGTGTGGGAGATGAGCTGGAGGTGAGGTATGTTGAGTGTTGCAGAGGAAGCAGGTGAAGGAGAAAGACTTTGGCGGGAGTGGGGGAGATGTTTGACCGGGGTGTTGACTGGTGGGAGTATTATTGGGCAGGGGTCAAAAACAGGGGGGGTCAAGGGTCATGGCAGGGTTCAAAGGTTGTTTTGACAGCAAAGTCCAAAGGGTGTTTTTGTTTATTAATAACATAAGGACCAAAACTGCAATTCTCCAAACTTGAAGGATCAAATCTGCCATTTTCTCAAAGTTGTTTCAAGGGACCAAAAATGACAAGTTTCAATAGTACAAGGACCATAATGGACATTGATTCGTGCTAAACCGTCAAGTTTTATCACACAAGCCAGCCACTTGTAAATGGCTGACCGTAACAAACTTAAAACAGTTCAAACACAGAATGCAATGAAGTCCAGGAGAGTATAGTGTTTCCCCAGGTCGTTAAGTCCCAACGAGCTGTGCGAGAATAGTCAAACATATAGTGATCGAGAGATTTGAACGGAAAAGAGGTTGAAATGATTATAACTACAGAAAAAGTACATAAACTACAAGGGCTTAAATGCAAATTAAAGAAAATTAAAAAGATAAAAAATATTAAATAAACGCTATCACTATTTTTAAAATCTAATGTTTTTGATTTTTCTTTTATAAAACTTAACTAAAAACTACGCAACGTACAAAAGAAAATATGAAACTAAAACAATATTAATCCTAAAAATATGAAAATGACTTTTTTACAAACCTAATGATAAAAGAAAATTTATAGAAAAATAAAATTATTTTTATAACTATTTATCTAATTATTATTAATTAAAAACTATTTTTAACTATTTAATAATAGCTTAAAATACAAGAAAATATGAAATAAAGCTAGAAAAATAAAATTATGACTTAGAAAAATCTAAAGTAACAAAAGAGAATTTTCAAAACTATTTTTATATTTTTCTGATTATTTTTGTATTTTCTATGAATTAAAAACTATTTAAAACTACTTAAATTGCTTAAAAATACAAATTTAACTAAGAAAAATCTGAAAAAATATTTTTTTGTCTTTTTATATTTATCTTAACTTAAGAAAAATGAAAAATTATTTTTTTGAAACTTTTCTGAATTATTTGTATTAAATGCTAATTAAAAAGTGCTAAAAATTGAATTAAATGCAGAAAAATACCAAACAGTCTTAGAAAAATCTAAAAAATTCAAGAAAAGTCTAAAATTATATTTAGAATCTAGGAAAAATATAAAAACATAGGGCTGTGTGCAAGAATATGAAACTGCTATGCAAAGTGCTTATGAATAAGCACTTTGAATAAGCAAATGAAAAGCAAAGACCACCAAACTGTATGAAGCTATAATATGCTATAAGTACCCAAAATGCAACTTAAAACAACAAGCCTTAACCTCTATATTGCAAGCAAGCAGATTTGAGGTTTTGAGCTAAATACTAAAAAGCGATTTGGCTACCTACTTTGGAACCCAAGGATAAGCTGCACAATAAGCTAGAACTGAAAAACAGAGAATGGAACCTACACTAGACCTGGCTGGCTTCTTCTAAACCAAATATGAGACCAAGGCAAGCTCTGATGAGCTTGGTGCAAGGGCTGCACAAACCCTGTGCACACTCAGTATTCACTGAGTGTGTGCACAGGGGAATTATACCCATTTTGACAAGCAGATTTGGGTCTTATAAAAAAATCTCAAAAATATACAAAAATGGTAATAAGAAATAAGACCAGTTGAACTTATTAAACCCAGAGTTTCAATGAATTTTACCCAGAAATGAAGCCATGAAAAATCACCCTTGTTGGGTGCAAACTGAGGTTTTCAACATTTTTGACTTTTTGACAGATATGGAACTTTGACTTTCATGAGTTTTAATCTTACTTTGTGGACTGTATTTGATGAGTTATGGTGAAATGAATCTAATGTAAGCTAGTTCTATGATATCTAAGCACAAAACAAGTTTTTGCTTGTCCAAAACCACAACAGTTAAGAGATTAAGACAGATATGGAGTGATTTTGACTTTTGTGATTAGCAGGTACAATTTGATGACTGAATTGAGTATAAAAGAGCTACACAAGCATGAAGCAACAGATCTTAACCATTGAATAAACCTACATCACAGCTTAAGTATCAAATCCAAACACCCTTTAACCAATTGTTTTGCAATTTTAATTAAGCTAAACACTACACTAGTATATATTATTGATTAAACTGATTATAACTACTCTAATTACCACTAATTAAACCAGTCTCAACCATTGATAACTACAAATACCCAATATGCAATGAATCATGAAAATGGACTTACATATGGTCCTAGCCACAGTGGCTTGCCAAAGAAAACAAGAACATCTAACCTATTCTAAACCCATAAATCAACTTAAATTCAATCCAAATTCATGCACTTGCATCACCCATTTCCATTTCAACTGCTTGAACCAAAATTTCACTGCAGACAAGACTTTTTTGTTGACCTTATACGAAACTTGCTTAAAAATGACTATCAAGCTTACCCAAGGATATAATAAGCTTAAATAAGCTTATTTGATCTTAACATGAGCTTATTATAAGCTTGGACATAGGATTTAAAACTGATTTTCTTAACAGTTAGCATAGAAACTTGGAATTTATATAAAAACTTGAATTGATACTCAAAAGTATATTACAATGATGTCTTAACTTAATTATGATACATAAAAACTGAAATCACAACATTTTGATTTAAACTAATACATTTATTTAAAAAACGACATAAAGGGAAAATTTAAAACTAAATACTACTTGGTTCTTGCTTCTTCTTCCCTCTTTTATACCCAAAAAGCTTCCACGTGTCCTCTTGATCAAATCCCACCACTTTTTTGAGCCAATGGATGAGTTTTGCTCATATTGGCCTTTTGATGATTTTTGGCGGGAAAGGGTAATTTGACCTCTGTGGACTCTGAACTGCAACTAGGGGGTGGCTAGGTGTGATGATGAGGGGGTGAGAGTGGAAGGTGATAAGGTGATGGGAGAGGAACAGGTGAGGTGTTGCAAGGCAAGTGGATGGGGAAGAAGGTGGATAAGCCAGTGGCGGGTAAAGGGTATTGTTTGACTGGTTTTGACTAAAGGTCCAAAAAGGTAATGACAGGGGGTCACAATGGTATAAGTGACAGGGGGTCAAAAGCAGTTTTGACAAGGCATGGTTATTATGACAAGGACTAATATTGAAATTCTGATTTTTTGAAGGACCAAACCTGCCATTTTCTCAAAGTTTACACAAGGGTTACTTTTGACAAGTTTCAATAGTACAAGGACCAGTTTTGACATTTTCAATTTTCCAAGGACTATATGTGACAATTTCAAAACTTGAGGGACCTTTTCTGCCATTTGACAAAAGATTTATTCAAGGACCATTTTTGACAACTTAGAATATTTCAGGGACCTTGAATAACATTTTTCTTTATTTTGTTTTACCAGGGACTGTTTTTGACAACTTTTGAAACTGGGGACTAAACGCCAATTATGCAAATTGGATACGTTTTTCACCAGATTTTGATATTTTTGCATTTAAAACACATAAAACACTTATTTGTGATATTTTTATCATTTTGATGCATTTCTGAGTGTTTTCAGATGTTTTTGCAGTTTAAATGGTACAAAAATGATGAGTATTTAGACACTCATCAGACATTTTCAAACTTCCAAGGACTATTTTTGCCAAATTTGAAACTCAAAGGACTAAACTTGTAATTTCTCAAAACTTTTGACATTTTTCACCAAAGGACTAATTTTGACAATTTATGATTTTAAAAGGACCTTTGGTGACTTTTCTTTTAAAATAAGTGCTCGGGGACTATTTAGACAACTTTTGAAACCTGGGGGACTAAAACTGCCAATTATGCAAACTTAGCTCATTTTTCATCTGATTTTAAACATTTTGCATCCGAAACATATAAAATGCAATTTTGAGATATTTTTAGTATTTTGATGCATTTTTGAGCATTTTCAAATGTTTTGCAGCCTTGATTTGATCAAAATGATGAGTATTTGCATACTCATCAATCCCCCATACTAAACTATTGCTAGTCCCTAGCAATCTTTTGAGAAAACTTAATGGATTTGAATCTCTTTACCAAAAGCCATTACTCCTGGAGTAGCCAAATGTTTCAGTTCAAGTAAGAACCTTGGTACACCGATAACCAAATGATTTTGAGCAAATCACCAACTTCCAACGGATTTGATTTGTCTTTACCGTTTTATACGGACTAGCCAAATCTTAGATAATATATACTATCTTTGGTGAGCTGATTACCAATTATGGTTTTCAAACTGCCTTTACCACAAGCCATAAACTTGCGGGCTAGCCAACTCTTCACTAATTAAAGATATGGTGAGTTGAATACCATACAATTTTGGGCAAATTGCAAGCCGTCAACGGATTTGAGATATCTTTACCAAGAGCCGTTTGCTCTTGGATTAGCCAATCCTTTTGTTTATTAGACATGGCGATTGATAACCATAAGTTGAGTGAGTGTAAAACACTTACTCAAAAAAAAATTTGGCCAAAAATTGGGGAATTAGGCGGTATAATTACATGATAAAATTCGTGAGAATTCCCCCCACACTAGAAATGAATATTGCCCTCAATATTCAAAGTACCGGAGGTTATGCCGAAACATAGAACGTAAAAGGGAAATACTACGGCCATTATTTTGAAAGATTTTTTTTTTTGAAACTTATATATATAACAATGGGCAACTCCCCCACACTAGGGTGGTAGAAAGTATAAAGAAGTAAGAAATATGGGTGAAAACCCATATGGTATGCTACTGTTTTTATTCCCGAGTCGCTAGCTTGACTCGATCCCCGCATTAATTGGTTCTTGGGGAAGCAACGTGGAAAACCAATCTCGATCGGACTTTCGTTCACAGTGTTAATAAACATATGAACATCAGAAAGTTCCACACCGACGAGATACAACCGCGGTATTGTTAATAGTAGAAACTATAAGGGATGATACCGGGGTCAAAGATGGTGTCCTCATTCCCGAAGGAGAAAAGGGAAAGAGCAACCACACCATCTGTGAAGAATGGAATAAAAATGTGCATGAGAATGCATGTCCATTCCTCATCAATAAGAAGCAAATCACCATTTTTGACATTTTTAAGCTTAAACTTGAAGCTTATATGGTGATTGTCAATAAGATGTCGGAGGAAGGGTAGAAACGGTTCTTCAATCAACAGATTTTCCAGAAAAAGGATGTCTCCCTCCAAATCAAAGTAAGTATTATCAATTCCTGTTGGAATTGACTCATCACTAACGACTTCATTCCAAAGTTGTCATCTTCCCATCGAGGGTGAGAGAAGGGATGTAAGAGTCGGGAATAATAAGACTAGGAGATGATGGATCATTTTTGAGCAATTCTTCAATGGGAAGAATGTCTCCCATTGGATCACAAACATCATCATCCAATTCAGATGAAACTGAAGAGAGTTTGGTTTTATCCCCAGAGTTAACAAACTCGATAATGATAAACGATTCCGGAGGTGGGACAAGTGGTGTGCTCTTAGAGCTAGCAATTTCCACCACTTTCGATAAAGTCTCCGATTCTAGATCATCATCATCATCAAGAACACTCTTGACTTCCCGGTACAACTTTCAAACCATTTGTTTGAACCGGTTGATTTTCAAAGCTTTTAGCTCAAAGGCACGCGTTTTGGTGACTCCTCCTAACCGTGAAATTTGAGAGTGTTGCATTGATTCTTTCAGATTTTTGATCAATTGTGGCAACACTCTGTTTGGATAGAGGCTTAGAGTTTTGGTTGATATTAAACGTGAGTTCTTCGTTGTCAACCCGTATGGTCAACTCTTCAGCAAATACATCGATTAGAGCACGACTCATTCTCAAGAAAGCTCTCCCAAGATAGGGGAACTCTAGGATCTGAATCAAAGTCTACTACAACAAAGTCAATAGGAAAGTGAAACTTTCCTACTTTCACCACGACATCCTCGGCTATCCCAAGGGGACGAGTTATGGTACGGTCCGCTAGCTCGAGTGTCATACAAGTGGATGTAAGTTTAGGAAGAGACAGTTTCTTCCATACTGAGAGTGGCATGAGGTTAATGCTAAGCCAAGATCGGCCAAGGCGGAGCATTGAACCATCCCAAGAAATCACACGGGATTAAAATCTGCCGGGGGTCTTCAAGCTTTTGGGAAGCTTGAGAAGGACCGCTGAGCATTGCTCATTGAGAGGGGTTTTAGCCATCTCGGATAACTTATCTTTGTTGCTCAGTAAGCCTTTAAGCGTGGATGCAAATTTAGGCATTAGAACGAGAGCATCAACGAAGCTTATATCAAAGTGTAGTTCATGGAAAATTTGGAAAAAAATTTCCATTTGCTCTTTGGTTTTGTCTTTGAGCTTCTCATCATGCATTCTTGATGGGTAGGAAGCTGAATAGACTTTTGAGCCGGGATGGAAGTCATTTCTGGCTCAGAATTTGTCTTCGGAACTTCGGGTTCCGGACTTAAAGATTTGACTACCGAAGGTGGGACGTGTCGTGCCATTTCTCGCTGGCTTGAGAAATGCACCTTGTCCGTTGTATCCTTGGTAACTTGACTCATTGCTCTTGGTGGAGGAGGCATTGGAGTCGAAGGTCCATTAATGCGTCTTACTGATGAGTGCTTATTCACTCATCATTTTAGGTCAAATCTGAGCTGCAAAACATCTAAAAACACTCCGAAATGCATCAAAATACTGAAAATATCTCAAAATTATGTTTTATATGTTTCAGATGCAAAATTATCGAAAACAAATGAAAAACGAACAAAGTTTGCATAATTGGCAGTTTCAGTCCCCAACTTTTAAAAAATGGCAACTTTAGTCCCTGGAATTTCAAAGATTGACAGAATTCACCCCTGGACATTTTAAATTGGAAAATAAACATTTTTAGTCCTTTGGTAATTCTTATTTGTCATTTTTGGTCTTTATAAGAATTTTTGGAAAATTACAATTTCAGTCCTTCGAGTTTTAAAAAAATGACAGATTTGGTCCCTTGAATATTGGAGATTGACAAAGCAGGCCCTTGGAGTACTTTTCAGAAATTACACATTTGGTCCCTGGAGTTTCGAATTTTACAGCTTTGGTCCCTAAAGCCCAAGTTAACTACTCCTAAAGCCCAAGTTAAAACCATTAGCCCAAGTCCAACATCCCAAACCCGGTCAAACCCCTAATCCAAACCCGGTCAAATGATAAACAACCATCCCCTACCTTCTTCCCCATTTCCCGCCCAAACAATCCCAAACCCACGCTCCTTTTATCTACTCCCATAAACCTACTCTCTTTCTCTCTTCTCAAAACACTCCACCTCCATTACAACTCTTTACCCAGAATCATCAAAACCCAAACTCACCCTTAATCCTTTTACCCAGTTATACCCAAATCCCAAACCCACTACCAATTTCCCCCCTCCTCCCAATGTCCAAGTCAGCAATCCAAGCTCAAAAGGACCCCAACCAATGGCTCAGATTGATGCTTAATTGTACCTACTTAATCAAGGGCTTGGATTGAGTTAAAGAAGCACAAGTGGAGTTTTGGCTTGATGCCCTCACGAAGAAGCACAAGATTGAAGACCATCAATACCTAGCTCAGTAGTATAAATAGGACATGTTGTAGCCATTATAAGGCACCCCTTTTAGTCTTAAAACCAGGTTTATGTTTTCAATTTCTGTTGTAATGATCCCTTTTAATTAATGAAAGTTTTCTTTATTCTGCTACAAGTAACTCTTCTTTTTGCTTATCAGTAGTTAATGAAATCTCCAAACAAGTGTGGATTTAGTTTTTATTTCAGTTTTCATCAAAAAAAAAGTTCTTAAGGTCTGAGTTTGAAATTGATTTAAAGACTGTTTGGGTCAAGGCTTTAAAGGGTCAAAAAAGTGAGTTTTACCCGTTTGACTTCTAAGGGTCAAACTCTGTATAGCTAGCTAATCAAGTCTTAATAAATTAGAGTTTGGTTTGAAATGGTTTTAATGGAATCAAGTTGAAAAGTAAAATCTTTTTTGTCTTTGGTACTCGACAGATACAAAGACAGGCATGTTCTTTTCTTTGTTCTTGGCATTTTTATCAGCTTATTTGAAGCTTAATATTGGCAAAATCTGTTTTTCTCAAGCCCCTGTATTACCAACTCATTCTAGTTTCAATTTCATGCACCAAAGATTTCTCTAACTTAGTTCAAATTGAGATCCAAACTTGTCCCACTTCATTTTTTCTGCATCAGCACATCAGTGGGTCAACACAAGCTGATCTCAGCTTAACTTTAAGCTGTAAACAGCTTTCTCTTGGGCTTTGATTATTATTTTTAGACTCTCTGGTAGCTAAACTTTATTTGTGCAGCTTTTCATTGCTTTAAGGGGCTTCCTTCAGCTTATAATTAAGCCTCAAACAAGCCACAAGTGAGGGTCGTTTTGCTAGCATCCGCAAATACGCCAGTGTTTTTTTTTTTTTTTTTTTTTTTTTTTTTTTTCTTCCTTTTTTTTTAGCTTATCAGTAGAAGCCTTTAGCTTATTTAGGATTCGTATTAAATAGGTATGTTATTCTAGAATAGATGATCTTTAGCCTATTTGTGCTTATTAGTAGTTTTTCATAGCTTAATGATCCTTTTTAGGCTAGCTTAGTATTAAGAGTTCCTAGTTCAACTGTTATGCTAACTGTTATTCCCCCCCTTTTTAACTAATCAGTTTAGCTTCACCTATAGCTTATTTTAGTTAAGTAGATAGCTTATTTGCTTCTTATCTAAGTGCTTTGCATAGTTTACCTTAACTTGGTGTTTTAAAAATGTATAAGGGGTGTTTGGGTGGAGGTCTGTTGTGATTTCAAAAGAAGAGTGTCAAGCTTTCAAATTTGTTGTGATAAGTTCTAAATAAGCAGTCAAAACTGCTTATTCAGAAGGTTGGATTTAAAAAGTTTTCACAAAAGTTTTCCAATTTGATTGCATCTCTAATTGTCCAAAAGCCAAATTGAAAAAAAATAATAAGTTCAAAAAGTGTTGGAGCTGGATTCGAACACGAGTCTCCACACTCAAACCTCAACACAACTCAACTCAACCAACGCCCTTGGGACTTCTTTTCGTTTGATTTTGCATCATTAATGTCTTAAAGACAATTTGGCAGTTTAGGATTAAGAACTTATTAGCTTATATTCTGCTTATTTTACAAAGCATTCACCATTTTTCTTAATTTTCCTAGATTCAGTTTAGTTTAAAGTAGTTTTTGTGAAATTTTCAGATTTTTATTAATTAGTTTAGTATTTTTAATAATTTAATTAGTGTTTAATGGTTTTTAATTCGTAGTAATTATTTTAAAAGTCGAAAAAATACCCGGTCTTTTTCTAAAATTATTTTTAGTCAAATAGAACGTAGGAAAATTGATTTCACACCCGTAGCCCTTAAATTGCAAAACTTTTACGTTTATTTGGCTGGGTGGTTCTGCCTTTTACGATTTTTAGTTTTGCACCCTAGGAGTTAGAGTAGCTTCGTTTTATCATTCCTTAGGCTTAGTGATAGTTTATTTTTAGTTTATTAGGGTTCCCTTGCCTTAATTACCTTCCCGTTCATTAAATTGTAGAATAATAATCAAATCCAAAATCATTAAAAGCAATTCAAGCTCAAATCACTTTCCGTCTTCCGTTAAACTCAACTAATCCTTCCATTCACACCTCGTTGGGACACGACCCGGGAAATCACTTATCCGGTATCACTTTTATCACACCCGTGAGATTTGATACGTTGACCTTTTCCTAAAGGGTTGATTTGTCGGATTTTACGGTTATTTTGATATACGTTGATATTGTGTTTTTCACCACTCACTTCACAACGAATCAAATTTTGGCGCCGCTGCGGGAGGTGTGTGTTGCGACAATATCTTGAAGTTTTTGCGATTAGTGACTTGAAGAACCTTCCTCGTGAAGTTATTGTTTTTATAAAAATACAAAAATACAAAAATATTTTTCTTTTCTTTGTATATATATGTAAAAGATTAAAAATACAAAAGATTTTCCTTGTTGTTTTAAATAAATAGAAGACACAATCAATATAACATTCTCAACGGAGGTGTTATCATTATAAGTTCCCTAACTAAATATTTAAAACTTGCCTTTATGTCGCTCGTGTTTTGGTTTATTTCTATCGGTTTAACGAAACGGTGAGGGTATAAGGACGGCGACATTAAATTGCGGTGAAAGAGACGGGTTTTAATAAGCTGTCGCCGACCTACAAAGTCTCTCGCTCCTTTGCGGCTTTTACTTATAGAAGCGATCATTTCACGTGGGATTATTGGTTTAAGTTCACTGTGTTTTGCCTCGGTCTTGTTTTAATTGAAAGTGTTGTTTTGGAAGTGTTGCATGCGCGGCCAAGCTCGTAGAGCGTAACCGTAACCAAGCAAGCGCCGAGATACGCCCGTCGAACAAATCACAATGACACATAACCTAGAACGGACCTCAAGTCAACAACTGGTCCACAAAATCAAGCTCCCGATCTCCGAGCGACGGAGGAGCTTTGCCAACCCACGATGGATGGACGGGTGGTCCAATTGCCCCGGGCAACATCGAGGCCACGGATTTTGGACTTAAGCATCACATGATTCAACAAGTCCAAAGTTTTTGCCAATTTCACGGATCACCGGGTGACGATGCCAACAAGCATCTCGACAAATTTCTCCACCGCACCCAAAGTATGAAGCAAAATGGGGTCACCGATGACGCCCGCGCTTATATCTTTCCATATTCCTTGACGCTTCATGCCACCGCATGGTTTGATCATCTTCCCAAGAACTCAATCCATAGTTTCGATGAAATGATCTCCAAATTCTTGGCGAAATACTTTCCACCGTCGATGGTGACGAAACTACGGAATGAAATCGAACTTTTCGGCACATCCGATGAGTCCTTATTTGAGGCATGGGAACGCTATAAGCGTTCGATTGATCGATGTCCGAACCACAACATGTTGCTTGTCACCCAAATAGATACATTCTATAACGGGTTAACATTGAGACATCGTGACACGATAAATGTGCCGGGTGGTACCTTTATGAAAAGGCGACCAAGAGTGCTACGATCTCATTGAAAACATGACTGCCCACCATAATTATTGGGATTCCTCAGCCGAGAGGAGTGAGTCAAGGAGATCTACCACCCTCCCATCTTCGGAATACACGACTCTAACCAAAAAGATTGAAGAAATATCCACTGCCGTACTTAAAATGAGTCAAAATAACAACAATCAACAAGTGAATGTAGTAAACAAGAGTTGTGAAACTTGTGGTGGTCCACACCCTTATTTTGAGTGTCCAACCTCCGGTGGCTTCACTCAAGAGAGCGTTTATGCCGCTTCTGGTTCCTACAATACGGGAGGTAATACCTACCAACCGCAAGGGGACCGAAACCTTCTCAGCTATCGTTCTAACAATTTCCTTGGACCACCAGGGTTTAATCAAAATCAGAACAATCAAAATGTGCAAAATAGAAATAATCAGTTCAACCAAAATTAGAGTCGAATCGAATTTTCAAAATCATAATCAAGGTTTTCAAAATCAAGGAAATTTCAATCAAAACCGATTCCAAGCTCCTCAACAAAGCATGCATGCCCAACCCCCTCAAGCTTCCATTGACATTGCTAATTACATCAAAAGCAATGAAGCTAAGATGGTGTCCATGCAAAATCAAATTACCACTTTGAAGAATGATTTCACTTCCGAGCTTAGAGCTACTAGTAACAAGATTGATCAATCTCATAGCAAGATTGAAAGCATGATTGCTAGTCTCATGAGTCAAAAGAATCAAGCTTCAACTTCGAGTGCTCTTCCGAGTAATACCATTGCCAACCCAAAAGGTGAATTGAATGCTATTGCTACCCGAAGTGGTAAGTCTTATGAGGGACCCTCGATGCCTAATCCTTCTCCGGTGAGGGATGTGGAACGAGAAACCGAGGTATCAAAGGACAAGGTGCATATCTCAAGCCCAGAAGGCACCGACAAGTCCAATCTCCGGTGGTCTTACCTCCAATTCGAACCCGTTCGATGACCACTCCTAAGACTTCACTTCCTTATCCTTCAAGGCTTAATGACCAAAAGCTCCGTGATAAAACTAGTCAACAAATGGAGAAGCTTATCCAAATCTTTCAAGATTTGCACTTGAGATTAGTTTCATGGACGCCTTCTTCTAATGCCAAAGTTCGGTCCAACAATCAAAAATTTGTTGAATAACAAAGAAAAGATTTCCGAAATGGCTAAAACTTCTTTGAACGAAAATTGTTCGGTGGTTATCCTTAAAAAGCTTCCCGAAAAGTTAGGAGACCCAGGAAAAATTCTCATCCCATGTGATTCTCAAGGCATAGTTCAATGCTCCGCTTTGGCCGATCTTGGTGCTAGCATTAACTTGATGCCACACTCCATGTGGAAAAAGCTTTCATTACCTCCGCTTACACCTACATGTATGATCCTCGAGCTTGCGGACCGTACAAGTTCTCGTCCGCTAGGTATAGCCGAGGATGTATTTGTGAAAGTAGGCAAGTTTCATTTCCCCGATGACTTTGTTGTTGTCGAATTTGATGCCGATCCCCGAGTACCCCTCATTCTTGGGAGGTGCTTCTTAAAAACGGGTCGGGCATTGATCGACGTTGATGAAGGGGAAATCACTTTGAGAGTAAACAAGGAAGCCGTTACTTTCAATCTCAATCAAGTTACGAAATACTCCCCAATTATGAAGACAATTCCGTCAACAAAATTGATGTCTTTGACATTGTGTCGGAGGAGTATTCTCAAGAAATTCTTGGATTCTCGAGTGGCAATCCCACTGGTTGATCCCATCGTTGCTCTCTCTTCTCCTCCCTCACCCGTTTGAGGGAAGTGACGTTATTTTGGAAGAGATTGAAGCATACTTGGCTAGTGATTCTGTTCCATGGGAAATTGATCACGCTCCCATCGACATTGAGGGAGATATACTTCTCATCGAGAAGATGCTCAATGAAGATCCTTCATCACTCCCTCCTCAAGAACTTCATAAAGAGGAAATCAAAACGATTGAAAAATCTAATGATCCTCCCGAGGTCGAACTTAAGGACTTACCACCTCATCTCGAGTATGCATTTTGGAGGGTGACAATAACTCACCCGTCATCATTGCTAAAGACTTGAGTGAGGATGAAAAAGCCGCTCTCATAAAGGTTTTGAAGTCACTCAAGCGAGCCATCGCTTGGAACCTTTCCGACATCAAGGGTATTGACCCGAGATTTTGTACGCACAAGATTCTCATGGAAGATGACTTCAAACCGGCGGTTCAACACCAAAGAAGGGTGAATCCTAAAATTCATGAGGTTATCAAAGCGAAGTCATAAACTTCTCGATGCCGGATTGATTTACCCCATCTCGGATAGTCCTTGGGTGAGCCCCGTTCATTGTGTGCCCAAAAAAGGCGGCATTACCGTTGTTGAAAATGATGAAAACGAGTTGATTCCTACTCGATTGGTTACGGGATGGCGTGTTTGCATTGACTATCAAAATTTAAATGAAGCCACCCGTAAAGTCCACTTTCCATTACCCTTCATGGACCAAATGCTTGAGAGATTAGCGGAAACGAATACTATTGTTTTCTCGATGGTTTCTCGGGTTACTTCCAAATACCCATTGACCCACAAGATCAAGAAAATACCACATTCACGTGTCCTTATGGAACATTTGCTTACCGAAGCATGCCTTTCGGCTTGTGTAATGCTCCCGGTACGTTCCAAAGGTGTATGATGGCCATTTTCCATGACATGATCGAAAAGACTATGGAAGTCTTTATGGATGATTTTTCGGTCTTTGGGGATTCTTTCAAAACATGTCTCTCCCATTTGGACAAGATGCTTGAACGTTGTGAAAACACGAATCTTAGTCTAAATTGGGAGAAATGTCACTTTATGGTTAAGGAAGGAATTGTCCTTGGCCATAAGATTTCTAAGAGCGGGATTGAGGTTGACAAGGCTAAAGTCGATGTCATTTCAAAATTACCTCCTCCCACAACCGTCAAAGGAGTTAGAAGTTTCCTTGGTCATGCCGGATTCTATCGTCGTTTCATTCAAGATTTTTCGAAAATATCCCGGCCTATGACCCGACTTCTTGAGAAAGATACTCCTTTCATCTTCTCTAGTGAGTGCGTTGAAGCTTTTCAAATTCTTAAAAAGAAGCTCACGGAAGCACCAATTCTAGTTGCCCCCGATTGGGATTTACCATTTGAGCTTATGTGCGACGCAAGTGATTTCGCCATAGGTGCCGTTTTGGGGCAACGAAAGTCAAAACATTTCCAGCCTATACATTATGCTAGCAAAACTTTGACCGAAGCTCAAGCACATTACACTACGACGGAGAAAGAATTACTAGTCGTGGTGTATGCTTTCGAGAAGTTTCGGCCATACTTGATCTTGTCCAAAAGCAAGATGCAAAGCCGAGATTGCTCCGATGGGTTCTCCTCCTACAAGAATTTGATATCATTATCCGTGATAAAAAAGGAGCGGAAAACCTAGCGGCTGATCATCTCTCTCGTCTTGAAAATCCACATCAAGGTGTGCTCGAGAAAAAGGAAATAAATGAAACGTTTCCTCTCGAGACTCTTAATGTGGTATCTCATCATGAAAATTCGAGTACCCCATGGTTTGCCGACTTTGCAAACTATCATGCGGGTAACTTTGTTGTGAAAGGGATGTCGTCCCAACAAAAGAACAAATTTTTCAAAGATGTTAAGCATTATTTCGGGACGACCCCTATTTTTTTAAGGTTTGTGCGGATCAAGTCATCCGACGGTGTGTTCACGGCCAAGAAGCCGATGAAATTCTCAAGGCTTGTCATAATGGACCCACGGGGGGACATCATGGCCCTAACTACACCGCTAAAAAGGTGTTTGATTCCGGTTTCTATTGGCCCACGATTTACAAAGATGCCCATGACCTCGTCAAATCTTGCGACTCTTGCCAACGTCATAGCAACATCTCTAAAAGAGATGAAATGCCTCAAAATGCCATTCAAGTGTGCGAGATCTTTGACGTATGGGGCATTGACTTTATGGGTTCGTTCCCGTCTTCTCGAGGGAACAAGTATATACTCGTGGCGGTTGATTACTTGTCTAAATGGGTGGAAGCGAAAGCGCTCCCCACCAACGACGCCCGAATAGTTGTGAAATTTTTGAAGTCTCTCTTTACCCGTTTCGGAACTCCCCGTGCCATCATTAGTGATCGCTGCACGACTTTGCAACGACCATTCAAAAGTCATGCTTAAGTACGGTGTCACTCACCGTCTCTCTACCGCTTATCACCCACAAACTAGTGGGCAAGTGGAAGTTTCGAATCGTGGTTTGAAAAAAATTTTGGAGAGGACCGTAGGTGAAAACCGTGCCTCTTGGTCGGACAAACTTGAAGATGCACTTTGGGCCTTCCGTACGCTTACAAAACACCCATCGGGTGTACTCCTTACAAGCTTGTATACGGAAAGGCGTGTCATCTCCCGATCGAGCTCGAGCACAAAGCCTATTGGGCCTTGAAGCATGTAAATTTTGACCTTAAGTTCGCGGGTGATCACCGGAAAGTTCAACTCAATGAATTAAATGAACTCCGTGATCAAGCCTACGAGAACTCGTTGATTTATAAAGAAAAGACAAAGAAGATCCACGACTCAAAGATTAAGAACCGCGTTTTCAACATTGGTGACCGAGTCCTTCTTTTCAATTCTAGATTGAAAATCTTCTCGGGGAAACTTAAGACCCGTTGGACTGGTCCATTCACCATTGCCAAAGTTTTTCCATATGGCACCGTCGAGTTATCTCAAACCGACGAGCCAAACTTCAAGGTGAATGGACATAGATTGAAGCATTATTTTGGAGGGGACATACCATCCTTGGTTGTCTCGGATCTACAAACTTTCCCCATGAACAAATGAATGCGGGGATCGAGTCAAGCTAGCGACTCGGTTAACAAAAACAATAGCACGCTATATGGGTTTTCACCCGTATTTCTGACTTCTTTCTACTTTCTACCACCCTAGTGTGGGGGAGTTGCCCCCCCGCTGTTGTATATAAGTTTTCTTAAAAAAAAAAAATCTTCGAATAATGGCCGTAGTATTTCCCTTTTACGTTCTATGTTTCGGCTTAACCGCCGGTACTTTGAATATTGAGGGCAATATTCATTTCTAGTGTGGGGGGGAATTCTCACGAATTTTATCATATGTATTACCATCTTATTCCCCCCATTTTTGGCCAAAATTTTTTTTGGAGTAAGTGTTTTGCACTTACTCAGCTTATGGCTATCAGTCCGCCATGTCTAGTAAACAAAAGGATTGGCTAATCCAGGAGCAAACGGCTCTTGGTAAAGATTTATCAAATCCGTTGACGGCTTGCAATTTGCCCAAATTGTATGGTGTTCATTCACCATATCTTTAATTAGTAAAGAGTTGGCTAGCCGCAAGTTTATGGCTTGTGGTAAAGGCAGTTGGAAAACCATAATTGGTAATCGACTCACCAAAGATATTTTATCTAAGAGTTGGCTAGTCCGGAAGCAAACGGCTTCTGGTAAAGACAAATCAAACCGTTGAAAGCTGGTGATTTGCTCAAAATCATATGGTTATCAGTGTACCAAGGTTCTTACTTGAACTGAAACATTTGGCTACTCCGGAAGTAATGGCTTTTGGTAAAGAGATTCAAATCCATTAAGTTTTCTCAAAAGATTGCTAGGGACTAGCAATGTTTTAGTGTGGGGATTTGATGAGTGCTTATTCACTCATCATTTTAGGTCAAATCTGAGATGCAAAACATCTAAAAACACTCCGAAATGCATCAAAATACTGAAAATATCTCAAAATTGTGTTTTATATGTTTCAGATGCAAAATTATCGAAAACAAATGAAAAACGAACAAAGTTTGCATAATTGGCGTTCAGGTCCCCCAACTTTTAAAAAAATGGCAACTTTAGTCCCTGGAATTTCAAAGATTGACAGAATTCACCCCTGGACATTTTAAATTGGAAAATAAACATTTTTAGTCCTTTGGTAATTCTTATTTGTCATTTTTGGTCTTTATAAGAATTTTTGGAAAATTACAATTTCAGTCCTTCGAGTTTTAAAAAAATGACAGATTTGGTCCCTTGAATATTGGAGATTGACAAAGCAGGCCCTTGGAGTACTTTTCAGAAATTACACATTTGGTCCCTGGAGTTTCGAATTTTACAGCTTTGGTCCCTAAAGCCCAAGTTAACTACTCCTAAAGCCCAAGTTAAAACCATTAGCCCAAGTCCAACATCCCAAACCCGGTCAAACCCCTAATCCAAACCCGGTCAAATGATAAACAACCATCCCCTACCTTCTTCCCCATTTCCCGCCCAAACAATCCCAAACCCACGCTCCTTTATCTACTCCCCATAAACCCTACTCTCTTTCTCTCTTCTCAAAACACTCCACCTCCATTACAACTCTTTACCCAGAATCATCAAAACCCAAACTCACCCTTAATCCTTTTACCCAGTTATACCCAAATCCCAAACCCACTACCAATTTCCCCCCTCCTCCCAATGTCCAAGTCAGCAATCCAAGCTCAAAAGGACCCCAACCAATGGCTCAGATTGATGCTTAATTGTACCTACTTAATCAAGGGCTTGGATTGAGTTAAAGAAGCACAAGTGGAGTTTTTGGCTTGACTGCCCTCACAGAAGAAGCACAAGATTGAAGACCATCAATACCTAGCTCAGTAGTATAAATAGGACATGTTGTAGCCATTATAAGGCACCCTTTTTTAGTCTTAAAAACCAGTTTTATGTTTTTTTCAATTTCTGTTGTAATGATCCCTTTTAATTAATGAAAGTTTTCTTTATTCTGCTACAAGTAACTCTTCTTTTTGCTTATCAGTAGTTAATGAAATCTCCAAACAAGTGTGGATTTAGTTTTATTTCAGTTTTCATCAAAAAAAAAGTTCTTAAAGTCTGAGTTTGAAATTGATTTAAAGACTGTTTGGGTCAAGGCTTTAAAGGGTCAAAAAAGTGAGTTTTACCCGTTTGACTTCTAAGGGTCAAACTCTGTATAGCTAGCTAATCAAGTCTTAATAAATTAGAGTTTGGTTTGAAATGGTTTTAATGGAATCAAGTTGAAAAGTAAAATCTTTTTTTTGTCTTTGGGTACTGTACAGGACAGCAGCATGTGCTGCTGTTCTTGGGCATTTTTATCAGCTTATTTGAAGCTCAATATTGGCAAAATCTGTTTTTCTCAAGCCCCTGTATTACCAACTCATTCTAGTTTCAATTTCATGCACCAAAGGTTTCTCTAACTCAGTTTAAATTGAGATCCAAACTTGTCCCACTTCATTTTTTCTGCATCAGCACATCAGTGGGTCAACACAAGCTGATCTCAGCTTAACTTTAAGCTGTAAACAGCTTTCTCTTGGTCTTTGATTGTTATTTTTAGACTCTCTGGTAGCTAAACTTTATTTGTGCAGCTTTTCATTGCTTTAAGGGGCTTCCTTCAGCTTATAATTAAGCCTCAAACAAGCCACAGTAGGCTGTTTTTCAGCCTGCAGTCACAGCAGCCCAGGTGTTTTTTTTTTTCTTCCTTTTTTTTTAGCTTATCAGTAGAAGCCTTTAGCTTATTTAGGATTCGTATTAAATAGGTATGTTATTCTATAATAGATGATCTTTAGCCTATTTGTGCTTATTAGTAGTTTTTCATAGCTTAATGATCCTTTTTAGGCTAGCTTAGTATTAAGAGTTCCTAGTTCAACTGTTATGCTAACTGTTATTCCCCCCCTTTTTAACTAATCATTTTAGCTTCACCTATAGCTTATTTTAGTTAAGTAGATAGCTTATTTGCTTCTTATCTAAGTGCTTTGCATAGTTTACCTTAACTTGGTGTTTTAAAAATGTATAAGGGGTGTTTGGGTGGAGGTCTGTTGTGATTTCAAAAGAAGAGTGTCAAGCTTTCAAATCTGTTGTGATAAGTTCTAAATAAGCAGTCAAAACTGCTTATTCAGAAGGTTGGATTTAAAAAGTTTTCACAAAAGTTTTCCAATTTGATTGCATCTCTAATTGTCCAAAAGCCAAATTGAAAAAAAATAACAATTTCAAAAAGTGTTGGAGCCAGGATTCGAACCTGAGTCTCCACACTCAAACCTCAACACAACTCAACTCAACCAACTGCCCTTGGGACTTCTTTCAGTTTGATTTTGCATCATTAATGTCTTAAAGACAATTTGGCAGTTTAGGATTAAGAACTTATTAGCTTATATTCTGCTTATTTTACAAGGCATTCACCATTTTTCTTAATTTTCCTAGATTCAGTTTAGTTTAAAGTAGTTTTTGTGAAATTTTCAGATTTTTCTTAATTAGTTTAGTATTTTTAATAATTTAATTAGTGTTTAATGGTTTTTAATTCGTAGTAATTATTTTAAAAGTCGAAAAAATACCCGGTCTTTTTCTAAAATTATTTTTAGTCAAATAGAACGTAGGAAAATTGATTTCACACCCGTAGCCCTTAAATTGCAAAACTTTTACGTTTATGGCTCGGGTGGTTGCCGGTTTTTACGATTTTTTTAGTTTTTGCACCCTAGGACTTAGTGTAGCTTCGTTTTATCATTCCTTAGGCTTAGTGATAGTTTATTTTTAGTTTATTAGGGTTCCCTTGCCTTAATTACCTTCCCGTTCATTAAATTGTAGAATACGTAATCAAATCCAAAATCATTAAAAGCCAATTCAAGCTCAAATCACGAAACTCAACGAATCCTTCCATTCACACCTCGTTGGGACACGACCCGGGAAATCACTTTTCCGGTATCACTTTTATCACACCCGTGAGATTTGATACGTTGACCTTTTTCCTAAAGGGTTTATTTGTCGGATTTTACGGTTATTTTGATATACGTTGATATTGTGTTTTTCACCACTCACTTCACAACGAATCACTTACCACTACGAGTGGTGACGGCTTTCAACTCGGCATTTGGATTTGGAACTGTATTGCTTGGGAGTCCTCCAGAAGATGACGAAGCTTTGTTCATATTCATGTTCATGAAACTGCTCATCATATTCTTCAACTCATTTGTCTGCCGAGACATTGTGGTATCAATTTCCTTTTTTAGCTCAACTCTCATGTTATTGATCTGAGTTTGCATTGAACGTATGCTTGACTCTGTAATTTTCATGAAGTCATTTGGTAGGGGAGCTTGAGAAGGTTGTTGATAACTTTGATGATTTGGAGCTTGATATGGTTGGTTGAAATTGTTCCGTTTTGATTGAAATTTTGAGAGTTATTGAAGTTTTGTCCTTGATTTGGAACAAAGCGATTTTGATTACCATGGTTTTGCATGGAGGAAAACTGGTGGTGTCATACCGCTAGGTGAAAACGGTAGTGAGGATCAGCATGTGGTCGGTATTGATTGTGGTTTACAGAAGCTACGGGAGCTTGGTAAAAGAAGCATCGGTTGCTTGACAATCATAATACGCGTGTGGACCACTACAAGTTTCACACACCTTGTTTACGGCTTTGATTGGTTCTGGCTTATGAATTTCGCTTTTGATTTCCTTTACCTCTTTCATCATACAATGGATGACGTCCGTTAGAGCGGCTATCGGAGCGGCTAACTCGGAAGAGTTACCGGATGAAGAAGCAGGAGTGTTCGGAATATTGACTTTGTTGCGAGAAATAGGAACTTTTGATTTTTGCTCGCAAATCTCAATCACATCTTTAGGCTTACTGATATGTGTCTAAATACACATATATTTTATATTGTTTAAACCCACAAAACGACCAAAAACACACAAATGACTTTATAAATGTTACAAATATCATGAAAATGTGTTTTTATGTGAATCAGGTACAAAAAGAGTTGAAACAGTTTGATTCTGCTGATAATGATGGTTTCTGCTGAAGCCTATTGTGATTCTGCTGAATCAATGGTTTCGCGAATAAGATATAATGCGCTGATGGTTTCTGTTGAAGGCATACGTTTCAGCAGATACTTCCACTAAAATATCTGGTCCCTAAATAATATCTGGTCAAAACCACTCCACCACCTTTCCACCTCACTACCCCAGTTGTTTAACAACTCTCACCACCACCTCTCCACCTCACAGACTAGCCCACAATTACAATTAATGCATCCACACCATCTTCACTTTACCTCACCTCACATACCCTGTTTTTGTTACCCAGTCTTCAACTTGACCTCTAAACCTATCCAACCATGTCCCCTCCACCTCTACAAGTGAACAAGAAGCATTAATTGTTGCAGAACTGCCTTAATCTACTAGTATTACTTTTGGCGCCAAAAGTGAATTCAAAGGCTAGGATCATCTCTGCTCAATCAATGGTCAAAAATTAAAGTGGGATTTTACGAGGAAGATGGTGGGAACTCAAATGACTATAAATATCAGAGGAGAGGCAAGAGAAGAAGTTACTT
The DNA here is from genome assembly GCA_910596185.1 of Chrysanthemum makinoi. NCBI lineage: Eukaryota > Viridiplantae > Streptophyta > Magnoliopsida > Asterales > Asteraceae > Chrysanthemum > Chrysanthemum makinoi. Next base: position 331,458,219 of record OU343222.1, on the reverse strand, counting down.
TTGGGCTAGCCATTGGTCGTGTAGTATAGAATTTAAATGCTTTCTTTAGATTAAATACCTTGGGCTAGCCTCGGTCATGTAGTGTAACGAACCTTTTGGATTAGCCTAGGTCACGTAGTTAATTAAATTTACTGCTTTCTTTAAATTCAAGTCATTTTAATGCTTTAATGTTGTAATCTTTCTTAAATTAGTGTAATGAAACTTTATTTTCAGTTTAATTTCAAGTATCTTTCAGTTTCAAGCTTTTGCTTAATTACCTTTAAAATTTCATGTTCTTTAAATTCTTGTTATGTAGTTGTTTAAAGGACTCAATAAGCTCATATAAGCTCCTGACAAAGCTTTAAAGCTTTTAGAGACCTTAAAACAAGTTTAGTCTTTAAAATTCAGAAAACTCTAAAAATCAAGAAAAACAATGAAAATCCAAAAATAATAAAGTGATCTTGGTGAAACTGCATGGAGCAAGGTTAATTGTGGATTGCCTTGGGTTTAGAAGCTTTGTGGAAAGCCTTAGGATGTGTTCTGTGACCATGGTTCTCATTTTCAGCTTGGATTCACTTGTAAGCTTAATTTTTACCATTTTTTGCATTTTATTGTTCTAGTCTTTTATATGCTATAACTTTCATGTTTCTGTGTTTCTTTGCTGTTTGTTAACGATGTTATTATAGCTTTATCTTAGGTTGTTATGTTTTGGATTTGATTGTGGTTTGATATTGCACTTGACTGTCAATATGCTAGTTTTTGACAATCCTAGGTTTGAACATTTGTGACTACTTGTTTATGCTGAAAAAGGTCCATTTTGACACTTTGGTTCCTCTGGATTTGATGAAATTGGTTTACATAGTCTTTTGTTTTGAAAAACTGCATAACAGTCCATTAAAAGATTGTTTGGATCTAATAGTGAATCTGTGTTTAGGGTTGTTCTTGTTTGATGCATTCCTCATATGACCTTTACCTCAGAGAAACCTTAATCAAGTGGTGTAGCATGGTAGAAAGTCAATTTGACACTTGACAATCTCATTATGAGCACTGTGAGATTGTTAGAACTCATAATCTTGCATATCTGTTTAATTGTTGTTTATCTTTGTTTAATTCATGTTTATGTTGTTTAATATTCCATATTCTGTCATTAGATTCAGATCAAAGTTCACCTTATTCAACTTTGATCATAAACTAAAAAAGTCAAATTTCTAGTTTTCCTGTTTTTAATTTAATTGTTTATTTTCCTATGTCTTTGTTACTTAGTTTCATAATCTGTGTTTTTTAGAATTTTTATGTTTTATTGCTAATATTGTTAGATATATTTTTGATAATTTTTATTTGTCATGTTTAATAGCTTATTTATGTGCTTATTTTAATTCTGCTGATTCACTTATTTGGATTCTGCCGATTCACTTGATTCTGCTGATTTGTTTAGCCTTTGTTTATTCTTAGTTGTTTTTGCCTTTGTAGTTTATTTGTTATGTTTGTGCTTGTTTTTACATTTGTAGCTTATTAGATAGCTTAATCACTTTCTCCTTTTTTGTCCCATCTTACTCACTACATAGAAGCAAACTGTGTAGTTGGAGTCGTTTTCCTAAACTCATGAAAAGTTCCTCATTGAGCTTGAGCTTGTGATATTTGGCTTCATGTGAGGCTAATCTATCATACTCAGTTTCAGTGCTGGTTGAGCTCTCATGAGCTTATTTGATAAGTCCTATAGGAGTTTGTTGTTTGCCCATTCATAACAGTTAACTGAGAAATCAGTGAACTTACACCATATCCAACAGCTCCTCAGCAGTACCTTGCAATGGTTCAGCAGTATTCTGGATTCTGCTGAATTGCTTATTAGCTTATTACAAGCTTATTTGATAAAATCCAGTATACCAGCTTGTTCATACTTGTTTATATCACTTGTGTTTATCTTATTTTACCTTTTGTTTCCTGTTTAAAGCTTTTTCCAAGCTTATTTCAAGCTTAAACTCCACTGTGAAGCTAAAAGCTTAACTTGGACTCATGTAAGCCAATTTGCTTATTTTTAGGTTTGTAAAGTTTTGTTTTCATTAAACTTGTTCATATTCAGTACATATTGATTTTTCAGATTTTTCAGATTCTTTATTTTATTTATTTAAGTTAAAATTAGATTTTCTTATTATTTAATTCATTATTAAATACCTTTAATTCATTTTTAATTTATATTAATTAATTCAATAGTGTAAAAATTTATTTTTCAATAATACATTTTACGTTTTTAGGTTTCTGATTGCACGTTTTTAACGACATAGCTGTGACAGAGCTATCACTATTCACATTCCTAGTGCTAGTCAATCGATTCCTGCTTTTTGTATATTCAATATCATTTCAAAGACACAATGTTGTACTACAGTTTACACACCTCGTTGGGACTTAACGACCCGGGGATATAATACTATACTCCCATGGATTTTAATTGTCTTTGGTCCTAGATTAGTTTGACTTACATGGTTGACCATTCCCAAGTGGTTGACTAATATAAAGATGACTAGTTTAGGACCGATCACTTACGATTCAAGATATTGCCACCGGCGGCTGCATTCAAAGAATCTTGATCGTTACCGTTCAACCCATTATAAAATATATTAACTTGTTGAAGCTCCGTGAATTCATGATGGGGGCATTTCCCGAGGAGATCTTTGAATCTCTCCCATGCCTCTCCAAAGTTTTCATCGAAATTTTGACGAAATCCGAAATTTCATTTTAAGATTAGTCGTTTTTTATGGAGGAAAGAAATAATTGACAAACTTTTGAACAAGATCCTCCCAAGTTTCATGGATCGGGGGTTCTTTTTCCAGCCAAATCCGGCCGTCCCCTCAAGTGAGAATGGAAATAGCATCAATTTGATTACTTTTGTGCACATCTTTGAAATTGATCGTTGAGGTCAACTTGTTAAACCAACGGATGTGCTGCAATGGGTCTTCTCGATCAAACCGTGGAATTGATTTGTAGACACAAGTGGATCAAATGTGCTTCAATTCAAAGTGATGGAATTGATTGTAAAATGATGGCATCTCCATAACCTCGGGTCGGCATTTCCGCCATAGTTCGCTCGTTCGCCATATTGTTGTTTGAAATAGTACGAATCTGGTTCGACTATTTAAAGACGCCTTACGAGAACGTTTAGGAATTTCTCGCTAGATCACGCAAAGGACTCAATGATCTAAGAACGAAAAGAGTATTCAGAGAGTTAACTCTAAGAGATCTCAGAGTTAAGGAAGGGAATTATGAAAATGGGGAAAAGAAGAATCTTTTTGAGTTTTTATGGTTATACATATATATAGAAACAAAAGAAAAATATTTTTGTGTTTTTTATATGTTTTAAGATGTTTTTGGGTTTTTGGATTTTTTATAAGAAAATATATATATAGATAGATGGTATAAACAAGGAGTGAATATTCAAATCACTAATCTGCTAAACGGAAGATAATTAGCACAGCTCCCCGGCAGCGGCGCCAAAATTTTGATTGAGCTCCAGACGTTCAAGTTTTTGTCACACAAGCTGACCACTTGTGAATTGCCAACCGTAATAAACTTCAAACAGTTCAGACACCAATGCAATGAAGATCTAGAGGAGCATAGTGTTTCCCCAGGTCGTTATGTCCCAACGAGCTGTGCGATGAATAATCAAACGAATAGTGATCGAGAGAATTTGAACGGGAAAAGGGTTGATTGATACTAGATGACAAAGGAAAATTGAAAGAAAATTAAAAAGCTAAATTATATTAAATAAACGCTATCACTATTTTTAAAATCTGATGTTTTTGCTTTTTTATTAAAAACTACGTAACGTACAAAAGAAAATGTGAAAATGAAACAATATTAATCCTAAAAATATAAAAATGACATTTTTACAAACCTAATGATAAGAGAAAATTTTGAGAAAAAGAAAATTATTTTTATTACTATTTATTTAATTATTATTAATTAAAAACTATTTTTACCTATTTAATTATACCCTAAAATATAAGAAAATATAAAATAAAGCTAGAAAAATGAAATTATAACTTAGAAAAATCTAAAATAACTAAAGAGAATTTCCAAAACTAATTTTATATTTTTCTGATTATTTTTCTATTTTCTATGAATTAAAAACTATTTAAAACTAATTAAATTGCTTAACTATGAAAAATCTGGAAAAATTATTTTTTGACTTTTTATATTTATCTTAACCTAGGAAAAATGAAAACTTATCTTTTTTGAAGTTTTTCTGATTTAATTGTATTAAAAGCTAATTAAAAAGTACTAAAAACTGATTTAAATGAGGAAAATAGCAAACAGTGCTGGAAAATTATGAAAAATTCAGGAAAAGTCTAAAATTATGTTCTAAGTCTATAAAAAATATAAAAACAGTAGCTTATGTGTGAGAATATGGAACTCAGATGACAAGTGCTTATAAATAAGCACTCAAAATAAGCTAGATGTACCAAATGAGCACCATCAACCACAAGCTATAATAAGCTAAAACTACTAGAAATGAGCTAAATTCAACTAATCTATACTACTGAAATGCAAACTACAAAGATTTGGTGATTTAAAACTGCCCACGCTTTTCTCTGTTCATTAAGCACAAGCTTATTGAGAAAGCTTATGTGAAAAACAAAAATGAAGAACTCAAGTCCACCAGCTTAACTATCTATAAACCAAGTTTCAGACCCTAAGAAGCTAAAACCAAACCTCTGCAGAGCTCAGAAGGCTGTCTCACACTCAAGTATAGCTGAGTGTACAGTGGCACTTTGACCTTTTGACAAGTCAATTAGAGCTTATAGAAAATTACTAAAATTATAACAAAATCATTTTAAGAAACTTGACCAACTGAAGTTTTTAAACCCAAAGTTTCACTTGAATTGAACCAGAAATGAATCCATTAAAAATCACCCAAGTTGAGTGAAAACTGAGGTTTTCAATTTTTGACTTTTGAAGCAGTTTTGAAAAGTTGACTATTATGAGATTAGAGCTTAATTTGCCAACTGAAAATGATGAAATGAGCTATTATAAGACTTGATTAAGCTACTCCTATCAATTATGAACACAGTGCAAGCTTTTGATTTCACAAATTCTAACAGATGAAATGAGGACGTTTAGAAGGATTTTGACTTTGAGCTTAAGCAGAGACAAAGTTTTGACAAATTTGGTTCTAGTTGCCTTTATTAAGACTGAGTATGCAGAGTTTAAGCACAAACCAAAGCTCAAGATCAAATAAGCTAACTGACCCAAACACAATTTCAGAAGCAGTTTTGCTACTACTCTACTTGATCCTTTTATTCTAACATTTAATCCTAATCAGTAATTCAACTAACTCCTAAAGTATGCTATATCACCAACAAACACAATCAAATGAAACTTGAACTTAAAAAAAATCAGATTATGACAGATAATTATGTGAAAACTCACTTGTGTCCACAGCCACTATGGCTTGCCAAGAATCAAAGAACCACTAACCTATTCTAAACCATACCCTAACTCAAATTCAACCCATATCCAATTCTGCATCAACCCATATACACTTCCATGCCTGCTTGATCAAAATCTCTTCTCAGTTTGACTTTTGTTGACCAAACACCAATTATGCTTGTAATCGACTATAAGCTCACTCAAAGCTATGGACAGCTTAAGTGAGCTTATTGGAAGTATAATGAAGCTTTTTGAAGCTTGGTTTTTAGTACATTTATACTGAGCTTATAACAGGAGATATAAAACATGAAACTATGATAAAACCTTTGAATTGATACTTGAAAACAGATTATAATGATAAAACAACTTGAGTTTAATACATAGAAACAAAAGATTACAGCTTTAAACTTAAACTAAAACATAGATATTAAAAACGACATAAAGGAAATTTTAAACTAAGAACTACTATCTTTCACTCTCTCTTCTTCCTCCTTTTATAGCAAATGTGCTCTTATCCTTAAAGCATTTCCCACTTGCATTTGTAGCCATTGGATCATTTGAGGACATATTGGCCATAGATGAGGTTTATGGAAAAGATATATTGCAACTGGGGGGGTGAGGTTGAGGGGGGAGCATTTAATGCTTCTTGGCTTGTTGGGTGAGGTGGAAGGATAAGGGTGTGGGAGATGAGGTGGATTGAGTGTTGAGGAGGCAGCTAGTGAAGGGAGAGAAGACGGGCGGAGTTGGGGAGATGTTTGACCGGGGTGTTGACTGGTGGGAGTATTATTGGGCAGGGGTCAAAAACAGGGGGGGGTCATGGCAGGGTTCAAAGGTTGTTTTGACAGGGGTCCAAAGTCCAAAGGGTGTTTTTGTTTATTAATAACATAAGGACCAAAACTGCAATTCTCCAAACTTGAAGGATCAAATCTGCCATTTTCTCAAAGTTGTTTCAAGGGACCAAAAATGACAAGTTTCAATAGTACAAGGACCATAATGGACATTTTCAAACTTCCAAGGACTATTTTTGCCAAATTTGAAACTCAAAGGACTAAACTTGTAATTTCTCAAAACTTTTGACATTTTTCACCAAAGGACTAATTTTGACAATTTATGATTTTAAAAGGACCTTTGGTGACTTTTCTTTTAAAATAAGTGCTCAGGGACTATTTCTGACAACTTTTGAAACTTGGGGGACTAAAACTGCCAATTATGCAAACTTAGCTCATTTTTCATCTGATTTTAAACATTTTGCATCCGAAACATATAAAATGCAATTTTGAGATATTTTATTTGAGCATTTTCAAATGTTTCATAGTTCAGATTGGATTAAAAATGATGAGTATTTACACACTCATCAATGTTTTATATGGTTTTTTTACAATTTATCTGTTTTTTGTACTTTTTATCCGTTTTTTGTCCCTTTTTTATCTTTTTTTTTACGCAAATAAGTTTTTACGTTATATAGTACGTTTTACGGCGGTATCCGAAAGTCATTTTTTATACGTTTTACATTTTTACGATTTTTGTTGGCGATCCGTTTTGCACTTTTATCCATCTTTAATTTATCCTGTACAGTTTATCCGTTTTTATTTTATCCGTTTTACGTTTATCATTTGGTTTATCCGAGTTTTAAGCTTATTTTTCGATTTATCCGTTTTTTTACGTTTTTTGTACGTTTCAACCGTTTTTTGTACGTTTTTATCCCGTTTTAACCGCTTCTTTACGCTTTTATCCGTTTTTTTTTTATGTTTTTATCCGTTTTATACATACAAAAAAGGATAAAATCGTACAAAAACGGATAAAACGTTTTATCCATTTTTTGTACATTTTATACGTTTTTATCAGTTTTTTTTAAGTTTTATCCGTTTTGTACGGTTAAAACGTACAAAAAACGTACGTTTTTTTACGTAAAAACGTAAAAAATACGTATTTTACTGATAAAAAACGCACAAAAAACGGATAAAAACGTAAAAAAATGATTAAATGTACAAAAAACTGATAAAAATGTTAAAAAACGTACAAAACGTACAAAAAATAAGACGTACAAAAAACGGATAAAACGTAAAAAAAATGATTAAAACGTACAAAACGGAGAAAACGTAAAAAAAAGGATAAAACGGATAAAACGTACAAACAACGTTAAAAAAACGGATAAAATGTAAAATAATAATAATAATAATAATAATAATAATAATAATAATAATAATAATAATAATAATAATAATAATAATAATAATAATAATAATAATAATAATAATAATAATAATAATAATAATAATAATAAAATTAATAATAATAAAATAAAAAACTGATAAAAACGTACAAAAAAATGGACAAAAATGGATAAAATGTACAAAAAATGTAAAAGAACAGATAAAACGCACAAAAACTGATAAAAATGTCAAAAAAAAAAAAAAAAAGGATAAAACGTATAAAACGACGGTAAAAGTGTATAAAAAACGGATAAAAACGGAAAAATGTACAAAAACCTCTGTTGTAAAAATCGGCCCATGAGGCCGATTAATCCCCGCATAATCGTTGATCACTCACTAAATGCCTTGATTTATCATAATCGGCATATTTAATCGGTTTGGTCAAAGATCGCTTAAAAATCGGTCAACAACCGATTAATCGGACAAAATCGGTCTAATCGGATTAATCGGAAAAAAGCGCTTAAAGATTGGTCAACAAAATCGCTTAAAAATCGGAAAAAATCACTTAAAAATCGGTCAACAAACCGATTAATCGGACAAAATCGGTCAAATGTCGCTTAAAAATTGTCAAAACACCGAGTAATATTCATGTTTGACTTTGAACTTTGAAGAATTGTGTATTATGTCTATATTTGAACATTTGAAGTATTTGAAATTTGATGTAATACGCTTATCACATACATATAAAATAATATAATATCTAAATTTACATTTGTGCATATAAAATTCCAATCCGACATCCCCGATTAATCCTCATTAACCAATTAATCGCTAGGCCCTACCCAACTGCCTCCCTAGCGCCTAGCGATTTTTACAACCTTGAAAACGGATAAAATGCACGTGCGGATAAAACGACAAAAACTGAAAAGAAAAACGTAGCATAGACTAACGTGCACCAGTCTTGGAGGTTAACGGTGTAATATTTTATCTCGTTAAGAGATAACGGGAAATAATTTCACTGTTACTCATCAAACTTAAGGATGTATGATGTTAAATGTTTGACTAACGGGCTGATGAAGGCCAATTGCTTCCTCGAACGTGATGTAAGATGTCGAATTGCGTAAAACCACAAAACGTGATTTTGCGAAGCTTACTATTATAACATGATGCAATCAAATTCGAAGATCCCCTGCGAAGAACTATATCACCCACACCACAAATTCATTGATCCAAACAATACTGAAACTTTGCACACAAAAAAAAAAACAAAACAAAAAACAAAAAACAATACTGAAACACTTTCATTTTAGTGGGGGACGAGCAAAGAGAAACGTAAG
>OU343222.1:331274319-331449226 GCA_910596185.1 Chrysanthemum makinoi | reverse complement strand
AACGACATAAGAAAGAAAAATAAAACTAAGACTCCCTCTCTTGCTTCCAAATGCTCCTTTTATAATCCAATGTCTTATCTCTCTTCTCCGAGCAAATCCCAACATCAATCTTGACCCTTGATTGGCTAGAACTCATCTTAGCCGTTTATGCAATTTTGCCAATCTCGCTTTGGATATCCTGGGCGGTGAAAGGTGATGCATTAAATGTAGTGGGATGGTTGGTGAGGGGGGGGACAACGGTGTGGTAGAGTGGATAATAGGTGGTGGTGGTTGGGCATGGAAGGAAAGGGGGGAGGAAAGTGTGGAAAGGGGTTTTTGTTTGTTTAAACACTGGGTGGGTTGTCGCTGGGTAAAGGACTGTAAGAGCCAAGTTGCCAAGGTGTTTGTATTTGGGCTTGGGTTATATTAGGGTCCGGTTTGGTTAGTTTAGGATTAATAAAATAAGGACCATATGTGTAATATCTCAAAACCAAAGGACCAAATGTGTAAAGCCCCAATTCCCAAGGACCAAACATGTAACTTTATGAAGAGTAGTAAAAGGTTGGTTTGCCAACTTGAATAATCCAAGGGTTAATTTTTAACATTTTGAAATTCCCAAGGATTAATTTTGAACATTTTGGATTTTCAGGGACTAAAATGTAATTTTCTCAAAACTTTTAGATTTTTCACCAAAGGACTAAATATGACAATTTATGATTTTTAAAAGACCTTTGGTGACTTTTCTTTTGAAATTTTGGCTCAGGGACTATTTTTGACAATTTTTGAAACTTGGGGGACTGAAACTGCAATTTTTGCAAATTTGATATGTTTTTCATCCGATTTTGATATTTTTGCATTTAAAACACATAAAACACTGATTTGTGATATTTTGATCATTTTGATGTGTTTCTGAGTGTTTTCAGATGAATTTGCAGTTTATTTTGTACAAAAATGATGAGTATTTACACACTCATCAATCCCCCACACTAAACTATTGCTAGTCCCTAGCAATCTTTTGAGAAAAACTTAATGGATTTGCGTCTCTTTACCAAAAGCCATTACTTCTGGAGTAGCCAAATGTTTCAGTTCAAGCAAGAACCATGGTACACCGATAACCATCCGATTTATTGGCAAATCATAAACCATATAACGGATTTGATGTGTCTTTAAGCCGTACCCTTCTGGACTAGCCAACTCTTAGATAAATTATCAACATTATCTTTGGTGAAGTGATTACCAATTATGGTTTTTCCACCGCCTTTACCACAAGCCATAATCTTGCGGGCTAGCCAACTCTTCACTTTTTAGGATATGGTGAGTTGAGAACCATACAATTTTGGGCAAATTGCAAGCCATATAAACGGATTTGAGAATTCTTTACCAAGAGCCGCTCCGATTAGCCAATCCTTTTGTCTTACAGACATGGCGGACTGATAACCAAATGAGTAAGTGCAAAACACTTACTCCAAAAAAATTTTGGCCAAAACGGGAATTAGGCGGATAATTACATGATAAAATTCGAGAATCCCCCACACTAGAGATGAATATTGCCCCAATATTCAAAGTACCCAAGGTTATGCCAAACAAAGAACGTGAAAGGGAAATACTACGGCCATTATTTAGAAAGAAGATTTTTTTTTTTTTTTTTTTTTTTTGAAAACATGTGGGCAACCCCCCCACACTAGGGTGGTAGAAAGAGGTGAGAAGACAGAAATATGGGTGAAAACCCATATAGCATGCTACTGTTTTTGATTCCCGAGTCGCTAGCTTGACTCGACCCCGCATTCATTTGTTCATGGGGAAAGTAACGTGGAAAACCAATCTCAATCGGACTTTCGTTCACAGTGTTAATAAACATATGAACATCAGAAAGTTCCACACCGACGAGACACGACCGCGGTATTGTTAATAGTAAAAACTATAAAGAATGATACCGGGGTCAAAGATGGTGTCCTCATTCCCGAATGAGAAAAGGGAAAGAGCAACCACACCATCTGTGAAGAATGGAATAAAGACGTACATGAGAATGCAAGTCCATTCCTCAGCAGAGAGAAGCAAATCACCAGTTTTGACATGTTTAAGCTTAAACTTGAAGCTTAGATGGTGATTGTCAAGAAGATGTCCGGGAGGGTGTGGGAAACGGTTCTTCAATCAACAAACTTTCCAGAAAAAGAATGTCTCCCTCCGGATCAAGGTAAGTGTTATCAATTCCCGTTGGAATTGACTCATCACTAAGAAATGCATCGACTTCATTCCAAAATTGTCATCTTCCCATCGGAGTGAGAGAAGGGATGGAAGAGTCGGGGATAAGACTAGAAGATGATGGATTCTTTTTGAGCAAATCATCCATGGGAAGAATGTCTCCCATTGGATCACAAACATCATCATCCAACTCAGATGAAACTGAATAGAATTTGGTTTCATCCACGCACTTAACAATCTCGGCGCACAAACTGATGCCGGAGGTGGGACAAGTGGTGTGCTCTTAGAGCTAGCAGTTTCCACCACTTCCGATGAAGTCTCCGATTCTAGATCATCGTCATCATCATCAAGAACACTCTTGACTTCCCTGGTACAGCTTTCAAACCATTTGTTTGAACCAGGGGTGATTTTTAAAGCTTTGAGCTCAGCACGTTTTTGAAAACTCCTCTTAACCGTGAAGTTTGAGAGTGTTGCATTGATTCTTTCAGATCTTTGATCAATTGTTGCAACACTCTGTTTGTACAGAGGTTTGGAGTTCTGGTTGATATTCAATGTGAGCTCTTCGTTGTCAACCCGTATGGTCAACTCTTCCGCAAACACATCGATCAGAGCACGACTCGTTCTTAAGAAAGCTCTCCCTAAGATGAGGGGAACTCTAGGATCTGCATCGAAGTCTACTACAACAAAGTCAGCATGAAAGTGGAATTTTCCCACTTTTAGCACAACATCCTCGGCTATCCCAAGTGGACGAGTTATGGTACGGTCCGCTAGCTCGAGTGTCATACAAGTGGATGAAAGTTCAGGAAGAGACAGCTTTCCATAATCGAGAGGCATGAGGTTAATGCAAGCGCCAAGATCGGCCAAGGCGGAGCATTGAAACATCCCCAAGAAATCACACGGGATTAAGAACCTGCCAGGGTCTTCAAGCTTTTCGGGAAGCTTATTAAGAATGGCCGCTGAGCATTGCTCATTTAGAAGGGTTTTCGCCATCTCAGACAACTTATCTTTGTTGGTGAGTAAGCCTTTAAGCGTGGATGCAAATTTAGGCATTAGAACGCGAGCATCAACGAAGCTTATATCAAAGTGAAGCTCATTGAAGATTTGGAAAAATTTTTCCATTTGCTCTTTATTTTTGTCTTTAAGCTTCTCATCATTCATTCTTGATGGGTAAGGAATGACTAGACTTTGAGCGGGATGGAAGTCTTTTCGCTCAGATTTTTCTTCGAACATCGGGTTCCGGACTTAAAGCTTGACTACCGAAGGTGGGACGTGTGCGGTACTTCGTGGGCTTGAATAATGCACCTTGTCCGTTGTATCCTGGGTAACTTGACTAAAATGGGAGGAGGGGCATTGGAGTCGAAGGTCCATTGTTCGTCTTACCACTACGAGTGGTGACGGCTTTCAACTCGGCATTGGGATTAGGAATAGTATTGCTTGGGAGTCCCCCAGAAGATGGTGAAGCTTTGTTCATATTCATGTTCATGAAACTGCTCATCATATTCTTCAACTCATTTGTCTGCCGAGACAATGTGGTATCAATTTCCCTCTTTAGCTCACCTCTCATGTTATTGATCTGAGTTTGCATTGAACGCATGTTTGACTACCATTTTCATGAAGTCATTTGGCATGAGAGCTTGAGGAGGTGGTTGATAACTTTGATGATTAGGAGCTTGAAAAGGTTGTTGATAACCTTGGGATTTGGAGCTTGATAATGTTGGTTGACATTGTTCCGGTTCTGATTGAAATTTTGAGAGTTATTGAAGTTTTGTCCTTGATTCGGAACAAAGCGATTTTGGTTGCCATGGTTTTGCAACGGAGGAAAACAGTGGTGGTGTCATACCGCTAGGTGCACGGTAGTGAGGATCAGCCTGTGGTCGGTATTGATTGTGGTTTACCAAGCACGGGAGCTTGTAAAAGGAAGCATCGGTTGCTTGACAATCATAATACGCGTGTGGACCACTACAAATTTCACACACCTTGTTTATGGCTTTGATTGGTTCCGGCTTATGAATTTCGCTTTTGATCTCCTTTACCTCTTTTATCATACACTGGATCATATCCGTTAGAGCGGCTAACGGAGCGGCTAACTCGGAAGAGTTACCGGATGAAGAAGCAGGAGTGTTCGGAACATTGACTTTGTTGCGAGAAAAATGAACTTTTGATTTACTCTCCTCAAGCACATCTTTAGGTCTACGATTCAAGATATTGCCACCAGCGGATGCGTTCAAAGAATCTTGATCGTTACAGTTCAACCCATTATAAAAGATATTAACTTGTTGAAGCTCCGTGAATTCATGATGGGGCATTTCCTGAGGAGATCTTTGAATCTCTCCCATGCCTCTCCAAAATTTTCATCGAAATTTTGACGAAATCCTGAAATTTCATTTTTTAGATTAGTCGTCTTTGATGGAGGAAGAAGTAATTAACAAACTTTTGAACAAGATCCTCCCAAGTTTCGATGGATCGAGGGGTTCTTTTTTCCAAAAACCGGTCGCCCCTCAGTGAGAACGAAAAGCATCAACTTGATGACTTTTTGTGGCACATCCTTGAAATTGATAGTTGAAGTCAACTTGTTAAACCAACGGATGTTTGCATACGGGTCTTCTGGCCCGCGGAATTGATTTGTAGACACAAGTTGGATCAAATGTGTCTTCAATTCAAGTGACAGAAGACATCGGTAAAACGATGGCATCTCCATAACCCTCGGGTGCTTGGAGCATTTCGCCATGGTACGTTCGTCTGCCATATCTGTTGCTTTAGTATAATCTCTGTTCGACTATTTGGAGACGCCTACGAGAACGTCGTCTAGGAATTTCTGCTAGATCACGCAAAGGACTCAATGATCTAGAAGAACGAGTGCGCATGCACTAGAGATAACTCTAAGGGATCTCAGAGTTAAGAAGAGAAATGGGAATTATGAAATTCTTTCAGATGAGGATGAGAATTATGAAGACGGTTTATAAAAGTGGTGCGAGAAGAATCTTTATGGGTTTTCTGGTTCTGAAACGTCGATATCACAACAAAATCAATTAACACAAGATCGAGGCAAAACAACAGTGAACTTAACCAATAATCCAAGATGAATGGCTTCTTTGAAAAAGGTACACCAATCACAAGGACACAAAGGCAAGTTTTATATCTTTAGTTCGGGAACTTATTAGGGTCGCACCCCCAGTTAGTAGTGCACCTTGGTTTTCTGGTAATCTTTTAAGTTGTTAATTATTAGAGAAAACGACGATTCTTTTTGTATTTTTATTTTTGATACATATATAGAAACAAAAGGAAAAATATTTTTGTGTTTTATACGTTTTTGGTTGTTTTTGGGTTTTTGGATTTTTTAGAAGAAAATATGGATATATATATAGATAGATATGGATGATATAAACAAAGAGTGAGTATTCAAACAACTAATCACACGGAAAATAGAAAAAAAAAACCCGGCAGCCAAAAAAAAATTTGACGCGAAAACCGTCAAGTTCCCTCACGCAAGCGTAAGAAAACTTAAAACAGCTCAAGCACGAAATCAATGAAGATCTGAGGAGTATAGAGTCTCCCGGGTCGTTATGTCCCAATGAGCTATGCAATGGATCAATCACTAGTGATCGAGAGTTTGAACGAAAAGGATTATGAATGGAGATTATAACTACAGAAATTTTAAACAAATACAAAGGCTAAAATGCAAATGAGAGGAAATTAAAAAGATAAAATCTATTAAATAAACGCTATCACTATATTTAAAGTGATGAACGTTTAAAACCTAAAACTTACGTTTAAATTAAAAATAACGTAAACGTACAAAATAAAAAGTGAAACTAAGTCAATATTAACCCTAAAAATATGAAAGTGATGTTTTTACAATCCTAATGATAAAAGAAAATATTTAGAAAAAGAAAATTATTTTTAAAACTAATTATCTAATTAAAAACTATTTTCAACTATTAATTAATTACCTAAAATATAAGATAATGTGAAATAAAGCTAGAAAAATAAAATTAAGACTTAGAAAAGTCTAAAATAACAAACTAGAATTTTCAAAACTATTTTTGTATTTTTATGACTATTTTTCTATTTTCTAGGAATTTTAAACTATTAAAAACTAATTAAATTACTAAAAATTACCAAATAAACTATGGAAAATCTGGAAAATTACTTTTTCTACTTTTTATATTTATCTAAGCCTAAGAAAAATGAAAACTTATTTTTTTGAACCTTTTTTAATTTTTTTGTATTAAATGCTATTTAAAAGTGCTTAAAACTAATAAAAATCAAGAAAAATAGCAAAATGACTTAGAAAAATATGAAAAATTCAGGAAAACTCTAAAATAATATTAGGAAGCTATGAAAATTAGAAAAACAGGAACTTGTGTGCAAGATTATGGAGCTGATGTGAGAGTGCTTATTGAAATAAGCACTAAATAAGCCAAATGATTAAAACAGGCAACCACACTAGAACAGAAGCTATGATTAACTAAAAGTGACCAAATGAAACTCAAATCAACAAGTTATAACCACTGATTACCCAACTAACACAGATTTGATGATTATGATTTTAAGCTAAAAACAGAAAATGGTACTAACTTGCAGGCTAGAAATAAGCAACCAAATAAGCTACAAGCTAAAATCCAATTATTGATACTTCAACTAGACCTAAGTGACTACCTCTGACCAAAAGAACAGCCCTTGAAAAGCTTTTACAAGCTCTGCACAAGCTTGTAAAGAATCTGAGAAACCACTCAGTATTAATGAGTGGTGCAGGGCAACGCTAGTTTTGAGCTTAAGTTCAAGCTTATCCAGCAAGCTTAAAGCAAAAACAGATATTAGATCTTGGAAACCACCTAGAGGACTACTTGTATCCCAAAAATCAGATCCTAAAACCCTATAATGAACTGGCAACTGCTGCACTTTCTGCATAAACCCACTTTTTCACCATTTTTTGACTTTTTGAAAGAACATGGAAAGTTGACTTTTGTGAAGTTTAAATCCAATTCAATGACTGATAATGAAGTTAAATGATGTAATGAAACTTTCACAACCTTTGTTAATGACTTTTAAACACAATTTGAATGATTTGCTTCTTTAAAAATCCAACAAAGGGACTGTTGGATTCAAATGACAATTTTTTGACTTTTTATGATGTTGCAGTCCAAACTAAGACTCAAATGAGTCTATTATGGCTAAACAAACTTGCACAAACCAAAGTTATACACTGAATATACCTTTAACACCTTTTAAACTATAAATCCAAACACCCTTATAACTTACTGTTTTGAGTACAAACAAACCCAAACTCTTAACCAACTTGTAATTGTGATCAATCTAAATTAACCTAACCTAAACACTACTGAAAAGACAGATTTGAAACAGTTTTAACCACAAAATCAAACAATGCAAAGAAACTTAAAATTTCACTTACAAGAGTCCAAACCACAATGGTTAGCCAATACTGAAACAATGGACCACTAACCTATCCAAACCCCTAACCTAGCTTAATATCAACCCACATCCATAGCTGCTTCACCCATTTCCATTTCCTTTGCCATTTTTGACCCTGTTTGACTTTCTTTGACCAAAGACCAACTATGCTTAAAACTGAAACATAAGCTTATAGAAAGCTATTAGAAGCTTGTATAAGCTTATTGTAGCTTAGAATTGAGCTTTTTGAAGCTAGTAAACAAGATTTAGACTTGGAATATTTCAACAGTGGACATAAATGAGAAATGTAACAACAAACTGAAATTAGTACTTGAATTTAATTGCAATACATTTGAACACATGAGTTTGATACAATTTAACAAAATGATACAAGTTTAATACTGAATTAACACTTTTACATAAAAAACGACATAAGAAAGAAAAATAAAACTAGAAGACTCCCTCTCTTGCTTCCAAATGCTCCTTTTTATAATCCAATGTCTTTATCTCTCTTCTCTGAGCAAATCCCAACATCAATCTTGACCCTTGATTGGCTAGAACTCATCTTAGCCGTTTATGCAATTTTGGCGCCAAATCCTGTTTTGGATATCTGGGGCAGGAAAGGTGATGCATTAAATGTAGTGGGATGGTTGGTGAGGTGGGGGGGGGACAACTGGTGTGGTAGAGTGGATAATAGGTGGCTGGTGGCTGGGCATGGTGGGCACAAGGGGAGGAAAAGTGGAAAGGGGGGCGGTTTTTTGTTTGTTTAAACACTGGGTTGGTTGGGTCGGGTTGTGGGTAAAGGACCGGGTAAAGTGTTTTGGGCCAAGGTGTTTGTATTTGGGCTTGGGTTATATTAGGGTCCGGTTTGGTTAGTTTAGGATTAATAAAATAAGGACCATATGTGTAATATCTCAAAACCAAAGGACCAAATGTGTAAAGCCCCAATTCCCAAGGACCAAACATGTAACTTTATGAAGAGTAGTAAAAAGGTTGGTTTTGCCAACTTGAATAATCCAAGGGTTAATTTTTAACATTTTGAAATTCCCAAGGATTAATTTTGAACATTTTGGATTTTCAGGGACTAAAATGTAATTTTCTCAAAACTTTTAGATTTTTCACCAAAGGACTAAATATGACAATTTATGATTTTTAAAAGACCTTTGGTGACTTTTCTTTTGAAATTTTGGCTCAGGGACTATTTTGACAATTTTGAAACTGGGGGATGAAACGCAATTTTGCAAAATTGATATGTTTTTCATCTGATTTTGATATTTTTGCATTTAAAACACATAAAACACTGATTTGTGATATTTTGATCATTTTGATGTGTTTCTGAGTGTTTTCAGATGAATTTGCAGTTTATTTTGTACAAAAATGATGAGTATTTACACACTCATCAAGTGGCAAGGAGTTTGACTATCTCTGTTCTCTCCTTAATGTCGGATTGAGATAAGGTGTTTAGTTCAGCCTTTGAGTCGATGTGGTTTAGGGGGTTACGGAGTGTTTGGGAAGTAGCAGATTCCACAGTAGATACCTTTTTTCTCCAAGCCTTGATAGCACTTTTCAAGTTCTGAAACTTATGTTTAAGGATAATGGCCGAGTTCGTGTGTTGGCCAGAGCCCAGAGTTGACCAACTGTTACAAATTATGCTATCGAACTCTTCATGCAACAGCCATGAATTAAAGAACTTAAACGGTGTCGGTCCAAAATCTGTGGTGGAATTTGAGAGAAGAAGCGGACAATGATCTGAGAATTCTCTAGTCAAAGCAAGTGTATGTGCATTGGGCCACCGGTTTATATAATGGTTAGAAACAAAAATGCGGTCGATTTTACTTAATGTAGAATTATTTCTTCTCTTTATCCTATGTGGGATACGAAATTCTTTTGGTTGAGAAGTAGTGTTTACTTGTGAGTGAGGAGAATTTTAATCAATACTGAATATCTGCTCAGCGGATAGTTATCTATGGGTCGATTATCTTCTCATCTTCTCGATACTCCATCCGTCCCAAAATTATGTCTCTATTGACTTTTAAGTCTTTCTTCTTCAACTTTGACCATAATTATTTTTGTTTGTGTTATATAATACTTGATGAAAATATATGAATGTATTGGGTTTTAAATGTATTTTCATTGGTATAATTTTCATCAAGTATTATATAACACAAATAAATATATTAATGGTCAAAGTTGAATAAAAAAGACTGGTCAAAGAAAGTGGACAATAAAAAATGAGAAGGAGTATTTATATATATATATATATATATATATATATATATATATATATATATATATATATATATATATATATATATATATATATATATATATATATATATATATATATATATATATATACTATTAGAAGTTGGGGAGTGTATAAAAATACAAGATATAAATGGGTTGTTGTCAACATTTGATTGGCTCTATACAAGTGATAGTACACAAATTTTTTTGTTGGCAGCACACTATTGGCTGAAGTGTGTTTGGGAAGTTACTATTCACGCATCTCTACATACTTGCAGCCAATACACATGTATACATAACCAACACACATTCACCGCCTTAAAACACATTTCCTGAATGTTCTTCCACTTATACCCAAACTTCCTGAACCTTCATCCACAAACTAAATAGATCCGCAAAATAAAAAAATCCTTGATCTTCCTCCAAAAACTAAGGGGCCGTTTAGTTGGTGAAAAATTTTCTTATTTTTCCGTTTCCAAATTCCTAGAGAAGGTATTGGTTTTTCTTCTCTAGAAAAGAGTTGAGAATTTTGAAAACCCGTTTGGATGGATTTACATTTTTCATTTTTTAAAAAATGAAAAGAAGTTTAGATAAAACTTTTTTCAAACATTTTTTCTTTTTTAAATCAACTTTCTTTTCCATATTGGATCTTTGTACGTTTTTATTCATTTTATACGTTTTTGTACGGTTTTATACGTTTTCGTCTGTTTTTTTTTTCGTTTTTGTACGTTATCATTTGTTTTTATCCATTTTTATACGTTTCATCCGATTTTATTAAGTTTTTGACGTTTTCGTCTGTTTTTTTATGTTTTCATCTGTTTTTGTACGTTTTCGTCTGCTATTTTATGTTTAAATTAGTGGCTAATAGATGATCTGTTTTCGAGTTTGTTAAACTAATTCAATGCCGGTTTATAATACAACATAACTGTTTAAGTACAGGCCGTCTATTTTGGTGATAGTGGAGAATTTCCGGAGATTCAGAATGTGCAGTTGGGCTGCTGGTCGTGCACTACGAGATGCCTGAAAACTTTTACTAAAACACAAGGCTGATGTAAGACTTTATTGATGCCTATTTTGTATATCACAAATATATGTATGTATATCATTTTATAAGTTGTAAATGTAGTGGTGATTGTTTCGTAGCCTAATATTAAAACTGATGATGATGTTACTCCATTGTTGTCTACTGTAGATGCAGGCTCACTCCAAGCTAACTGGAACCATGATGGAACTCAAACATGATCTTCCTAGCTAATCGTTTTCTTCCTGATAGGATTTTCATGTTCTCTTTCAATAGATAACCTTCAGTAATGAGATCACTTCAGGCACATAAAAAGGTACAAAGCTACAACCATATTTCAGGTTGATATATTGACTTTTTTACATAAACATGGATCCGACGTTAGTGCAGAAAAAAAATCTAGGTGATAGGCTGAAGGATGCAATTGGTTCGTGGTTTGGAGGCTTAGAGGTCGTGCCATATATTCTTGTTGCTAATGGAGGTATAAATATAGAGAATTTGTATTTCAAAAATAATGGCTAACAGTTCCTCAAAGCATGGTTAGATTTTCTTGGGATTTTGTTTGGTATTATTATATTCAGAGAACATCCGTTGGACTTATTGATTTATTTGTTTGGTTTTCAGGAGAGTATGGTCCAGAGGGACAAAATAAATCTTCAAACGGCACACCAAGAAAACCAAACAGTCCCAGTGCCCTCTTTTGGAAGAACACATATACCTTAATCGCTATTCGCGAAGAAACTACATCAGGTATAAATTTTAACCGAGAAAATAGTATATTTGCTTAGGGATGTTTTAAAATGATATCAGCATATTTCACAATTAAAGTTAAGACGACATTAGGAATTAAACTTGAGGTAAATATGTAGTCAAATTTAAAGGCGTGATTGCTCATAGGTTGTAAATAGGTATTAAAAAAATTGTGTAGCCAATTTTTGTCAAAGGATTTTACTGTTAAGTAGCCACAAGTGAGCTGTTATTCAGTCATATATTATATGTAAGTGAAATTTTTATACATACTCGTTTGAGGCTGAAGCATATCATTTGCTTATTGCGGGTCAAAACAGACGAGTACAACTTCCCAACATGGGTGGGGTTGAGTAATGCCTCCGGGTTGAAACATGTTATGTTTTTGTATGTGTTGAAAAATTATGGTATTTCTATGTCGTTAGCGCAATCCCAAACACCCTCTAAGTTATATTTATCAGTCATATTTTTGTTGTTGCATTTGATTATAGGAATGTTTGGAAAAGTAGTTGCAATTATAGTTGCTGCATTTGCTTCTGTAAACCGTTGAAAGCCAAAACTCAGGAAAAATGACCGAGTGTGCAGAGTGAATAAATTCATTTCTTACCCGTATTTGCAAATTATACATATTCATTATATGTCCACATTTATTTGAAATCATGGTATCGACGCGTTAATCAGCCAAAGCTTTAAAGGAACCTTACATACCTTGCTGCAATTGTTGCTTTGCAACCACAAGCAACCGTTCATTCTCAGGCACATATCTCAATCATAGACTTATAGTTACCAACTAGGTTGGTAATGGTTTAATCCTCAAACTTCTAAGGTTCAGAAACATAGTGACAGATAAAAAAAATTAGCAAAAAAACGCTTATGAGATTGAAGAGCCCTAAAAAGATAGCATTTTTTTGCTGTAAAGGTAGGTTCTACGCATGTATATGTCGATTCATTTATATAGAAACACGTATCGGGTTAGATATAAAGTTTACGTGATTTAGGTTATAGTGCAGGTGTATATTTTTTGTACTATATTTTCGTAAGTCAAGTTTGATCCTTTCTATCTGTCTAATGACCGGAAATACGTTAACGGAAAAACTTTCGTTTGATCTTGATCTAAATTTTGTTGGATTGTTGTAATTTTATTTTTCTCTCTAGTCATACCTGTGAGGTGTTTGGAATGAAATTGATTCTATTTTTGTGCTTACAATTAACTACTATATGCATAGAAGCAAGTGATTAGCACAAAAGGCTTTTGAGGTCTTTTTATATGTTGTTTTTTTACATTATGGTGTGGATTGGATGTGATTGATTTGTATATTATACAGAAAGTTTTAAACACCAAGTCATTACAGAATTTCAATATGCTACTGAAACGCGAACTTAATTACAGATAATGCAGGGGAGGAGTGTAAAGATGACAAGAAAGGCAAGAGTGGTGATGGCGGATAGGTGGAGATAGGGGAGATTGGACGGCAGGCTAAACAATATTAGATTGGAATGAAGAATGAGGTGATTCAAGGTCGTATGAAGGAACTCAAAAAAACATTAAAAGCGGAAAGCAAAAGAAATAATGTTCATCAAGAATATGGTATTTCCTTGAAGAGATCTAGGCTTAGTACTAGCAATGATAAATACTATTCGTGCGATAAAACAAGCGTGGAAAAGGGTTTGTTTCAAATCCAATATCGTTTGTTGCACTGGAATAGACAAGCAAAGGGGGCACCAGCTTTGCTGTTGCGGTGCGAAGTAGTAAGCCCCCTAAGACCTACAAAGGCAAAGGTATCATGTACGTCGATGAGGTTATTAAGAAAAACCGGGGCCAGAAGTCAAAATAACATCCTGTCATCTTTTGATTTATGTTTTTGTTACATTTGCGTTCTAGGTGATGGATTGTATTCATTTGTATGTACGTGATACATGTTTTTCTATTAGTACTTTATAACGATGGAGATTGGTACATGTTTTTCTATTCTTTTGGTTTCTTGCTGCAGGAAATTGGTTGATGGTTTATGTTTTATATGTACTACGACGAGTTTGGGGAGAAGAACTCACGCAGCAACGCTACTCACCCACTCGTTGATACTAAACTAAATTCCGGTAAATTTATTAAGTGACGATGGCTATGGAGTACTCTATCACTGCACCCACACCACGAACAATATCGAAACGACTATCTCACTTATAAGGGTCTAGACTTTTGGTAAAAAAAATCTCCTTGTTGTGATCTTTTAATAACAATGTCCACACGTGCATCACATCCGTTAGAATTTTCGTTTTTAAAACACAATTCCAAAATATTTACACTTCATATCAGATTTTCCTGTATAGCAAATGTTAGTTTGACATTAACATAACAAGGAACATACACGAAAGCTTCATACTGATTCTACAATGAGTATTGAGCATACACTTTGGTATATGATGTTAAATCATTTCTTTTCTTTAACATATGTGGGATAGAAGGAGCTTTTGGTTTTTACTACAAAAACAAAAATACGGTACCTAGATACTAAAATCCCCTATGGAGTATCTATAGCCCACGCCACAAATTCATTGTGACAAGTGTCAGATAATAAAGACCCGTAAGCCCGTTGGGTTTGACCCGTTTAGTTCCTAAGTTACGTTAGCTTGTTTTTTATTTAATATCTTGTAACATTCGTTGTTTAGTGAATCTAATAATATAATTTCAGTATTCCTCTGGTTTCTACATGATATCAAGAGCTAGGTCGAAAATAAAAAGAAAAAAAGTTATTAAAAAAAAAATCGTTTTGGTTTTGCTTGGATTGGACGTTTGTTAATATGAATTTGTGTTGTTCTATTTGGGGTTATTATACATAGAAGTCACTAAAGTTTGCGCGAAATTTGTCTTAAGTCACTAAAGTTTCAAAGTTGTCATTCAGGTTACTAAACTTATGAAAGTAGTCATCCAGGTTATTAAACTTATGAAAGTTGTCATCCAGGTTACTGAACTTGTAAAGACATAACATTTATGTTACTTAACATATCAAAAAAAATATACGTAAAAATCACTTAAATTATAGACGTGTTTGCTTTTTATAGTTTAGTAACCTGGATGACAACTTTAAAACTTTAGTGACTTATAACAAATTTCGGGCAAACTTTAGTTACTTCTTTGTATAATAACCCATCTATTTGAATATCATATATATATTTTTTTTGCTAGTTCCAAGAAATCTTGCTTTTAATTCAATCTGCTTGGATGCATTTTGTTTTGTTTCGACTAATTGACATATGTTTGAATGGTTTGATCTTGGGGCCCAGTCAACAAGTTTGTTTTTTGTTTGAAATTGGTTTCGTTTGGAATGTTTTTTCCATTTGTCCGATTTCATATTAGTTTTTTAGTTCGATTTCTTGTTGGTAAATTAGATTCAATATTCATTGTTAATTGGTACTTGTTTTTGGTTCCTTAGTTCGATTTTGGTTTGGTTAGTTTGGCGGAATCTGTTTATTTTTGGGAATATATCGTGACTACTAGTAAAGATTATTTGATAGTTAATAGTTTCCTTCGACACATATGTGGTATGCAACTCCGTCTGTTTGCATCTGCCTATTTGGATCTTTGGGTCTGCATCTGGTTTCTCGCGTGGTTCTGCATCTGGTTCCACCTGGTTTTGTCTGCATCTATCTGTCTGAATGTGCCCATCTGAATTTGCATCTATCTGCCTATTCTGCTCTCGTTTATCTCCATAATTATGTTGTTCTGTTCGGAGTTTGCACCGCGTTTGCACTCTGGGACCATTCGCTTTTCGTTTGCTTTTTCAGTTTTAGTTTACTTTCTGTTTGACAAACTCTCGATGTTACCACTCCAACATTGTTAGTTTGAGAGGGTGTTAGATAAAAGCCGCCTCGCCGTCGGGTTTGGCCCAATTAGCTCCTAGGGTTTGGTTAGCTTGTTTTCTATTTAATATCTTGTACGGAGTAACATTCATTGTTCAGTGAATCTGATAATATAATTTCAGTGTTCCCCTCGTTTCTACAACAAGCAATATCAAAACAACTATTTCAATCATTCAAGTGGGAAATCTTCATCGATCCTATCTTAAACATGGAAAAACTTGTCAAAGTATTGGACCGGATGGGCTGCAAAGATATCATACTTGGCACGAAATGCAGAACCACCATTCGCCTAAGTAGATCGGTATGATAATGGCAACCGTCACAACAGCCTTCAATATCAAACGTCATCACCATAAATTCACCGAGCAGACTCATTTCACTTCTAGCTCAATCCACCATCCAAATCTTTCTTGTTGTCTCTCATATTGTGTGAAAATCACCTTTCAGTGAGACTTGATCACATTTGCAATGTATCAGAACATTTCAATTTTGGTTCTATTAGTTGGAGGTATAGCCGCATTTGCTAAGATAGCAAGAGCTGCTCAGGCGGTTTAAAGCAAGGTGTTGCTGCTGTTGGCGCCACCATGTCGTCAGGATCAAAGCAAGACGCAAAACAAGCATCCAAATAACGGGTTTTATACAGTGGTTTCTCATCTGATATGTTTTTGAGCGTAACATTAGCACATTGATTGTCATTTCGAGTATGCAAAGTTGCTTTACATGTCTGCTTAGGGATCAAGAAGATCAATAAAGCCAACTTGTATAGATAATTAGATACAAAGATATTATTTTGCGTGTGCTAAATAAGTAACTTCCGTGCTTGGTCAAGATTCGTGAGATAGAACAAATTATGTCCTCTCTTTAATGAAAAATTCTACATTTTGGCTACAAAACGTCTATGTTCAACTAACAATATGTAAACAACTATTTCATGAGAGTAGGAGAACGGAAGAGAAACATCGGTAAGACATTGTTTGAGAATCAACCGATGTCCTTGACTCGTGTATTTGTACTATTCTAACCAATATCCTTCACCGTATAGTATATTGTTTATCTTCTAAATCTACTTTGATAATTGATACTAAGTTCCATTGTAAATTTTAAGTGACAATGCAATTAGATACGAAAATCCTCCATGGAGTACTCTATCACTTATAACACAAATCCATTGTTAACAATGCGGAATAGAAGAGAAACATAGGTAAGATATTGCTCGAGAATCAACTGATGTGATTGCAATTTAATCCGCAAAGAAAAAGAAAAACATATGTGAGATCAGATGTTCCATTAGTTGATCCATTCATTATAACACTTACCGCATTTTTCAAAAAAGTTAAGGCTTCATATCAGGTTTCCGCAACTGCCATGTGCTGTGTTTACATTAACACAAACAATGACGCCTTTGAAAGCATCATATACTAATTCTAACATGTATGATGTGTATACACTTTGGTATATAAGGTAGAACCATCTCTCCTCTTTAACCTATGTGTGATAGAAAGCTCTCTAGGTTTTCACTAGAAAAACAATAATAAGGTACCTAAACTTACTCTTGATACTAAATTTCTGTATAATTTTTTAGGTGACGACGCAATTAGATACGAAGATCCCCTATGGAGTACTCCATCACCCACACCACAAATTCATTGCGTTTAAATTGATATGAATACAATCATTCTGTTTTTCATTTTCATTTTTTTAACTCATTTTAAACAAAACTTAACAAAAAAGGTTAACATAACATCATTCAAACTCACCATATAACGTTGAATAAAA
Source organism: Chrysanthemum makinoi (assembly GCA_910596185.1). Classification (NCBI taxonomy): domain Eukaryota; kingdom Viridiplantae; phylum Streptophyta; class Magnoliopsida; order Asterales; family Asteraceae; genus Chrysanthemum; species Chrysanthemum makinoi. The sequence goes on along the minus strand of OU343222.1, from coordinate 331,431,984 downwards.
TCAGTTATTATATACTCGTTAACTTTTACCGTTGTGTTTCCGTTATTTTTGTTATGGTGAACGGAATATACTAATTGATGATTACCGTCGTTATAAACGTCGGTACAGTTTTTGTGTTTGTACAATATAACATGTATTTGAATGAATATATTTGTTTTAATCCATCATTGCATGTTAATATCTATTCAACTACAGTTAAAAAAATTAACCAACGACATGACAATGAATCCAATCAATCAACATTTTGATATTCATTAAATTACATGTGTTTCTTGTTACACTCTCATGGCTTGTTATTATACTCAAGAAGAAGAGATGCTTGTAAAGTTTTAATCAAACGCACTAAACGTTAAAGGAAAGAAGGAATAAGCACCAACAGTTATGATAAGAATATGAAACAGTTTCTGCACACTTAACCTGATTATGGCCGATCACCTAGCCTTAGCTCAAGATCCAAATACTCTAGAGTAGAGTTTGGGCTACGTTTAAGAGGCAGCCTCGATTCAGATGCATCACCATCTTTTGGAAAGATAGACTGTGCTTCATGGTCTATTCGCCTTCTCTTGAAGATCAAACGACTATCATCTGCTGCATCATCCTTGTATTTAAAGATAGGTGTTTCACATTTTCTTTTATTGTTGGTGTTTAAATTGCCACCTGTGAAATTAACCTCAATCTGATGATGATCGTTGATCTTTTGTGAATTGGTGGAAATATTCGACTCAAGAAGTACTTTTGTAAAACTATTATCCTGGCGGCGTCCCAAATCGTCTATCTGAAATCTTTTTCGGGATTCAAACTTGGACCATGACAAAATGGAAGTACACTTTTGTTGTTCTTGATTAACAGAATGGGCGGTGAAAGGATGATTAATGGGAAATGTAGAAGGTCTTGGAGTTGGACCAGAAGATGAAAAGAGTTGATGATGATCCAAGTCAAAATTAGGGCTACAAATCTCATTAGGGTTTTGCAACACACATTTACCCAAAGACGTATTAGGTTCTTCAAGAATTCGACTATTGTTGTTTGGACTTGAAACTTGTTTGAGTCTTGCCCGATCTTTCCGATGAACGTTCATATGACCACCAAGAGCTTGAGCAGACCTAAACTCTCTTCTACAGAAACTACAAGTATAAGATCTTGGAGGCCATATACACCCTCCGAGCGGCCCAGCTGCATCTAGATCTTCCGCGAAAGCTTGTTCTTCCCACGATTCTCCAAACGACGATAGCCCGTGTGAATTTAAGCAAGTTCCTCCCTTTTGGATCCAATATCTTGATTGATCCATTGCTCAAAAATACAAAAACTAGCTAAAGTTGAATAGAGACAGAAGAAGGGGCAGTGTATATCTTAGTTTGAGAAAAGTAAAAGGTACATGAAGAATCTTTTGGAGAAAAGAGGACCTGTGAAGTAACAAGATATGACAAATTCATTGCTAATTAACAAAAGGATGTTATTGAGGTGGTGGGCGCTGAATGCTTGGCTGTTTTGTGTAGCAACTTTTTTGGGTTTTTGCTTAACCTTCAACACTGACAAAGTTTTCATACCCCACTTAATAATTTAAACTCAAAAGTTATCTGGAATAAATATCCTTTTCTGCCTCGTTATTCTCTTTACTCTAACTTGTGTATTATTTAGTGTCATATTCATAATTCATGGGGAGTATGTGTCATATTCATGGGGAGTATGTTAGTACTTCAAAATATTTTAAATAAGTAAAGGACAGAAAACATACTATTTGACATAATGGCATCGCTTTTACCTACTGATAATATCATATGATATCGATCAAGCAAAAAACCACAGTATTTGACATAAAAGTAAATAAGATGGCATCGCTATTACCTACAAATAATATCATATGCACGCACGGGGTTTTACATAAATTTTCATTATAATAATATTTATCATCTTTCGAAACTTATTTTCTTAAATTGTATTTATTTTGAGAAAAATGATTTTTATGCCTAAAATTTACACTTAAAGTTAGACTTAAATATATGATTAGTGCATTTGAAAAGTTGATTGGTGAGAAATGATGAAAGAGAAAAAATGTATCATACTTGTCAAAAGATAAATGGAGTAGGTCTATTAGTAGGCCTTAGAGCTCAAGGTGTGGTCTTCGCCACCCTACGCCAAAGTGACATGGCACTTTCGTTGAGCCTCGCCACCACACCGGGAGATTTCGTCATAGCTCGCCGTTGAGGAGCTCGTCGACTGCACGACGAAGCAAGTTTTCGTCCTTTTGGTACTGTTTTGTCAGTGGAGCGTTTTTTTTTTTTTTTCCAAAAAACATAAACTTGGTAATTTTTTTTATATTTGGTAATGTTTTATAAATTAGGAAGTGAAAATACATTAAACTTGTAACGTTTTATAAAACTTGTAATGTTTTATAAATTAGGAAATGAAAATACATTAAACATTGCATTGAAAATATGAATTACAAATTAATACAAAATACGATACGGAATTGAAAATGAAAATACAAATTACAATGAAAAGTATGTGCTATAACCCTCGTTGTAAGGAGAATACCCCCTCTGCAATTGTGCTCTCTTCCCACTCGTTGTACAAGTTGTTCTTGCGGCATTCTGCTTCCCTTGCTTCCTCCTCCCTACGAGCAACTTCCTCTCGTGCTCCGTTTTCTTCCATTTCTCGCAATACTTCTTCATCCTGAGCAAGTAGTTGTTGTTGTTCCTCAGTAAGTTGAAACGGATTGGCTTCGTGTTCCTAAACCGTGTTTTCGGGAAATTGTTAGGAGAAGATGTTTTCGTTGGGAAATTGTTGGGAGAAGTTTTCTTAAGACATTGTTGAGAATCTGTAATAAGAAGTTGTGTGTGTGAGAAACAAATTGGGTATATACAGGGAAATTTTTGAATTTAAATTTGAATTTTGAATCCTCCTACTCGTACTGTAACCTTTCATTTGAAATTGAATTCTGAAATAGAATTTGAATTTTGATTTTGAATTTGAATTTTGAATCCTCCCGCTCCTACTGTTTCAAACGGCTATTTTCCCTTATAAATAACATACCATAATACAATATTTTCACACACTTCTATTTTGAATTTGAATTAGAAATGAATACTCATTGGTTAAAGGAAGAAAAAAACTTGCTAGCGGAAGTTTAGGTCGTAGTTTCCCAAGACATAAACATCGGAAATGACCGTTCCGAATAGCCCTTTTGGAACCAGGTTGTCGACATGTTCAACAATCAGTCTGACGGTGACAATCATAACAAAAATATGGTCACGGGTAAATGGACAAAACTTAACAGTGAATGTCAAAAATTCAACGTTACTTACAAACATTTGCAGCGTACAAGCAGGAAAAATGACAATGATCATCTCGAGAATGCAAAGACCATTTTTGAACAATGCTTTGGTGGGAGAAGCTTCCAATATGTTCACGTGTGGGAGGTTTTGAGAAACTACGTCAAATGGGACATGAAATGCTTAACGGTGTTGTATGATTTTTTTTCCGTATCGTGTTTTTCTTCCGTATCGTTTTTTGCTTTTCGTATCTTTATTTTAAGTTTTGTATGTTTTTAATATGTTGTATTGTATTTTTAATTTTAATGAATTGTTTTTATGTTATTTAAAAAATTGAATAAAAAGATAAAATAGAAAGTGGTAGGACCCAAATGAGTAAGTTGTGGTTAGTTGTGATAAGGGGTTGTAGAATAGGTTATGTTATAATGATGTGGCACCCCGTGAGACCCAAATAAGGAGGTGAAGTTGCTCAGTACACCTAGAGCTCTTATTGTTAGACTACTCGGCAAAGGGGGCACTCGTTCACCTAGTTTCACAATTCACGCGCGATATATCTTGGCCAAAAACATAATTGACGCGCGAGTTTGGCATTTCGAGGCACACAAAGGTGACCAGTTCACCTAGTTACATTGGGTGTGATGTGGGCCCAGCTCTTTTCTTTTATAGTTTTTTATTTTGTTTGTGGGATATTTAGTGGGGTATATTTTTATAAAGTGGGTATTATAATGAAAGGTGAGGGTAAGGTGACATTGTCCACAAATAAGTGAGTGGGTGTGAGGGGAAGTGAGAGGAGAGAGAAAACTGAGGTGGCGCTGAGATGTAAGGTGAAAATGTTGCTTCCTTGTCTTCTAGTCTTAGGCTTATATATCATCACTCTTATTTTAATATCATAGTAACTCGTACTTTCATTTGGTATTTATTATTCCATTGATAATAATGTTAGTTGTACTAACTTTTAAACCCGCGCATACTTTTTTATAAAATTGTGCAGAATATTTTTTCGTTAACAATTTGTAAAATTATGTAAAATATTTAAACCTGTGCATACTTTTCTATAAAATTATTTATAACACTCATGTATGCACGAGTTTTTATATAAATTTTTCATTATGTATTATCTATATATTTTGCCGTTAATAATAATTTTAGCCGTATTTAATTTTTAAATCCATATATGCACGAGTTAAACAACATGAGTCGTTATTGAACAAGGGTTGTAAAAAAAATTATGTTTCTGGATATCTTTATTTAAACTCATAAAGATGAATAGCATGACTCGTTTGTATATGTACAATATTCTGTATTCATTTAAATATCAAAGTAACTAGCTTGTATTGTAATTTGATATTTACAATCTAGTACATATACATTAATTTAATGTGCAATGATAATAAATCTATAAATTACAATAACATAAGTTGTTGTTTTTTTACAAAAATATAATGTTTAAGGGGTATAATGTTTAGGGTGGATTTATTAAATTTATAAACTTATTATAAAAACATGTAAATTGATAGAGGAGAGTTATTTTATATATCAAACTTCTCTCACATACCAAAAGACATATCTCAGCTATTTATTTTATTTTTTTGAGAAAAAAAAGGGTGATTAATAAATATTTAAATTAAAAATTCAGTTACACCTATTTTTTTATAATTTAAATATTTCATGAACCATTTATCGTTCGACAAAACAAATTATACCGTTACGAAGAGCATTTATTTATCTTTTTACAGCCGAGCACTTTGATATACTTTCGACAAACATTTTTTGGTCATTTTTTCAAGTTTTATTTACGGTATTGAAATCCACATGACATATCACATGTGATTTAACACTAATATCGAAGTTCGAACACTAAACATATGCACTAAGCTTTGACATAAGTGTTTGTCTAAAAATGAAAAATGTTTCCCTTTTTTTGCAAAGAAAAACACACATTCATGGCTTTCCAACCATATATCACACACTGTATTCAAATTGTATATTATAGCAGTTCATTCGTAAAATTTCTATAATCACATGTGATAACAACACGTGTAGTAAAAGTCACATGTGTTTAATCAAATGAATTAACTCGATTAATTTACAACTCGAAATATAATTTGTTATATATGGTTGAATATCTAGTTTTCAAGAAAAAAATGGTGAAACTTATAAAATATTGTAGAAAAAGGTTAAGCTCATGTTATAAGATGTTTAGATATTCAAATATTCAAATTAATGTTTAACCACATGTGATTTCTTTTGCAAATTTCAATAACGCCAAAAAAAAAGAAAAAAAAAGACGAAAAAAAGTGAAAAAGAAAAAAAAAATTGCCGAAAGTATATCAACATGCCCGTCTATACAAAGAAAATTAAATGTTCGTCGCGATGGTGTAATTTTTTCGTTTAACGATTAGCGGTTTAAAATATATTATTTTTTGAAAAGAAAAAAATGAGGTGAAAGTGAGTTTGTTATATAATCTAAAAAATAAATGGCTATGATTGATCCCTTGATTCATATGTAAATGTTTGATATGTAAATAAACCTAAATATTAAGTTCATATACTTTATATAAACCTAAATCAAATTGATAAATATTTTTAAGTTCATATACTTTATATAAATATTAATGACTAGAGTTTTATTAATTACTTCATCTTTTTGCATTTTCATTTTCAACATACGTATGTATAGTAAGTACATTAGAATTGACGATAAGAATTTAATATTGTATATCCCAAAACGCAAAGCCATTATATTAAAAAACGAGTTCAACATTTTCTTGTTATTTAACTTCATTTCCTAACAAATGAAAGACTGTGGGACCTAAAGGGTCTGTCACTCTGATGGGTATATTCCTAGTGAGATTATCTTATGATAATTTGAAGTCCAACAAAGAGTTATAGGGAAGGAGGTAACATGGTCATCTTTTGGAATGAGGCTTAATGTGTTATGTGTTTTGCAGGTTTGCAAATATACTAAAGACATAGATTTGTCTTTTTACATACAAACAATTGATGTCATAAGATTTTAATATTTGCCAAAAGATTCATAATACAAGTTGGAGAACTAAAACCCAGTCAAAACAAATAACCATGTTTAGATCGAGTTGTCATTATTTTGATAAAATTTTAAGGGTAATTATCAAAAAAAATGTAAGTATGGTTGTCCCTAGTGTTGCGCCGAGGGAAACCACCATTCGAGCACCTTTACAATTTTAGTAGTAATGATAACAACATAAAGTGTGTTAGAAAAAGGTTTCAATTTGTTCACTAAATGAGAATATGGGTTGTCGCACGTTAAGGCGGAGCATTTTAAACGACATTTATTTGATATGAATATTGTTTGCGAAGAGCAGAAGAATAAAAATTGTGTATCCTTTAATAGTTACCTTCTCTCTCATACCCTTTAAAATTGTGTAATTTACGTAGAAAGCATTGCAGTTTTGGTTTTCACCTACACGTCTTAGGATGCGTTTGGTTTGCTACAAGAAATTACTATTGATAATGATATCATTATTATAGGGTGTAATTGAAATAAAGATATTATTTTTGATATTATTGTTTGGTTTGTTAATATGATATGGGTATTGATTTCACAAAATGGGCCAATTTACTAATTTTTTCAAGTATAATAAAGGGCTAATGACCTGTAAACGTATCAGACTTGTCATGATTTTTTTCTATATGTATCATATAATTTTTTTTGCTAATTTATGTACTAAACTTGCATTTTTTTTTGTGATCATTTTGCCTCTCATTTCATTAACCCAAGAGGGGCAAAATGGTCATAAAATACACAAAAAATACCAAAAATGCAAGTTTAGTACATACAATAGCAAAAAAAATGTGTTCGATACATATAGAAAAAAATCATAACAATTGTGATACATTATCTTGTAGAGGCACTTTATTTTGCATACTCAAAAATCCTTGCATACTAGGGGATAAATTCCCACATTTCATTTAGTTTGATCTAATGATGGTGATTAACCTAAGATTTAATATGTCTAAACCTAAGTCCATGTTTTTTTTTTGTCTTTTTCTTTTCTTTTTGTCTTTCTTATTTATTTTCTCATTATTTGTATTTTTATTAACCACTTTTTTTAATTTCACGTTTTTTTTTCTTTTCATTTTCGTCAGTTTTCATACGTTTTTGTCCGTTTTTTCCGCTTTTTATACGTTTTTGTCTGTTTTCATACGTTTTCGTCCGTTCTCTTACGTTTCGTCTGTTTTTTTACGTTTTCGTCTGTTTTCAAACGTTTTCGTCTGTTTTCTTACGTTTTCATCCGTTTTCGTCCGTTTTCGTCAATCTTGTTACGTTTTCGTCTGTTTTCTTACGTTTTCGTCCGTTTTCATACGTTTTCATCCGTTTACATACGTTGTCGTCCGTTTTCTTACGTTTTCATACGTTTTCGTCCGTTTTCTTACGTTTTCGTCTGTTTTCTTACATTTTCTTCTGTTTCTTACGCTTTTTTTTCCGTTTTCGTCCGTTTTCATACGTTTTCGTCCGTTTTTGTCCGTTTTCATACGTTTTCGCCTGTTTTCTTACATTTTCGTCAGTTTTCTTACGTTTTCGTCCGTTTTAGTATGTTTTCGTGTGTTTTCTTACGTTTTTGTCCGTTTTCTTACGTTTTCATCGGTTTTCATAGGTTTATATACGCTTTCGTCCGTTTTTTACGATTTCGTCCATTTTTAGACGCTTTCATCTGTTTTCAGACGATTTCTTCCGTTTTCATACGTTTTCGTTCATTTTCATCTGTTTTTATATTTTCGTCCGTTTTCAGACGCTTTTTTTCCGTTTTCATACGTTTTTATACGCTTTTCATTCATTTTTATACGTTTTTGTCCGTTTCATACTTTTTCGTCCGTTTTTTTGCAGCTTTTTATACGTTTTCGTCTATTTTCATGTGTTTTCATGCTTATTATTAAACTTTATTATATTACATGTCTAATATCAATTGTGATATTTTATTATAAAAAAGTTAATGTCTAATATCACTTGTGATATTTCATAAACAAACAAGTATGTTTTTTAACCATTAATATCACCTGAGATATTTCAATGCTCTGTATATTTGTATATATTATCACCTATGTGTTTTCTAATATTTTTATAAATTTCAGTTACAAGTTAGTTTTTATGCCTTTCATCGCAATTGACAAGCGCACATTTTTTTAATGCAACCAATGTTATCTATCACTTGTGATATTATACTCTTAGTAGAAATAAAATGGTTAAACTCTTTAGGTGAATTCTTATTTTGTTCAAAAAAATGCTAATTTAATGCAACACTTGTTTGATTTTGAGAATATGTCAAGTCTATATTTTCATAGTTTGCTTCCTTTTTATTCATTTTGATATTTTTAAGTGACACTTATTTATCTCTTGTGATATAACATTGTAAGAAAGATGAAGAGTATTACACATGTTCATCATATATGTGTTATCAGTTGTGATACTCAACTAAGAATGTGAAATATTAAATTCATACCAAATATGATAAGAATTTAGTATTTTACCAAGTATATATGAAAGAAATGAAAATAAACATCACTTATTATATTACTCTGATGATTTTGTTCATTTTTCTTATTTGTGTTTTTTAAAATATTTAGGAAGATTTTTGTGTTTTATGATAATATGAAATATTAGAAAAGGTGTTTAACTGAAGACAAGAAATGTTATGAAACTTTTGTTAGACTTGTGGTGAATTTTTCTATTTAATCGATACATTGTGCATGTTTTAGATAAGTTTTATAGCGGAATTTAAAAATATCTATGGTTGAATCAACAAACTAAAGAAGTTATGGTTGAAGAAAGCACACATCTTTATAAACAAACTGAGTAAGCTCAAAGACCTGTGATATCACCTCACTTGTGATATCACATGATATCACAGGTGATATCACATGATATCACAACTGATATCATTGGTGATATCACAAGTGATATAAACTATTATATCACACATGCTATCACCGATAATATCACACATGATATCACAGGTGATATCAACGGTGTTATCACACATGATATCATGTGTGATATCACAAGTGAGGTGATATCACCTATGATATCACAAGTGTTTGAGCTTCCTCAGTTTGTTTATAAAGATGTGTGTTATCTTCAACCATAGCTTATTTAGTTTGCTGATTCAATCATAGATATTTTCAAATCCCGCTATAAAACCTATCAAAACATGCACAATGTGTCCATTAAATAGAAAAATCCACCACAAGTCTAACAAAAGTATTATAACATCTCTTGTTTTGAGTTGAACAACTTTTCTAATATTTCATAATATCATAAAACACAAAAATCTTCCTAAATATTTTCAAAAACATAACCATCACATTCTTAGTTGAGTATCACAACTGATAACACGTACAAGATGAAGAATGTAATACTTTTCATCTTCCTTACAGTGTTATATCACAAGAGATAAATAAGTGTCACTTACAAATATCAAAATGAAAACGTCTGAAAACGGACAAAAACGTATTAAATCGAATAAAAAACGTATAAAAGCGTATGAAAACGGACAAAAACGTCTGAAAACGGACAAAAACGTATAAAAACGGATGAAAACGTCTAAAGCGACTAAAACGTCTAAAATGGATGAAAACGTAAAAAACATGACGAATGGCGTCAAAGCGGGGACGGGGAAAACGTATAAAAAGGGTGGAAAATACATGAAAACGTAAAAATACAGACGAAAACGTCTAAAAACGGACGAAAATACATGAAAAGCTAAAAAACATACAAAAACGTATGAAAATAGCCAAAAGCGCGTAAGAAAACGGACGAAAATGTAAGAAACAGATGAAAACGATGAAGCATAAAACATGTGCAAAACGTATGTAAAATGGACGAAAACGTATGAAAACGAACGAAAACGTAAGAAAATGGACAAAAACTAACGAAAACATAAGAAAACAGACGAAAACGTATGAAAACGGACGTAAACGGGCGAAAACGTAAGAAAATAGATGAAAACGTATGAAAACAGACGAAAACGTATAAAACGGACGAAAACGTCTGAAAACAGACGAAAATGTCTAAAAATGGACGAAAACGTAAAAAACGGATAAAAACAGAGGAAAACGTATATAAACGTATGAAAGCGTCAGAAAATGGACGAAAACGGATGTAAACGTACGAATACGGATGAAAACAGATGTAAACGTAGAAAAAAGGATGAAAACATATGAACACGGACGAAAACGTATAAAAACGAACGAAAACGTATGAATACAGATGAAAACGTATGAAAGCGAAATAAAACTTGAATAAAAAAAACGTGAATTAAAAAAAATGATTTTAAATTAAAACGTGAATTCAAAAAAAAAAGAAAAGAAAAAAAATGTTAATAAATAAGAAACACAAAAAGACAAAGAAGAAGGAGAAAAAAAAACATGGACTTAGGTTTCCAAATTAAATCTTAGGTTTATCCCCACCATTAGATTAAACTAGATGGATGATGGGGATTTATCCCTTGATAAGCACCAAAATAAGAGTAACCATTTGAAAATTCCTCTTATCTTGTAATTAGCCCTATAATAAAACATAAATTTGAACATAGTCATGGCTTTTTGTTTTATGTGATGAAAAATAAATAAAGCAAAAGGACCCACAAGGACTCCTTATGAAACCCTCCTCTTACCACTTGAATGGTTCTATGAATTTGAAATCATAGTTTGAGTTTGACTGTAATAGTAGTAAGGCAAACATTTGCTTAGTTTTGCTTCAAACTAAAACACGTTGTTTTGATATTCACAAATCACACACACACACACACACACATATATATATATATATATATATATATATATATATATATATATATATATATATATATATATATATATATAATCTAGATCAAATAAGATCATACTTAAAGTTGTTAAAATGAGATCGAACTAAAATTTGACAAGAGATACTCTCCTTACAATAAAAATAATTTTTTATTTACTACAACTAAAATTGTTAAAGTTTCGATAAATTTCTTTTTAAAATTTACGAAACCTAGGTGATACACCTAGGTGATACACTTTAAAATATATATATGTGTGTGTGTGTGTGTGTGTGTGTGTGTGTGTGTGTGTGGGGATAACACATGTGACTGAGTATTGTTCTGGTATATAATGGATAATCGTTTCTTCTCTTTGCGTATGTGGGATAAAAGCTTTCTATGTTTTCACCACAAAAACGATGATCAATACCAAATATGTGCTCATTAATGGTTTATCTTTTGGATCTACTCCAATAATTGATACTAAGTTCCCGTATAATTATGAAAGAGTAAACTGCAAAATACATCCTTGTGGTTTACAATTTCTGACATCTTACATCCCTGTCAGAAACAATTGGCACCTTACATCCTTCGTTAGCCAAAAGTTTAACATCATACATCTCTCGTTTACAATGAGGACTAACGGTGCAAATTGTTTCGCCGTTATCACTTAAAGAGATAGAAAATAATACACCGTTAGCCTTCAGGACTAATGGTATTTGCACCGTTAGTACTATTTTTACGTTATTATCCTTTTGTTTTTTTTGCATTTTATCCCTTTTTTGTACGTTTTTTGTACTTTTTATCCGTTTTTTGTACATTTTATTCGTTTTTTGTACGTTTTATCCGTCTTTGTCACTTTTTGTAACGTTTTCTCTGTTTTTTGTACGTTTTAATCAGTTTTTTATGTTTTATCCATTTGTTGTACGTTTTATCCATTTTTATCCATTTTTTGTACGTTTTTACAGTCTTTTTTGTACGTTTTATCCATTTTTACAATTTTATCGGTTTTTTGTATGTTTTATCCGTTTTTTACGTTTTTTGTATTTATCCGTTTTTTGTCCCTTTCTTTTTTACGTTTTCTCCGTTTTTTGTATGTTTTATATGGTTTTTTTTTACAATTTATCTGTTTTGTACGTTTTATTCGTTTTTTGTATGTTTTATATGGTTTTTTTTTACAATTTATCTGTTTTTGTACGTTTTATCCGTTTTTGTCCCTTTTTTTTATCTTTTTTTCGTTTTTGTACGTTATTATCAATTTTTTTTTACGTTTTATCCATCTTTAGTACGTTTTATCCATTTTGTACGTTTTTTGTACGTAATATCCATTTTTTGTACGTTTTTATCAGTTTTTTACGCTTTATTCATTTTTTGTGCGTTTTTATCCGTTTTTTCCACTTTTTATCCATCTTTTACGATTTTATCCGTTTTTTGTACGTTTTGTCTATTTTTTATGTTTTTATCCATCTTTTGTACGTTTTATCATTTTTTTAGGTTTTCATCTGTTTTTTGTACGTTTTATCCTTTTTTTCGATTTATCCGTTTTTTGTACGTTTTTATCCGTTTTTATCCCGTTTTAACTGTTTCTTTACGCTTTTATCCGTTTTTTTTTTTATGTTTTTATCTGTTTTATAAATACAAAAAAGGATAAAATCGTACAAAAATGGATAAAACATTTTATCCATTTTTTGTACATTTTATACGTTTTTATCAGTTTTTTTTACGTTTTATCCGTTTTGTACGGTTAAAATGTACAAAAACGTACGTTTTTTTACGTAAAAACGTAAAAAATACGTATTTTATGGATAAAAACGTACAAATAACGGATAAAAACGTAAAAAAGTGATTAAATGTACAAAAAACTGATAAAAATGTAAAAAAACGTACAAAACGTACAAAAAATAGATAAAACGTACAAAAAACGGATAAAACTTACAAAAACGAATATAAATGTAAAAAACGGATAAAACGTACAGAAAGACGGTAAAAACGTACAAAAAACAGATAAAAACATAAAAAATTTATAAAACGTACAAAAAACGGATAAAACGTAAAAAAAATGATTAAAACGTACAAAAAGGGAGAAAACGTAAAAAAAAGGATAAAACGGATAGAACGTACAAACAACGTTAAAAAACGGATAAAACATACAAAAAAGTGAAAAACGGATAAAAACGTACAAAAAACGGATAAAATGTAAAATAATAATAATAATAATAATAATAATAATAATAATAATAATAATAATAATAAAAAACTGCTAAAAACGTACAAAAAAAGGGACAAAAATGGATAAAATGTAAAAAAAATGTAAAAGAACAGATAAACGCACAAAAAACTGATAAAAATGTAAAAAATAAAAATAAAGGATAAAACGTATAAAACGACGGTAAAGTGTATATAAAACGGATAAAAACGTAAAAAAAATGGATAAAACGTAAAAAACGGATAAAAACGTACAAAAACATAAAAATGTACAAAAACCTCTGTTGTAAAAATCGGCCCAGGCGGCCGATTAATCTCCGCATAATCGCTGATCACTCACTAAACGCCTTGATTTATCATAATCGGCCTATTTAATCGGTTTGGTCAAAGATCACTTAAAAATCAGTCAACAGCCGATTAATCGGACAAAATTGGTCTAATCGGATTAATCGGACAAAAGCGCTTAAAAATTGGTCAACAAAATCGCTTAAAAATTGGACAAAATCACTTAAAAATCGGTCAACAAACCGATTAATCGGACAAAATCGGTCAAAGATCGCTTAAAAATGGTCAAAAAACCGAGTAATATTTATGTTTGACTTTGAATTTTGAAGAATTGTATATTATGTCTATATTTGAACATTTGAAGTATTTGAAATTTGATGCAATACGCTTATCCCATACATATAAAATAAGAGGAAAGTTATTTTACATATCAAATTTTTCTTACATACCAAGGGATTCATCTCCATCATTTATCTAAAAAGAAATAAATTGATGAGATTAAAATCATTTTATTATTTCACATATTTTTTATAATTTAAATATCTCTTAAACCGTTAATCGTTAAGTGAAAATATTTACACCATCGCGAAGAGAATTTAATTATCTTTCTATAGACGGACACTTTGATATATTTTCAAAAAAAGAAATCAATTGCTGAGATTAAAATCATTTTATTATTTCACATATTTTTTATAATTTAAATATCTTTTAAACCGTTAATCGTTAAGTGAAAATATTTACACCATCGCGAAGAGCATTTAATTATCTTTCTATAGACGGGCACTTTGATATACTTTTGAAAAAAGAAAAAAAATTAGTTTTTTTCACGTTTTTTCGTCTTTTTTTACGTTACTTGAAATTTGCATGAAAAAAATCATATATGATTAAACACTAATTTTAATATCACATGTGATATTACATATCATATATGATATAACACTAATATCACATGTGATATTCAAATTAGTGTTTAATCATATATGATTTTTCTAATGCAAATTTTAGTAACGTTAAAAAAACGAAAAAGCTTAAAAAAAACGTGAAAAATAAGAAAAAAAAAAATTATCGAAAGTATATCAAAGTGCCTATCTATAGAAAGATAATTAAATGTTAAATCGCAATGATATTTTGCTTAACGATTAACGGTTTAATAATATTTGAAAAAAGAGGATATTTTAAATTGTTGGGATTAATCTCATCCATTAGATCAAATAAAAATGAATTGTGAAGATTGATCCCTTAGTATGTAAATAATATTTTGTTCTCAAATGATCTTAAATCATAAAATAATATAATATCTAAATTTACATTTTTGTGCATAAAAATTCCAATCCGTTTAATTCACGATTAATCCCCGCCTAACCGATTAATCGTTAGGCCCTACCCAACCGCCTCACTAGCGCTTAGCGATTTTTACAACCTTGAAAAGGGATAAAATGCACGAAAAAAGGGATAAAACGCACAAAAAACGGAGAAAAACGTAAAAAGATGACTAACGGTGCAAATACCATTAGTCTTGAAGGTTAACGGTGTAATATTTTCTATCTCGTTAAGAGATAACGGGGAAATAATTTGCACTGTTAGTCCTCATTGTAAACAAAAGATGTATGATGTTAAATGTTTAACTAACGAAGGATGTAAGGTGCCAATTGTTTCTGACAGAGATGTAAGATATCAGAAATTGCAAACCACGTAAATGTATTTTGCAATTTACTCATTATAAAATGATGAAAAATAAAATCGAAGATCCCCTGCGAAGAACTGTATCACCCACACCACAAATTCATTGATCCAAACAATACTGAAACACTTTCATTTTAGTGGGGGACCAGCAAAGAGAAACGTAAGTGAGACATTGTTCCGAACTTTAATTGAAATGTTACTATTTAGATGAGCTAATCTTCATCTATACAATCTTAAACAATAGAAAATTTTGTCCGAGTATCTGAACCCAAGGTCCGCAAAGATTCCATGCTCGGCACGTAATGCATAACCACCATTTGCCTTATATCAATAAAAGGAAACCGACACAGCAGCCTTCAACATCATCACCACAGATTCCTAGTCAGCCCATCGAGCGGACTCATTTCACCTCTAGCTCAATCCATTATTTGTTATTTCCATATTTTTCTTCTTTCATTGTCACCACCTCTTACATTGCCGCACTGTTCTTGAATGGTGAATGCGACAACATTTTATTCAGTTAACAGAATGCTTGATGAGAAAAACTTTGTACAGTTAAAGTAAAATTGACTTCCTATCAAGTTCATAATCATTAGAGTGCTTGTTGTTTACAAAGAGAATCAGATGTGAATTTATGTTTCTATTACAGTTTCGAGATCTTATGTTCCCGAATCCATGAAGCAAGGGCGCGGTAAGTTTCAAAAAACATGACCAATTCACAAAACACACCTTACGCAAGATATTACCTTAAGTGGTGCTAGGTATCCATCATATCATATGTAAAAATCAAAGTTATAAATAGCGTGAGGCGTGACGTGGCAAACGTGATCAGTCTCACGTCTTTCTTGGTAGAAATGAAGGCTTTGCGTTTATAAGGAGTGGCATAAGGCGGCCCAAAGTATGAAAATATTTATATATTCATATCATAATTCATATATATCGAGTTTACAAAAACATGTGGCATAAGGCGGCATGACGTGACGGCATGACCAAGCCTCACGCCTTTGCGGAGCCTTTGCGAGCCTTTTAGAACAGTGGTAAAAATTATCGTCTTAAAAAGACATCATGTCTTCCGCAAGTGTGCCGACTTTCCTCATGTATCCAGAGAATTTTGGAAGTACCGGTTAACACAAGCAAAGGATAAATACTACTACTGTGAAGACTTGTCGATAAAACAAGGACAGAATAAAAGATTTTTCACTAGTGCATACGTCCCACAACAATGAAAATAAATTCCTCCTAGCACTTTGGAAAGCCACGCTAACATATGCTCGGCACCAACACAAAAAAAATGGTACATTCTTAAGAGAATGCCAAGCAAGATCCAGAAAGAAAAATGACAATCCTAACACATTTTACCCTTTTAAGTGATTCAACATGGCAACTTAACAATACCTAACCCGAGCGGAAAAAAATGTAATCCAATCAGAGGCTACTACTGCTGCTTGCACTCGGGAGGTCTCTCGGCTTCACCACCAGCAGCTGTATTGCCACCCTTCTGCAGTTCACAGCAACATACTTGTAAGACAAATTCTTAAAAATCAGCATCGATGACTTTAATATACACAAATTGAAGTTAAATTACCTTGGATCCAGATGACTGCTTGCATGAAACACATTATAAACAATGAATTAGCATGTTCCCAAAAGCGAAGCATAAAAGAATATTAAAGGTGGCAAATTAGGCGGGTTGGGTATTTAGTTTGGTCAAAACACTTTATGATCTGAAATAAAACTTTGTGCAACTTTTTTTAACCTATCTGCCATGTTTCAGGAGCTAGCTACTTTTTCTACCCATAAGACCCATTGAATGTAAAACATGACCTAAATCCACCCACTCATAATTAAATGGTTAAAAATTGCCACCTCTAAGTGATAAAAACTGTAAAGAAAATGTCACCTTCTTTTTGGTCTTGGTCTCTTCTTCGTCCTCATCGTCTTCATCATCCTCGTCGTCATCATCCTCAATCTCATCATCATCCTCATCATCTTCATCACCTTCATCATCATCATCATCAAAACCTCCAAAGTCCTCTTGATTAGCCTCGCCCGTAAACCATGAAACAGCATGCGGGATTATCTTGTCTCTTATGGTTGAACTGCAATAAAAGTAGGACAGATATGGTGTCACGTCGATTCAAGCATCTAGAACAAAGACAATTCTGACTTTAACAAGTCAAACAAATAACATTACTCCATACTCACCCGATATCATAGTCTTGCTCCATCTGGTTTTGAAGTTCTTCAGCCTGCAATGAACACCCGTAGACGTTAAACACTTAACAAGAACTATAAATGGAAACCGCAAAAAATTTATGTCATTTTGAAAACCTATACACAATTAATATGTTGATTTTGATTAAAAATTAACAACGATAATCCAAAAATGTAACTACGTTAATTGGGCGACTTTTAACTTGATTAACATGTTACCCGTTTAATTTTTTTATTCGACTGTTTGAAACGAAAAACAACACCAAACTGACCCACTCATCAGTAAATGGGTCAAACTTGCTGCGTCTATTAAAAATCAACAGTTCCGGTATTCAATTTTGTAAGATCTTACCATATCTTCTTCGATCTCTTCTTCATCATCAGGCACCTCTGGTGGGCTGAAAAAGTTGAAGAAACTTTCACAGTCCTCAGTCTTTGTGATCGGTTTAGCATTCTTCGATCCCTTCTTTGGCTTCTTTTTGAGGATCTTCTTAGTCAAACATTTTCCAGGTAGCCAATCAATGGTTGTCCTGCAAAGTGTCGATATAACGTGAGCTTACCTATATTACACCCCTACTAAAACTTGTGAAATAAAGCAAATGAGAATAATAGGTTACCCAATTGCTTTCTCCAAAATAGGCTCGTCATCATCAATCATATGGTATACTTTTGTCAAAACAGAGTTGGTAAAGAATGGATTTGTATCAAAGAAAAACTCAAGCTTAAAACCCTTAGGATCATCCATACGACACCACTTGATATCTTTCAGATATTTGAGAGCTTCTTCATCTCGCTATGTGATCTGTTACAAACCACAATCAAAATCAGTGACGTCAATACACAAACTGTACTATCATGATACACATGCAACAAAAGTACAGGTTAGTAAAACAGAGTTTTTACCTCTTCCGCCGTAATTTCGTTATGCTTCATTGCAGTTAGCCAAAACTCAGGCACACCCTTTTCTGCAAATAATTATAAAATAATGAAGGCACTTGTCAATGACCGAAAGTTCAAAATATAAGAAACAATAGACGTAACCTCATGATGTTGCTCAAAGACTGAAATAATAGAGTGAAATACAGAATATCTTTTACCTGTATCATCTGTCTGGTCCATTTCATCTTCCTCCTTTGCTCCATCAACTTCAACAGCGCCAGTCACTATATCATGTCTCTACAGTTATGATATAAAAGGAATTAGCATACAAAGTGACACATTAGTTAATAGACCAACAAAACCATTGTAGAAATTTAGAAATCACAGATTGTTTTACATCCACGTGTAGTTGGTGATGCTGAACAGTACACATAGTAGATGTTTGTAAGACATGCTATCAGCAACAAGCTTAACGGTTCATTGGGAAGCTATTTCCATGCAAAGGCTCACATATTCTACTATTCTAGGGTGAGAACATAGATGTTTGTTATTAACATTGGTTAATGAACATTGTATTATAATAATTGTGTTAAAAACTTTTCTTAATTATTAATTACAAGCATGTGTAATTATAGCTAAATAGCAGCTACTTAACATTCTCTTCCCTAGCTCCTTTATAATACTCTATTGTTCTTTTCTTCCTATGGTGATGTAGCGTCGGCAAGTTAGCATTATAAAAAATTCAGATGTCAGAATAGTTGATCCCATAAAATACTATTATTAAATCATTTGACGGTACTGCCCTCCTACCCACCTGTTAAAACTAAGCACAGTCAACCTATTCAACATACAGTCTATTTAATAAAGCAATTGAAAAACCAGCATATTCAATATGAAATTTATCTAATAAAGATATATAACAATAATGACTAAATATGAAATTATCATGTCTCTTCACCTTTGAATACAACGGTGCATATAGTTTCTGGTATTTTGCTTCTAGTGCAGCTCTTTCTTCAAAAAACTTTGCCTCTAGCTCATCATGTTCACTCTGCGAAATAAGAAAAATATTATCAGCGCCTTGACATAGTATGGGGGAAGTAAAAACACCTCAGACCACACTAGAATAAAGATCACGAATAGAATATTAATAACTGCAATGATAAAACAGACAGTAAAACACAAGGTAGTCCTCGAGCATGTGAGCTATAATCTAGATAAAAAATCCAGTGCTCTAAAAATCAGGCTAAGGTAACACGGTAACAAGGTCAGAGCAAGTATTGACACCTAGAGTTGTTTTCAGCATTAGCCCGCGTATGGTATATTCATAAGAACCTCGACTGTCCAAAATAACCCGTTCCAGTTTCTCTTTTTAACTATTTACAGACTACAGTAATACCGTCTCTTCTATATATAAACCAAGCAAAAGAAAACAATGAGAGTTGATGTCAGTTAACCTATGGACTAAGTCAAGAGCCTGCTGAGTTCTATTTTTTTAGAAAACAGTTATACAATCTGTGAGTATAAAATGCTGCATTCACAGTGTCTCCACACCATAAAATCTCATAATATGAAATCAGACAAGTTCCAAAACCAGCACAATCATATTATAACTTCATACATCAGATAACAAGCAGCAAATAAGACTATAAGAAATATAAACAAATCTTATTGATATGGTTATAACATCCTTTACCTGAATGCTTCTCAAGACCTCAACTCGCTTCCTGACAGTAGGCGTCAAATTCTCAAGAATATCCGAGTCTGTTGCCCCTATGCTTTTAAGTTGATTCTACAAAACACAGACACACAGTCAATTCAAATTACAAACTCGCAATAAAGTTAACTAATAATCACAGTCATATTCAACTACACAACCTATATTACTAAGTCAAATATTAATAGCATGTGCAATTTTTTTTTATACCCACACATCATATACACAATCTTACTAAATTAAACACTCAGCGGAAATAATTGATCGATAATCACTACCAAAAACACACACTTGCACACTTACAGATTCAAATACACAACCTACATTACAAAATTAAACACTCATGTATATAACTAACCGATAATCACTAACAAACGCACACATAAGTCAAAATCATATACACAAATAATATTTACAAAATAAAAAACTGGCGGATAAAATAAACTGATAATCACTACCTAATGCACACAGTGAAAATAAGTTTCGACCTACCTATATTACAAAACTAACCATGCACATATATAATTAACCGATAATCACTGCCTAACACACAGAGTAAAAACAAATTTTAGCCTATATTACAAAACTAAACACTCAGAGATTATCACTACCAAACACACACACTAACACACCTTTACACAGTTATAAATAAATTTTAACCTATACCACAAAACCAAACACACAGATAAAACTAACCGAAAAACACTACCATACACTGCCAAAGTCAATTACACAACCTATATTACAAAATAAAACTCCCGCGGATAAATTTAACCGATAATCACTACAAAGATGATCCTATATAACATATTAAACACTCACAAACATAACTAACCAATAATCACTACCTAACACATAGTAACAACTTTTTTAAACATATTTTGCAAAGTTAAGCACTTGCGAATAAAATGAACCACTAATCACTACCTAATCCATACCTCACTCCAGCGAGATGGGGTATGTTGTTGTTACTAATCACTACCTAACACATACACAGTAAGAAGTATAACACGCACGCAGAGTCACATACAGTAAAAATAATTTTAACCTTATACATACTATGAGACTAAACCCTCGCAGATAAAACTAGCCGATAATCACTACCTAACACACACAAACAAGCACACAGTTTCAGATTTTAAAAAATTAAGCACTCGCAGATAAAATTAACCGATAATCACTACCTATCACAAATGCACAAACACAATTACACACAGTCAATTTATATTACGACCTGCATAACAATACTAAACACTCGCAGATAAAACTAACCAATAATCACTACCTAACACACACAATTACACAGACTAAAAGTGTGTTTGTTTAAGCTTATATAGTGGGCTTATGAATTATGTGGTTTTTGGCTTATGTTTCATAAGCTCACTTTTTTGGCTTATATTTGAAACTTTAGGTTTAATAAGCCACACAAAGTGAGCTTCTGAAACATAAGCCAAAAACAACATACGCCATAAGCTTAAACAAACACCCCCAAGAAATAATTTCAACCTATATTACAAATCTAAACACTCGCTGACTCGCGGACAAAATTAACCAAAAATCACTACCTAATACACAGTGAAATAAATTTTAACCTACTTATAAAATTAAGCATTATTCACTTACCAAATTAATTACTTATCACTAACACGCACATTACTCACAGTAAAAATAAATTTTAACCTATAGCGCGTATAATTTAACCGATAGCCGCTACCAAATACACATGCACAATCGCGCGCATAATTTAACCGATAATCACTACCTAATACACAGTGAAATAAATTTTAACCTATTTATAAAATTAAGCATTATTCGCTTATCAAAGTAATTAATAATCACTAACACGCACATTACTCACACTAAAAGTAAATTTTAACCTATCGCACATATAATTTAACCGATAACCGCTACCTAATACACATACACAATCACGCGCATAATTTAACCGATAATCACTACCTAATACACAGACAGTAAAATAAATTTTAACCTAATTATAAAATTAAGCATTATTCGCTTAATTAATAATCACTACCTAGCACAGACACAGTAAAAGTAAATCACACGCGCATAATTTAACCGATAATCGCTACCTAATACACATACACAATCGAGCGCATAATTTAACCGATAATCGCTACCTAATACACATACACAATCGCGCGCACAATTTAACCGGTAATCGCTACCTAATACACATACACAATCGCGCGCACAATTTAACCGATAATCGCTACCTAATACACATACACAATCGCGCGCATAATTTAGCCGATAATCGCTACCTAGCACATAAACAGTAAAAGTAAATCACGCGCAGTAAAAAAAAATTGTAACCTAATTACATAACTAAACAGTTACCTAACACACAGTTACAAACAGTAAAAATAAATTTTAAACTAATTAATTACTAAAATCAGTAAAAATTAAATATACCTTGAGTGCGTTGACTAGTCCAACACGGTCCTCCATACTCAAACCTGCACAAAACGACAAAATTATGTTATAAAAAAATTGGAAAAAATTAGGGCTTGGAGATGAGATGTGACGGTGACGGTACCTCCGGTGGCTGCCGGTAAGGAGGCGGTGATGTCGGAGAGGTCTAGCGGTTGTTTGTTGTTGCTCATTGTTTTGTGTGTGTGTTTTTAGTGTGTGTGAAAGTGAAACCCTAGAAAAAGTGAGGAAATAAAGGGAGGGAAAGTGAAGGTGTGTGTGATTTGGAGATAAATAAATAAGGTGGCTCGGGTCGGGTTGGTGTCAAGATGGGTTAGGGCCGAGGAAAACTGATCCGACCCGATAAATCGAGCTGACCTGTGCCTAAACCGAATTGAACCAACTTTATTTGGTTTGGCTTTCACTTTTGTATAATTATTTTGGTTTTACTAGGTTTATTTCGTTTCGATTCGGTTCGGATTCCCAACTATTCGGTTCGAACTAGCTAAACAAAACCAACTTTATTCGATAGGTTTTACTCTATTCGGTTCTCGAGTCACGTTTTACTCTTAAATCGGTTTTCGGGTAGGTTCGGGAATGTTCGGTTCGGCCAGGTTTGCCTCGTTGCTCAGTCCTAGGTTGGGTGTAGAAAGGTATGGAAAAAAAGTTTTTTTTTACCTACTATACGCATTAGGTAATTGTTATATAATTGTATTTTCTATCAAATAACTAATTATACTAAATTATAATATTTAAAGTGACCTAACTTGACTCATCTACTGTTAGATATTTACGAACTATACTTATGTTTAAGCAATGAGTCTCAAATTACCATCTCTAGTTTCTAGTAACGCTCGGTCCGGTTCGGTTTTAATTTTAAGCATATGTGGTGAGGCAGGGTAGTTCATTTTACTACTTTTGAACTGTATTAGACGAGTAACCAGACATACAAGTACCTAAAAATGAGTGGTTATCTATGATTCAAGTCACATTAACCATTTTAAATAATTAGTTGAATAAAATCGGATGAAAAATTATATAATCCATAATGTAGAATATTCAAGCTTTGCCGTTGTAAGATATTCACCTTTACCTATTCATTGTGTCTAATGTAAAAGGCTTAGTTAATTTATTATATATAATGATTCTAATGTTTTTGTTATGACAGAACAACTTTACTATGACTATACCAGTACTCGAACTAAGCGTTAGACATAATAAAGGTGAATGTCAACGCTACATTAGTCTCTACTCAGATATTCACGTTACTATATTCATCACCAAAGTTCCGCAATAGTTGACATCAAACTTATAATGTAAATATGCTTAAGTTGCACATAAACATATCACACAACATACTCATGCAAATAAAAAATATATTATTTGGTAATCTACACCATTATTCTAGGGGAAGGAGTATAATTGCTACCTTGCGTGGTGATGTTGATTGTTATGCCTAATTCAAGAGTTTTCGTTTTAAGTTATATAGAAAAAATGCGAGTATTTAATTAAAGTGTCGTTTGTTTTTTCAGAAGTTTTATGCCTTTATCTGCAAACCATGTATGCAGAAGAAGAGATACATCTAAAGTATTCATCTGCAAGGAGAAAACCGTTTATTTTTTGTGCTTTTGAAAGAAAAGAATGAAAGATAAATAGATAGGGGTTGTATTAAAGAAGTGAGAAGAAATGGAAGTTTATGTCTAATTTTTGAATAGGTTAAAAAAAATAAAAAATAAAAAAAAGACTTATATCTAAAATAAATAAATACCTTTGCGCGTCCGCATACAAAAGAAGTGAAAAACGGAAAACAATTGTTTGTTTCAAGAAAACCAAATGATACCTTAGTTGGACACGGTTTATGATGAGTGTGTAAATACTCATCATTTTTAAGTCAATCTGAACTGCAAAACGTCTAAAAAATGCTCAGAAATGCATCAAAATACTGAAAATATTCCAAAATTGCATTTTATATGTTTCAGATGCAAAATGTTTAAAATCAGATGAAAATTGAGCTAAGTTTGCAAAATTGGCGGTTCAAATCCCCAGTTTCAAAAGTTGTTAAAAGCGTCCACGAGCACATAATTTCAAAAGTAAAGTCACCAAAGGTCCTTTTAAAATCAAAAATTATCATATTTAGTCCTTTGGTGAAAAATCTAAAAGTTTTGAGAAATTAGTTTTGGTCCCAGGCTTTTAAATTGGTCAAAATTAATCCTTGGAGTTTCAAAAATGTTTAAATTAGCCCTTGGATTATTAAAAGTTGGCAAAAACAACCCTTTGACTACTCTTCATAAGGATTCTGAAATTGGTCCCTTAGTTTGGAAGAATTGCATTATTGGTCCTTGGTGTTATTACTTGCACAAACCAGCGGGACCTAATTAAATACCAAGCCCAAACTATAACCCCGCCCAAACCATTTACCGGTTTAAACCGAATCCAACCCACCCTTGTTATTAAAATACCGGTCAAACCCATTTGACCACCTTTTCCCTCTCTCCCTCACGAGTTACCCAATCCACCTGTCTTCTTCATCATACCACCTCTACTATGACCTTACGCTCACACTCAACCATCATCACCCTACCCCTCCAAACACAACAAGCCAAAGGCTCATTAAATGCACCCTAAACCTAACACTCAAGCCCCAGCTGGCCTTAACCATTTTTTGGCGCCAAAAACCTTTAAATGGCTAGGATCACTTTGAGACATCCTATGGTCAAGATTCATCTGGAACTTTTAGAAAGGAGAGAAGGAGACTTGGGTGTATAAAAGGCCAAGAGAAGCTACAAGGAAAGAGTTAGCTTTTATATTTTAGCAATGAATGTCGTTTTATAAATTCCTTAGTATAAATTAGATTTACATTTGTATTTTCAAGCTCTGTTGTACTTAAGTAAACTCTTTTAGGTGTTTTGTAACTTGATTCAAGGATTAATTTAGGTTTATGTTCAATTTCCATAATGTGTTAACTGTTGAAATTTTAAAGTTTCAAACTCATGTGTCAAAGCTTTTAGCGACTCAAGTCAATCTCATATAAGCTTATTTAAGCTTATAATAGCTTCTTTAAGCTCATAATTGATTTCACTCACTTGTGAACCTTGGTCAACAAAAGTCAACACGGGTACAAAAATTGAGCGAGAATGGATTTGGGTTGATGCAGGCTTGGAAATGGGTTGAAATGGAAAGCAATGGGTTGTTTGTATTAGGTAGTGGTACTTGTTTCATATTTTGCTAGCCATTGTGGCTTGGACAATTTGTAAGTCAAGCTTAAGCTCATTTCTTGCATAATCTGTTTTGGTGGTTAAAAATAGTTGTAACCTGTTTTAGTAGAAGTATTTAGGTTGTATTAAGTTGATTTGATCATAAAAAAGCTGGTCCTGTGTTTGGATTTGTCTCAAGTTGCATAACAGTGTACTTAAAGGGGTGTTTGTGTTTACTGTTATATCTGTTATAATGGTCTAATCAGTAGTAAAGTTTTAGTGGTTCATACTTGTGAAGTGTGTTTGAGCTCAATTGAATCAATAGCTTGGGTCTGCTATGCTCTAAAAGTCAACATCACTCAAATCTGTCTTAACTGTTAAACTGTTGTAGTTTTAGGATAACAAACCATCATTTTGTGTTTAGAAATCCATAACATTGCTTGCAGTAGCTTTGGTTTATCATTTAACATTAATCTCAGTCACAAAATTTGGATTCAAAGTTCACTTAAGTCAAAATTCTCAAGTTCTTCAAAAGTCAAAAGTGCTAAAACCTGTGTTGGGCTCAGATTGAAGGAATTTTCATGGCTTCAGATTTTAGCCATTTTTAGTGAAATTTGGTACTTTAAAAACTTCATCTGGTCTGGTTACTTATTGTCATTTTAGTTGAATTTTACAAATTTTATAAAAGTTTCAAATTAGCTTTTCTTTTAGGCAAAAATCCCCTGCTCCAAACTCAGTGAATGCTGAGCTTTTCACAGACTTTGTAGCTTGTGCACAGGGATCATTAGAGCTCATCATAGTCTTATTTTTGGTACACATACTCTCACCCAGGACCTTTACAAGTCCCAATTGGTAGTTTTCCATTTGAGCTTATTTTCAAGCTTGTGTATGTGCCCAAAAGTAGCACTCAGATCTATCTTAACTTGAAAATCACAAACATCAAAAATCTGTGATCAGTGTGATTCTATGGCTTATGCTTGTTGATTTGAGTTGCATTTGGTCATTTTTAGTAGTATAGAACATCTGTAATCAGTGGGTGGTTTATTTGTCTCATTTGGCTTATTTTAGTGCTTATTCATAAGCACTTTCCAAAGCAGTTTCATATTTCTCCAAACAAGTGCCTGTTTTTCCATTTTTCTCATATTCCTAACATCATTTTAGAGTTTTCCTGAAATTTTCAGATTTTTCCAAGTTGTTTAGCTATTCTTCTTAATTTAAATTAGTTTTTAATCATTTTTAATTAGCTTTTAATATAAAAAATTCAGAAAAGGTTCAAAAAAATAATTTTTCAATTTTCTTAAGTTTAGATAAATATAAGAAGTGAAAAAAAGTAATTTTCCAGATTTTTCATAGTTTATTTTGTAATTTTTAGTAATTTAATTAGTTTTAATAGTTTAAAATTCATAAAAAATAGAAAAATAATCAGAAAAATACAAAAATAGTTTTGAAAATTCTAGTTTGTTATTTTAGACTTTTCCATTTCATAATTTTATTTTTCTAGCTTTGTTTCCCAATTTCTTGTATTTTGGTTAATTATTAAATAGTTAAAAATAGTTTTTAATTAATAATAATTAGATAATTAGTTGTAAAAATAGTTTTCTTTTTCTAAAAAGTTCTTTTATCATTAGGGTTGTAAAAATATCATTTTCATATTTTTTTAGGGTTAATATTGATTTAGTTTCACTTTTTAATTTGTACGTCGCGTAGATTTTAATTTCAGTTTTACAAAAACAAAAAAAAACAAAAACATCACTTTAAATATAGTGATAGCGTTTATTTAATAGATTTTATCTTTTTATTCTCCTTTAATTTGCATTTAAGCCGTAGTTATTTGTTGGCTTTTCCTGTAGTTATAATAATCCAAATCTCCTTTTCCGTCCAAATCTCCCGATCACTTTACGTTTGATAATCCATTGCACCGCTCGCTGGGACATAACGACCCGGGGAGACCCTATACTCCTCAGATCTTCATTGATTTCGTTCCTGAGCCGTTTTAAGCTGGTTACGGTCCGCCATTCACAAGTGGCGGGCTTGCGTGATTTAGCTTGACTGTTCGGGAGCGCATCAGTTTAACTAAAATATCTTCTGATTATTTCGATTCATTTCCAGGTTACCTCTATATGTGTATCTAGTGATGTTTAAACCTTAAACACGTAATATTATATGTATATGAAAGGGTAAAGGTGTAATTCAATCTAAGGTTCGCTAGTCTGATGAGTCGGTTTGAGTTAGAACTCAAGACATACCGGAAATCGAACCGACCATATTCAGTTGGATTTTTGATTCGATATATTTATGATTTTCGCTTTTGTTTCGGTTCAGTTTGAGCCAAAATCGAGAAAAAAAAAACCTAAAACGTAGAAACCGAACCAAACCAAATGGACCGACAAAAAATCGAACTCAGTCACTTTGGTTCTGTTCTCGGTTCATATCTTTTAAAAAATGGATTTTCAATTCTATTCGATTTTAGTCAGTTTTGGTCGATTTTGACCAAATGCTCAACCCTACAAAAATCTAACTCGAGTTGGTTAAATTACATCAATTTCGAATATTTTGGAAGCTAGTCTCAAATAGGGGTGAAAACGAGCCGAGCCGAGCCTGAGCCTGCCAGAGCTCAAGCTCGGCTAGTTTATATATATAAAGTTCGAGCTCGATTATTAAATAAGCCCAAACCTAAACTCAAGCTTGTTTAAGCTCGATTCATTCAAACTTTTTATCTATCCAATTCCGAACTTTTCACAAATAACTCGGCTCGTTTTCACCCCTATATGTAACTTGCGAGTTATTTGAGAGAGACTCTCAAATAGTAACTCGCAAGTTACATAGTTAAAAAAAAACTCAAAATAACTAAAAGAGTAAACTACACCATTCGTCCTTGTGTAATACGTTGACCATCAAGTTTCATCCTTTGACCAAAAATTGCCGTCGGTCCTTAGCTGCGCGTTAGTCATCGTTGGTCCCTCACCCTAAGCTGGTTGGACTAAGCGTTAAGCCTTGTTAAGTGGAGGGTATATTTGTCTTTTCACACTTCCATTACTCCCATTCTTATCTCTTGGTTAAGGGTCAAACCATCCTCTTCTCTGCAATTATGAATTAATATGATTTTTAATGAACACCAACACGTCATCTTCTTATCTCATATCCTCTTCTCTCTCTCTCTTCAAACAACAACAGCAGCAACATCACAACCACACCGCTCCATCATCCACCACCCCTACCTCACGCCACCTCCTTCATCTCCTTCATCTCATCACTTTCTCTTTTCTCCCGTTTTTCTTTATGGTAAGTCGACATAGGGTCTTTGGCTATGGTTCGATTTTGTGAAACACCCATATGGGTGGTTTGTTTGATTCGTTCTCTTGGTTCGGCGACCCACAAAGGGAGTGTTTGCTGCCCTCGGTTTATAGCCCACACCACGACCCATCATAGGGTGCGTTTGACTTGTCTTAGTTCAACAGCGGCCCAGAGGGTGTTTGCTTTCTGCGGTCCGAACCCCAAGGGTGTTTATTTTTGTTTGATTTAAACCCACGAGGGTATTTATTTATTTTAGTTTTGGGCTCGACAACACCCACGAGGGTGTGTCTATCTTAACTCAACGTGAGAACCCCAAGTAGGGTGTGTTTGGTTCAGCAGCGACCACAAAGGGGTGTTTGTTTTGCGATATCACAACCCCAAGTAGGGTGTGTTTGGTTGTGGCGACCACAAATTAGTGTTAGAGCAACACTTCACTTTCTCTTAAATTTTAATGGACATAAACTGATGTTATCTCTTTAGCTTATACTGGTGGTTCGATCGGATTAGTAGTGGTGGTTGGTTGATTGGTGGATTTTATAAATCTAAGGATTGATGTCTTTTGTTTTTATAATTTGTTGATGATTTTTAATGAAGATGCAAGATCATAGGTTAGTATTTGTGGGTTGAATTTGTGTTTAAGTATACGAATATGAAGTGTTGGTGTTCATAAATTAGAAGAGAATGAGATGGGTGTTTGTTTTTGGGGTTTTAATGGTCGCCAGAGGTGGTGGGACTGGTGGTGAACGGTGGTGGCAGGACGGTGGTGGATGGTGGTAGGTGGAGTGATTGTTGAAGAAGGGAGAAGAGAATGATTGGTGGGGGTGGTATTTATTATTAGAGTATAAACAAAGAACATGAATTGTGAAAGGACAAAAATACCCTCACGTGTATATCACGTGAGCATGCTTAACGATAGTTAAATGGGTCCGTTAGTTTGAGGGACCAACGATGACTAACGTTTCGCAGTTAAGGACCGACGGTGCAATTTTTTTTATCAAAGAACGAAACTTGATGGTTAACGTATTAGAAAAGGACGAATGATGTAGTTTACTCTAACTAAAACCAACAACACTCCACGTCTTATCAAAACGTGTCATCAAATTCCAAAACCACCCAAAAGTCAAACTTCAAAAATGGAACTGGAATCCCAAAATGGCTCCAAAATCAAACTGCAAAACCCAAACACCCCAATCCAACTCGGCCGCAAATCCTTATCCCAAACACCCGACAAAACAGTCTCACGTCATCACATTACCTTGAATTACAATACCCAGAAAGGAATTTTGAAATTCGTGGTGTATGGAAAAAACCCCATTTGGGTACATGAAGTTGAAAAAGATGAGATTAAGGTTTATAGAAGGGGGGACAAGGGGGAGATGAAAGTTGGTGACGAGTTTTGTGTTTGGGGTAAGGATTTTGTTTGGTTTAAGGTGAGGAAGATTGATGGGGTTGATGATGGTGAGATTGGGGAAAGTTTAGGGGGTGAAATTGATGAGATTGGAAGTTTAGGGGGTGGAATTGAAAGTTTTGGGAGTGATGATGTTACAGATGTTGATGATCCTGTTAAAGGTTTGATTTTTAATTTTCATGTATTTTTATACAATGTTTAATTCTGGTAGTTAAGTAACATAAACGTCGTGTTTTTACAAGTTCGGTGATGCTTTCGTATATTTTTACAAGCTTTGGAGCGTTTAGCGCATACCTTCTACGGGTGTTTGTTTCGGCTTATATAGATGGCTTATGACTTATTTGATTTTCTGCTTATGTTTCATAAGCTCGCTTTTTGTTGCTTATTTTGAAACATTTCGGCTTCTATAAGCTTATTATGACATGATAAGCTTATATAAGCCAAAATGTTTCAAATAAGCCACAAAAGGCAGCTTATGAAACATAAGCCCAAAACCAAATAAGCGATAAGCCGGCTACATAAGCCGAAACAAACACCCCCTTTAGGGGGTGTTTGTTTCGGCTTATATTGCGGGCTTATGACGTATGTGGTTTTCGGCACAGTTTTTGTGGCTAAATTTGAAACTTTTCGGCTTATATAAGCTTATTATGACATGATAAGCTTATATAAGCCAATTTTTTTTGAAAGAAGCTACAAAAAGTGAGCTTCTGAAACATAAGCCGAAAAACTAGATGTGCGATAAGCCCACTATTTAAGCTGAAACAAACATCCCCTTAGTATAATTTGTGTTTCGTGCTGAGCTTTTAGTGTTCAGAGTATTTTTTTTGGCAAAACTAGGATTAGCCGATAGGTGTAGCAGCATTTAGCGGTTAGCAATTAGGTTATATATAGTTTGCTACTAGTAGGTGTTAGAGTATCTGTTTGTTTTGTAAAAGTGTTTGGTAACGTAGCTGTATACTTACTTATTAAGTGTAAAATGATGAAAAACTAGGAACATTAGTTAGCGGTAGTTGCTAGCATGTTTTATAAAAGTGTTTGGTGACTTACTTGTATTTGTGTGTGTATTTATTAAGTGTAAATGACGAAAAAGCTAAATGCATACGGTAAATGCTTCTTCAAGTAGCATATGAAATTTAGCGTTTAGAAAAGATAAGTTCTCATTGCCAAATGGTTTTTTAATTAAAAACACTATGGCTTACCAAAATATAAGACAGAGTCATTCTATGGCTTACCTTGGACTACCCAAGGCCAAATAGAAGACTAACTTGAATCCATACAGAAAAACACCTAAACAAACACACTAAAGCTAATACAAGCATACCACAGCCAACTTTACTAGCTAAACTTCCGGACCATGCTCCCACACCTTTCAACCTTTATTCTTACTCCATAGCATACAATACATCAAGTAGAATCCCAGTAGCTAAGAAAGCATTCCCAATGTACAAAGCTATTTGCGTATTCATAATCAAACTGAATAAAAGCAATATCCAAACAACTCTTTTCAAGAATAAAATTCATTATAGAACCATTCATTAGCAGGACACTTTCCTTTTGGAGTGAACCACTTAAAACTACACAGAACAATCCCATTCCGAGTATAGTGTTGCTCCATATTTCATAGCACACAAAATACTAGGAACAAGAAGTTTAGTGCATATAAGGATCAAGTCCACGGTACAAAGCCATCGGAAAAAATATACACCCTCCAATACCATAAAACTCATATCCAAACACCCTGTTGAGAGACAAACCATAGAATAATTGCTTCTACGTTAAACTGTAGACCTCTTCATGACATTTGCCAGGTCATTAATTTGTATACTATATAGTCAATAAACCTTCAGGATAGGAAACTTGATCACAGTAGTTACGTTTCCTTTAACTATCTTGAGATCCACATTCAAAAAGAAGTTGTCCCATCTTTCATGACACACTAAACTTTTGAACATGGAACCTCAATGATAGAAAGGCTTTACCATCACTTTCGAAGCCATCTATCGAAACATTTCTCCATAGAAACTCACCCTTGTCTATTGACTTTAGCATCAAATTTGATATTCCAATTTCCAAACAGCCTCGACTTTCTTTACAGCAGGAGATTGTTTAACACTCAGTTTCAACAATTTAAGCTTTACAGTTTTCACTATAGTGTTACAGATACTCTCCTCTGACCTCTTCTCATTTGTGAACAACCTTGCATTCCTTTCCCACCATATGAAGTACACACATGCTCCCAAACACAGTCTTCTAATGATACTCCATAGAGAGTTTATGTCTGGCATTTTGATCATGTTATCAATAACCTCATCCCATATCACATGATGCTTATTGACATTTGTCATCTCCTGATCTGAGTCCAAATTTATTTTGAGAATTGGCATGAAAAGAATAAGTGCTCATGAGAATCTGGGATTTGCTTACAAAGAGGGCATAACATATTTGAATTTGGATTCCATAGTACTCCGTAATAATTTATTTTGAGTACTCAGTCTTCTTTGTATAGCCATCCATAGTACAAATGAGTTTCTTGGAATGTTTTGTGTAAACCATACCAGAGAGTACCAATCCACATTATTTACTCTTTTTCATTTCCTCCCATGCTAGCCCTCCTCATTTGGGTTAAGATTTGGCATAGGAATGCAACTACTGGGCCAGCCTGTAATCCTGTATATAAAAAGGTTGAAATTCGTATGAAAGTGTTGTTTTTATCAAAGAATGTTGATTTTTCGGCTTAAATATCCAATTTTTAATGACTTATAAATGAAATAGAGTGACTAAAATGACATGTATTTAGTATCCTGGGATTTATGGGAAAACTTGAAAATCGACTATAATATTAGTTTCTTACATGTTTGTTTAGATTCACTTATTTTGATTTCAAAGTATTAGAAAATAACATTACAGTTATCGAACAGTCTCAGCTTAAATTTTGCTGAGATTTTAGATGAATGGGTGTTTGGATGTAATTCGGGTTTTCACATTTCAAGTCAAAATGATCATATTAAGAAGACACACATATCAGATAATAAGTGGATATAAATTTGAAAGTATCGAGTTTTAGCTAGAATTAATGGACTGATAATTTCATTTTACTGCATTTTGAAATGATAATAACCGCTTCTTAGATGGAAGTTGAAGGACTTTGCTATTTAGTATACATAGTAACGGGTCGAGATGTGATAGCTACTCTTAAGATGGATATCTAAATGCCTCCTTATGTAGCATCTATAGTTATCTGGCAAAGTTATAATACTCACTTTTAAAATGCAGGACCAAACACCCCCCATATTTATGCCATTTACAGTTATGGTCCAAACAAATGTCTGCTTATATATTATTTTGATGGTAAATTTCAGAGTTCGGTTTTGTTGTTATGGGACACGAGTTTGATAACTACCCGAAGAAAATGATACGTGACATACGGAGTTGGGATTGGTTTCTTGAAGAACATAAAGAAGACAGTGATGAAGACGAAGATGAAGTTAGTAATAAAAAAGCAAAAAAGGGAAAAAGACGAAAGAGGAAGAAAGGTGGAGCGAATGATGACGAGGATGATGATGTGTGGACGGGTGAGAGTGAGGAAGACGCTGAATTGATTAAGAAACTAAAAAATGACCCAAAACCGAAGTATAAGACTAGGTCAAAAGACCAAAAGAAAAACAGAAAAGGTGCGAGTACAAGTAGAAGTGGTACTGATACTACAAAGAGTTCTGTGATGGACGTTGATGTTGAAGATGATGACGATGAAGATGAAACTGATGAAACGTTGGGTGGTTTCATAGTTGATGACGAGGACGTCGGTGAAGGAATCGACGAGGATGTGGAAGAAGAAACCGACAATGATGATGAAGAAGAAGAATTTGAAGAAGATGAAGATGAAGATGACGAGTAGTTGTTGGTTTTAACGTCACTTTAGATGTTAGTGTTTCTAGTTTGTTGTATTGTTGTATGATACTACTAACGTGTACATTTGCACAAGAATCTGCGAGGCTCGTGATCTTTGTTTATATCCTGTATGAAATCGTCGATTTGTTTCATTCTTCCATTTGTATTGAGTTATCTTGCTATATGTGATCAGAACTTACGATATCTGGCTTCACAGTTCGAAATCTATTAATATTCAAGTATATAAACAGTATAAAGTCGTTTTCTTTAGTGAGATAGCAGTAGACATAACGGCTCTAAGTGGTGAATTTATATTAACAATGCTGTCAGTTATGATCTGTATTATTCTTTTGTGACCGTAAGGGGTACCTTTGATCCAAATGTTCCAAGACAATCAACCTACGAGAAGACAGGATTGCTTGTTCATAAATCACGGTCAATACAAAGTTTAGAGTTCAGATACTGTTAAAGTTATGATCTATGAACTGAATATGTGGTTGACTATTAGTGATCAAATTGATGTTTGTTGTTCTCGTTTCTAGTTTGCATTATCAGATGATTCGGATCCCAATTTTGATCAAGTATCGGGTCAAAATACTCTCTCATGAATGATGGTAGAAGAGGAGGAAAATCAACTTCGTTTTCCGTTTCTTGATCATGTTTGACCAATGGCGATGGTGCATCAACACGACGCGCTTGATCATTGACCGTTTGCAGTTGGAACTGAAGAAGTTTCTTTTTCGTATTGGAGTTCCAGAAGTTTTTTACAGCACTATCGGTTCTTCCTGGTAAGTAACTTGCTATTTGTGCCCATCTGTTGTTAAAGAAAATAACAAAAGAAATTAAACATCTTTAATGAAAGTATATAAAGAAACTGCGTGTAAAGTAGGTCATGGTCTTTTATACTTGTTTCGTAACAGGTTGTGTAGCTCGATTATGAGTGCGGCTTCTTGCAAAGAAAAGCTTCCTCTTTTTAAACCTGGTCGCAGATAATTATTCTATCGTAATCTACAACTTTTGTCGCATCTTTGTAATCCTGCTTAACATAAAAACGTAAGTACATTAATAATAAGTTTTGCAGATTTGGATGGTGTACATGCATCATTTGGTGTTTGATTTTTGCAAGCGGGTCATATGGCGTAAAGTGTTTGGTTTGCAGGTTCGGAATCACCAAGTCTTTGTGGAGTGACCTCTTAGAGGATTTTTAGGAGGTTATCTGATTACTCGATTATGCATAATGAGTGAAATAAGGAGAAATACCGGCAAGATTAGGAACGGAGCTCCAACAACCATGGCGGCCATAAGTAGTAATATAGTTAACGAGTTTCTCGTCTTCTTCTGGAGACCATAGCCCTCTCTTTAACTTTTGTCTAGTGCTCAATCTATTTCCTCCCTCACGCATCTCTCTTGTCCGAAGCAAGAACAAGTGATGCCATATCTTTTTATATAGAAGACATTTTCTACATTGTTCATGATGATATTGAAATGTCGGGAATTCAATATGATTTTGTAGGTCACAACTCCTAGGGGGCCTGGTAGTTCTTGTATAATACGGGTCCTACGTTAGCTTAAGTACTAAATTCTTGATTGAGTTGGCTTACCTCCTAGATTGCTTTATCTTATTTGACTGCGGCTAAGGCTTGAAAATAGCTGATCCAAGCTCATACTAGACAACCTTATCCTAGCTTCACGAGTCTTTATGATTTGGGCTTAAGCTCAAATAATTCGATAAAAGCTATGATGCTTGCATTGGAAGTTAAATAAGATTCTTCTTTTTAATGAAGTCACATGAAAACAATAAATGAAATGAAGATAACCTTAATAGGACTAAACAATCAATGTTGAAAACACAGTCATTATCGCATCAAGTATAAGATAGTGTTGCATTACTGCTCCTTTCAATGTCATACACAAAAGTAGGAATCAATGTCACGTCCATTGTCATAGATGATAAACTTTGGTAGTGTGTCGCTTTCGGTCAATAATTTTTCACAAATCTTGGTTCCTCACATCCACTGGACAGTAGAAATGACATGGCTTTCAATAATTGAAGTTCTGGGTATTCAGCTATAGAATTTATTACCCATGACATTCTTAAGCTAAACCACACGCGTCATGGCCTTATGGGTTAGGATAACAATCAATATGATTGAAGCATAAACAAATAAAACTGAACACCAAACAACATATTATTACCACATTGATTGTCATTTCAAGTATGCAAAGCCGCTATATGTGTCTGCTTAGAGATCAACAAGATAATAGATAAGTAGCTTTCAGAACACGTCTTCAGTCATGCCATTCAGTGACAAGCTTCCGTGCTTGGTTAAGACTTGCGCTCGTTTATGAACAATTCTAGATTCCTGCTAGAAAACGTCTATGTTTCAGCAACACAACTGAGAGTCTTAAAAGTCCCATTACACAATGTGGCAATACTTCTCTGCTCTACTAGATATATGTGGCAACTTTGACTCAAAACGTACAAAGAAGTCGATTTGGATTGTTTTGTATCTCAAACGGGTCAAATTAAGTAAATTGCACTAAAAGTGAACGGGTCAAAGACAAGTCAAACGGGTTGAGAATGTGTCCGAAGTTTATCTTGAATGCATACAACATCCCAAATCATATCTAAATATGCTTATTGTTTGAAATCATAAACAATGGACTCAGTATTTGTGCAAGAATGGTCTTCAATATATTCACCTATAAAGTAATGTTTATCATATTAATATTTTTTTTCATCACATAAAAAAGTAAAGTAAAGTAACTCCCAATACCGTCTTTCACGGGTTATGGGTCCCAATATCGTATTCCACGGTGTACGGGGGAGGTTGAGACGTAGACAACCTTACCCCTACCTAAGGTAGAGAGGCTGCTTCCGGTTCTACCAAAGGTAGAAAAGGACCTTCGGCCTTGCAAGGGGTGATGATCAAACCCTTGACCTCGTCGTACTAATATAGAACTTGAGATAATTTACGATAATTTTGAGATAATGTTGTCGTACTAATATAGAACTTGAGATAACTTACGATAATTTTGAGATAATGTTGTCGTACTAATATAGAACTTGAGATAATTTACGTACCATGGTAGGATTAGTGATGAAAGAGAAAGGTAAATTTCACATGATGAATTGTTTAGGTATGAATTTAGTCATATGAATTAGGTCTCCCTATTATTACTCTAATAAAAATGTCATATAGCCTCAAATTATGACGTACATAAACAAAGTAAGTGGTGTTCTAAGACATCACGGGACTCCGATGCAATTTTGATTTGTTATGCTTATTTGAGTAAATGTCCATGAATATTTCTAAATGCACTTGATTTTTAGAATTTTTGTTAACAGTTCTTGCAAGGTTATTTCATCAACAAGTTAAAATTAAACTCCATTTTTATCAAAGTCAATCACTTTAATGAAACCGTACTTAATTGTTCTAGTTTCCTTATTATATTTTAGCTCAAAGGATTGTGTTCACTCGGTCACTTTTAATTAATCTTAGTTCCGTGACTGTATGAACTATGGAGCATAAATCATGCATGCATATTGATTATCACACTCAAGTACGAGACTTGTAATCGGCCCAAAAGGATTATTGAACTTACAGATCGGCTCAAAATGATTATTGTAGTTACTGACTTCATTTCAGAAGGAAAAAAAAAAATGAAAGTTTGATTTGTAGTTACTGACTTCATTTCACAAACTGGTAAACTTTTAAAAAATATGTTATGCTTTGAAACCCGGTTCGAACCGGCCGGCTCAATCGGTCGAACCGGTTTCGGTCTCTTTAGTATTTGAAACCCAGTGAGAACCGCCAGTTTTCAACATTGTATGACGTTAATTGGTTTAAACTTGAGTATCATGATAAAAGCTGTTGTATCAACTAAATTGCTGTTACTGGACACAAATGCAGGAATCAAAGTCTCGTCCATTGACATAGATAGTAGACTTTGGTAATGTGTGTTTTTGATAAATAAAAGTTACGAATCTTGGTTCTCACATCCAATAATTGAAGTTGTTCCACGTATTCAGCTATAGAGTTTATTACCCCATGAGAATGTTAAGCTGCACCACACGCGTCACGAGCTTATGACCAAAATAATCACTATAATTGGAACATAAGTTGATAAAACTAAATACAGGTCTATTTGGTATTGCTTGTGAAAATGCTCATGTTACAGATATATTTTCTTTCTAATGGAGTGTGTTGTGCTTATAAGCAGCCTTTGTATGTAGATCATGAGTAATACAATGCTGACTTATGACTTTATTCGGTCTGACGCTGAGGTAAAACACATTTCATCAATGTAATAATGTGGATGCTAATTTGCCACGCTAATTAAAAGCATAATTAGCGTGTTTATTACATGAAGCTGCAAATTTTATGTGTGAATGCTTAAAGCTCAATAGTGTAGGCTCTTTTGAAAGTTTGGACTTTGGACATGACCTCCAATATGATCTGATATGTCTCCGCTCTTTTAACGTCAAATTAAGTCATAACACACGGCTATACGAGAAAATCCTATCCATATAATGTGCTTATGATTATTTCAATATGATGTGCTTATGCTACTTTGTCACGCTCTCTAACTAGGGTTTGAACATAAATTAGTCTAAGTTAAGAAGACTCATTGATAAGGGTGAGCATCGGTCTCGGACCGGACCGGACCGCCAAGACCGAGGACCAAATTAGCCAAAAAGCCTAGACCGAGGACCGGACCGAATGTGGTCGGTCCGGTCCGGTCCGTTCGGTCGCTTGCTCACCCCTACTACGTGATAATGAAATCAGCGAGCAACTCAAAAAGACTCGCTGATAATGAAGTCAACGAGCAACCTCAGCGAAGTTTAAGTCATAGACATCGTGAAGGAAGTCCGAGAGATCTGTGATTTGGACATTGAGTCACCACCAATTTCCTTCATGCACTTCAGGAGTTTGATGAAATGTATGTGCAAGATGTCAATGAGGTTTCTTGAACTTCTTTTTGATTCAGATAATTAGAGACTTGTAATGTTTGATTCAAAAGGTGAGGTGTCTATTAAAAATTCTTACCATCTATAAAAGGCTTATGTTGTTGTCACATAGACCTCTTTGTTGATGTGGTGTCAAATTAGGAATAGATCCATAAAATTCACTTTACAGTTTTGTGATTTCACTATTTCATGGAAATAAAGAAAAAAAACACCTTTTTTGAGGGGCTTGTTTTTTAATTTTAGCATAAATCAATCCTTACCACGTTGTTTTCGAATCTCACTAAATGCTTTCGGTCCACTCACATTGTTTTTAGAGTAAACTGTATTTTTGGTCCCTACAATTTTGCCAAATTACATGTTTGGTCTCTATCTTTTCAAAAATGCAACAGTAATCCTCATTTTAAACTTTCGATTGCAAATTCAGTCCCTAAGTCG
The DNA here is from genome assembly GCA_910596185.1 of Chrysanthemum makinoi. NCBI lineage: Eukaryota > Viridiplantae > Streptophyta > Magnoliopsida > Asterales > Asteraceae > Chrysanthemum > Chrysanthemum makinoi. The sequence continues at coordinate 331,392,324 of OU343222.1, read as the reverse complement.
GTGTGAAATGACCAAATAAACCTTGTCTTCTTCCTTTCCTCTCGAGGGTAATTTGATCATTTCACATTGACTAAGGACTGATTGCCTTCCAAAGTTTAAATAAGGAATACAACTGCATTTTCAAAAAGATAGAAACCAAACATGCAATTTGACCAAGCTACAGGGATCAAAAAATGCAATTTACTCTTGTTTTTTATTAATAGATCTTTTGGTTTCCATTTTCCTATTTGGCTACCCACGATAAGGGGTCGACCGACTCGGTCATTTAGGTCGGTAACAGTCGTCTTTGTTGTGGAGTTGTCGGTTGATGAGGGTCGGAGGAAATGTGGGTCGTATACTTGACCTTGGTCACAAGTAACTTTAAAAAAAAAAGAAAAAAAAAGCGTTTGGATTAAAAACAATAATAATTTTTTCAAATTTAATCCTTTTACCATATAAATATCTCATTTATTTTACAATTTTATACACAAATTCAAACTACTTTTCTTTTATACTTCTCATATTAAACTTACAAGGTCTAATAAGAAAACTACCAAACCAAAACCGAAAGATTCCGAAACCAAATAAGCATTCCACATTTAACATCGGATCCGAATTTCATTATCCGGTGTCTCACTACCCATTCGCTTTACAACTGCAACTTTACAATATCCAACACAACTACCACAACTACACCAACTTAGATTATTAGTTTAATTGTTTTTTTTTTAATATTTTTTTTATTGTAATGTTTTAATTTTATTTGACTTATTATGTAATGTATTTCATTATTAATGAATATTAATTTTATAGTTAAAAAAGTGGTAAAAAATGAAAAAGAAAAAAGATTTCAATCGCATGTAGGTTGCAGAATAGAGAAAGCTGATGTGACAAAAAAATAAAAGTCACTAAAGTTCATTGTTGTGTAGCCTTAGATACTTTGATTTGGCCGAATGGCCATAAGTCAAAATATAAGAAGGCAAAAGTTTAATATAAATCTCAAATTTACCATAGATCTAATGAAACCAATTATAACCATTTATTTTTCTAATAAAAAAAATATATAAACTTTCACCCTTTTGTTAAAAATTAAATATTTTGCAAACCGTTAATTGTTACGCGAAAAAATGCATACCATCGTGACGAGAATTAAATTATATTTCTATGGATATGCACTTCTATATATTTTTAACGATTTTTTTTTTCAAAATTTCGTCAAAAAAAAAAAATCATATATGATTTGTGAAAATCACATGTGATTCGATTTTACAAATCATATATGATTTTTGCAAATCATATGTGATTTGTAAAAATCATATATGATTTGTGAAAATCACATGCGATTCGATTTTTGAAAATCATATATGATTTTACAAATCATTTGTGATTTTTCTGGGCGAAATTTTTGAAAAAAAAGGTTTGTCGAAAATATAGAGAAGTGCATATCTATAGAAAGATAATTTAATTCTCGTCGCAATGGTGTATTTTTGTAGTTTAGAGATTTACCATTTGCAAGATATGTTGTTATAAAAAAAAGGGTGAAAAATTATTTTTTTTATTAATTTTGATCAAAATAGATAACTAAGATTGATTTATTAAATATATGGTAAATATGAGATCTATATAAATCTCAACTCAATATAAAAATTTGTCCAATTTTAGGCGAGGGTGACAACTTTAACTGATTAGCATTTTCGTTATTACAATTTGGAGTACTGTTTAATTTTCTTGTTTACAAATTCAAACTTTGTACAATTACAATTTGAGGTAACATCATTATTTATTTATTTGTGTTTGGAATCTTTTAAGGGTTTTAGTTGGTGATTTTTTTTAAAATTTTATATAAAATTGAGAAAATTAAAAATCCGTTTAGTCACACTCATTTTCTAAATTTTAAATAAAAAATTGAAAAGGCCATTCTACCATTCTCATTTTTTTCTCAATAAAAAGAGACAGGATCTCATTATTTTCTCTCGTGTCATCCTCCACCGCCCACTATCGCCGCCACCACTCGCCGTAGCCGCCACCGTCGCTATATGAAGTAATCTTCTTATCATTTAAACGGATTTTCAAAATTCTCAACTTTTCTCTAGAAAAGAAAAATCATTCTCTTCACAAAGAATTTAGAAACAGAAAAACTTGAAATTTTTTCTAACAACTAAACGACACCTTAGTTTCCTAAGGTGTTTAGACCTAAAAGTGAATTGTAAGACCTTATTTCTTGGATCATACGGTGTTGAAGACATAGAGATGAACAAAAAAAGTTCAATAGTAGAGCACTTGGCCTCATCATGACATTTTTTTGCTTGAATTTCGGGTAAAAATGATTTTTAACTATACTAATATGCACCACCAAAGCATCATAAATTTGTAAGTAACTTGTAATTCTATCGAAAATTTGTACTAATAAAGTTTGAAATTATTATTATTATCCACCAAACTGAAATACAAACAACTTACAACATTGTTTCAAGATCCAAACAAGGGAAATATACATAGTTGTGAGAAGGTAAAAAAACACAAATCCAGACTACATCATAATTAAATTACATAATACTACAGAGTTGAGAATAAGTATAAGTAGTGGAATTAGTTTTAACCGATTTGACGGGTGGAGTAGTAGTGGAAGCTTTAACCTGTTGAGATGGAATTCCCTGAACCACCATCTTTTTAATTTTTGGAATGCCCAAATGTACATATTCATGCTTTGGATAATAAGCGTGCTCTTGGATAGGACGATATTGTCGCATGTAACCACTGTCATCTATTCTTGGATCAAAAAAAGATTTGTGATCGTCACCGCTGTCATCCATTGTTGGATAATAATAAGATTGTTGCTTGTCACCGCTGTCATCAATTCTTGGATAATAATAAGATTGTTGCTTGTCACCGCTGTCATCCATTCTTGGATCAAAATAAGATTGTTGCTTGTCACCGCTGTCATCTATTCTTAGATAATAATAAGATTGTTGCTTGTCACCGCTGTCATCCATTCTTAGATAATAATAAGATTGTTGCTTGTCACCATTGTCATCCATTCTTGGATGATAATAAGAATGTTGCTTGTCACCCTTATCCATTCTTGGATCAAAATAAGATTGTTGCTTGTCACCGCTGTCATCCATTCTTGGATAATAATAAGATTGTTGCTTGTCACCGCTGTCATCCATTCTTGGATAATAATAATATATTGTTGCTTGTGTGCATCATCCATTCTAGGATAATAATAAGATTGTTGCTTGCCATCGCTTTCATCCATTCTTGAATAATAATAAGATTGCTGCTTGTCACCGCTGTCATCCATTCTTGGATGATAATAAGATTGTTGCTTGTCACCGGTGTGACTCATTTTGAGCCAGTAAGAAGAAAGTTTTCTGAGAGGGTTAAGGCTTGAGGGTATTGAATATGGATTGGGGTCTTTGTTCATACACTTGGTTTACTTTATATAAGATTGTTTTACAACTTTACTAGTATTCCAACAGAGAAAGAATCGATTATTTTTTCGACTAAAGGTAATGTTCACACTAGGTTATCTGTTACATAGCATCATTTCAGATGATCAGTTTTCTCTCTTTTCCTACTTCTTCTCACTCACTGTCACCTTCTAACCCCACTCTAGCATTTCATTAAAATAATCACTTTACACAAACATACCAAATAAAAACCCACACACACTCACAAAAAGTTGTGGTGTGAGGATAATGAGGTCACACGCATTACATTTAGTCTTAAAAAATTTAAAAAGTCACTATGTGTTTACATGTGTTTTTTAATCACGATGTGTTTACATGTGTTTGTTGTGGGCCGAATATTGATTAACATTACTGATAAATATTTGGATATTCATGAACATTTTGTATTAGTAAACCTTTTGCGAGTATATGGATGAACATTTGGTGTAGATAAACATAAAAAATAAATCGATGAACATTTTGTATTGTTGAATATAACACACATTTTTGTATTTTTTGTTGAACATAGCAAACATTTTGTTTTTTAATGAATAATTTTGTTTTCTCAACGTTCTTTGATGAACAAATTACCTATTAATATTCTTTGGTGAACAAATTTTGTTTCCTCCACATTCTTTAATTAACAACTTCTTTTGCTAAATTTTCTTTGCTAAACAACTTCTGATAAACAATTGCATATTCAAAATTTTGGTTATCACAATTTTGATTTTTAATCAAATATTGAAGTTTTTATGAACTACTAAAATATTTATATTCTAATAAATACCTTCAAACTCTAAAAATCAAAAAGCTACTTCACTAGGACATTTCAACGAACAACTTATCCGCACATACTTTAAAGTATGTGCGGAACAACTTAATGAGGTTTCTTGAACTTCTTTTTGGATCAGATAATTAGAGACTTGTAATGTTCGATTTAAAAGGTGAGGTATCTATTAAAAATTCTTACCATCTATGAAAGGCTTATGTTTAATCACATATACCTCTTTTTTGATGTGGCGTCAAATTAGGAATAGATCCATGCAATTCACTTTACAGTTTCGTGATGCCACTGTTTCATTAAAAAAATTATTGTGTATTGTACTTGTATGGAGAAGCCGATGTGTTCATGGAATAAAGAAAAAAAAACACACCTTTTTTGAGTGGATTCTTTTAGAATTTTAGCATATATCCTTACTAGCTAAGAACTTTAATTTCTCTTTAAACAAAATTTTATTCCACCCACATTGTTTTTATTGATATATCTTTTGGTTTCCATTTTACCATTAGATACTTTGATTTGACTGAATAACTATCGGTCAAAATCAAGGTTATAAATATCGCGAGCCGCGGCGTGGCGGCATAACAAAAACTCAAGCTTTTGTGGTCAAAATGAAGATTTTGCGTTTGTAAAGTGTGGCATAAGGTGACACAAAATATGAAAATATTTATATATTTATATTATATCTCATATATACCGAGTTTACAAAAAACGTTGTAAACAATGAATAAGGTTAAGAAACTATCATTGTATATAATATTCTTCATTTTCTAAAATATTTTTTTTAATCGAAACTGAATAAAAAAAACTCGTCACGCCATACGCAAAGGATGCCTTTTTACGCCTTACATCAAGCTACGCCTAAAACCAACGCCAAGATCCATTTCGTAACGTCAAATATACGCCTTTGCGGAACACCGGTCAAAATATAAAAATTTGTCTAATTTTAGTTGAGCAAGACGACAGTTTTAATTGATTAGCATTTTCATTATTACAACTTGGAGTATTGTTTATATTTCTTATATACAAATTCAAACTTTGCACAATTTGAGGTAACATAGCATTAGTATATACTTATTGTGTTAGGAACCTGGTCTATTAAGGATTTTAGATGTTTAGACCTAAAAGTGAATTGCAAGGCCGTATTTCGTTGATCATACGGTGTTAAAGATATACGAATGAGCAAACAAAAGTTCAATCTTAGAACACTTGGCCTATTATCATGACATTTTTTTGCGTGAATTTCTGGTAAAAATGATTTTTAACTATACTAATATGCACCACCAAAGCACCATAAATTTGTAAGTAACTTTTGATTCTATCTAAAATTGGTACTAATAAAGTTTGAAATCTTTATTATTATCCACCAAACTGAAATACCAACAACTTACAACATTATTTCAAGATCCAAACAAGGGAAATATACAGAGTGTGAAGATAAAAAAACACAAATCCAAACTACATCATAATTAAATTACATAATACTACAGAGTTGAGAATAAGTATAAGTAGGGGAATTAGTTTTAACCGATTTGACGGGTGGAGTAGTAGTGGAAGCTTTAACCGGTTGAGATGGAATTCCCGAAACCACTAGCTTTTTAATTTTTGGAATGCCCAAGTAATTATGAACGTATTCATGCTTTGGATAATATGATAGCCCTTGTTCGGTATTATCATATTGTTGCTTGTGACCACTGTCATCTATTCTTGGATCAAAATAAGATTGTTGCTTGTCACCACTGTCATCCATTCTTGGATAATAATAAGATTGTTGCTTGTCACCGCTGTCATCCATTCTTGCATCAAAATAAGATTGTTGCTTGTCACCACCGTCATCCATTCTTGGATAATAATAAGATTGTTGCTTGCCACCGCTGTCATCCATTCTTGCATCAAAATAAGATTGTTGCTTGTCACCGCTGTCATCCATTCTTGGATAATAATAAGATTGTTGCTTGTCACCGTTTTCATCTATTTTTGGATAATAATAAGATTGTTGCTTGCCACCGGTGTGACTCATTTTAATCCTGTAAGAAGAAAGTTTTCCGAGAGGGTTAAGGCCTGAGGGTATTGAATATGGATCGAGTTGTTTGTGTGTCGAATAATAAAACACCATGATTTACTTTATATAAGATTGTTTTACAACTTTACTAGTATTCCAACCGAGAAAGAATCGATTATGTTTTAGACTAAAGGTAATGTTCACACCAGGTTATCTATCACATAGCATCATCTTAGATTCTCAGCTTTCTCTCTCTTCCTACTTCCCCTCACTCACTGTCACCTTCTAACACCACTCTCACATTTCATTAAAATAATCACTTTTTACAAACATACCCACTAAATACCCACACACACTTACAAAAAGTTGTGGTGTGAGGATAATGGGGTCACATCTGTTACCTTTAGTCTTAAAAAGTTTAAAAAATACCATGTGTTTATATGTGTTTTTTAATCGCCATGTGTTTACATGTGTTTTTTCTTGTATGTTTTGGGCATTACTGATGAATATTTGGATATTCATGAACATTTTGTATTAATAAACCTTTTGCGAGTATATGGATGAACATTTTGTGTAGATAAACATAAAAAATAAATCGATGAACATTTTGTATTGTAGAATATAACCCACATTTTTGTATTTTTTGATAAACATAGCAAACATTTTGTCTTTTAATGAATAATTTTGTTTTCTCAACATTCTTTGATGAACAAATTACCTATTAAATATTTTTTGGTGAACAAATTTTGTTTCCTCCACATTCTTTAATGAACAACTTCTTTTGCTATATTTTATTTGATAAACAATTTTTGATAAATAGTTGCATATTCAAAATTTTGCTCATCAAAATTTTGATTTTTTTAATCAAATATTGAAGTTTTTATGAGCTACTAAAACTTTTATATTCTAATAAATACCTTCAAACTACTAAAATCAAAAACTGCTTCACTAGGACATTTCAACGAACAACTTATGCGAAACACTTAAAAAGCAAGAAAATTAGAAACACTTAAAAAAATAAAAAAAACACACACAAAAAAGATGAAAAATTGATGTTAAAAAAGATGAAAGATTGATGTTAATTTATGATTTGTTGATTAAGATTTGTCATAGCAATTTTGTTTTACCTCAAATTTAATGAAACCCAAAATTTTGACGGAGTTCGAATCTTTGAAAATGGTTGTAATTTGTAGCGATGGAATAAAAACATATGATGAAATTGAATAGAAATCAAAACCTATTTTTCTTGTTTTAAGTGATTTTAAACATTGCATAAGTTGTGAAAGAGAATAAGATGAGATGAGATGACTCCAAAGTTGCAATAGGGAAAAAGGGAGACGCGTGTTAAGTTAAGGATGCTTTTAGACTTTTTTAAAAGTGGGAAGATATGAATCTAATATAAATTTAATGTCATTAAGACATCATGAGCGCTAATGGTCTGATGAAAATCTTGTGTGCATTATCATAATACTAGCTGGATATCCGCACAGTAAGCGACGAGTACCATGTAACTAAAACTTTCGGCGAGCAATAATTTTTAATTATATGTTTTTCAAGATGATAACTTTACGTATGGCGACAACTGTTGAGATTTTGAAAACTAATAACCATTATTACTACGAATAATATATGGATGGATCTACTTTGATGACTATGGAATAATAAGTAATTAACACATAAATTACTAACCTTTATCATCGAATTATTAAAACGAGTGATCCTCTTGAATCTTATCGTACTAATATAGAGATAATTTTACCTTCCATAATAAAAGTAATGATATTCTTGATATACTATAATAAAAATGCCAATAGTGTCAAATTATCACATATGGAGCAAAGTAACGTAAGTGTAAGTTCAAAAAAAACTAAGTGGTGTTCTACGATGTGAGACTAATAAAATTTTAATTCGTAATGCTAATTTGCGTAATTTGCCGTTCAAAAAAAAAAAAAAAATGCTAATTTGCGTAATAATGCATGAACTTTTTAAATGCACCTAATTTAAAAAAAATTTGTTGATACTTGTTGTTAGGCACACTGGACGGACACGAACATAGCCTTGTTCATGTTCGTTCAGTTCGTTTAATTTTAACCGGACAAATAAATGGACACGAACGACTTCAACGAACAAATTTTCTTATTCATATTCGTTTATTAAGAAAATGAGTTGTTCATGTTCGTTCATTAAGACACTAAACGAACATAAACGATCGAGCATAAATGAACGTAGGCAAACAAACATAAACTTTATTAAATTACGCACAATATATTGTTTTATATGTGTTGTTTTATTTAAGAAAACAAACTTTAAAATTATACAATTCAAATATACGATTTACGAATATAAATACATAAATGAACATAAACGAACGTTCATGAACATAAATGGATGGACGCGACCTTTGTTAATGTTCATTCATTTAACTAAACAAATGTAAAATATTGTTTATGTTCGTTCATTGAATAAATAAACGAACTTTTTATCGAACAATTCATGAAATGTTAAGTTCATTTAGAGCCCTACTTATTGCATGGTTAGTATATCAATAACAAGTGAAAATTAAACTCAACTTTTATCAAATTCAATCACTTTAATGAAAGAGAATTGATACTTACACCACATCTTTTGATGCATGCACCACAATTTGTACATTACAATTTGTACCGTATAATACTGTAATGCATAAATTATGACGCATACATCAAAAGATGTGATGTGAGTATCATCCCATTAATAAAACTGTACTTCTTCTATTTGTCTTATTATATTTCATCTCATAGGATTGTGTGCACACGGTCACTTTTATTTACGGAGTATCTTAGTTCCGTGTAGGGCTGAGCATCGGGCCGATCCCGACCCGGTCTGACCCGAATCCCGACAAGCCCGAATCCCGACAAGCCGGCAAACACAAACCGACTTCCGACCCCGACAAGCCCGACTAACATGATTCGGGACTCGGGATCGGGACGGGATTCGGGATTTGATTGGTTTTGTTTGTTGTTTTTTGGTTTTCGGCCCGTCCCGACCCGATCCCGACAAGCCCGAAACCCGACTAACCGGAAAATAGAAACCGACTCCCGACCCCGACAAGCCCGACTAACATGATTCGGGACTCGGGATCGGGACTCGGGATCGGGACGGGATTCGGGATTCTGTCGGTTTTGCTCACCCCTAGTTCCGTGATTGTGTGAAGCATGGGTCGTGCATGCATATTGATTATCATACTCAAGTCACAAAGAATCAATATTCTTACACGAGACTTGTAACTAGGGGTGTTAATCGGGTCGGGTCAAAGCTAAAGATAACATATCCGAATTTGATCCTATTTGAGTTCGGGTTAGTCGGGTTCAGGCGCAAAATAGCATCCCACGAAAAGTTTCCACTTTTATGTTCGGCTGAAAAATGAATGGAACAGTCTAAGATGCTTAATAGCTCCAACAAGCGCGAAGCCATTGCTGCTTGCTTTCGAGCCCAAGCTTATGTGTCAATCCGGGTCGAGGTCACTCGGGTCGGGCCCATTCGGGTTCGAATCATCCCGAATATGAGTAAATTGTAAAAAACTTGCATAGTTGTACTCGTTTGAATAGATAATTTATAAAAATTATTTAAAAAAAAAATACTTATTTGGGTCTATCGGGTCGACTCGAAACCGAGTCAGACAAACATTTTTAGTCCAATACCAATCCTATTTAGTATTCGGGTTACTTAGGTTGACCCTGAATAACCCGAATAAAATTGTTGACCCGAGTAAGTTTACTTGGGTTCGGGTTGGGTCGGGTTTTTTTTGACACCCCTAGGGCTTACAGACCGGCCCGAAAGGATTATTGTAGTTGCCACTTCATTTCAGAAGAAACCGATATCGAGTTAGACAAACATTTTTAGCCCAATACTCAATCCTATTTAGTATTCGGGTTACCTGGGTTGACCCTGAATAACCCGAATAAAATTGTTCACTCGCGTAAGTTTAATTGGGATCGGGTTGGGTCGGGTTTTTTCCACACCCCTAGGGCTTACAGACCGGCCTAAAAGTATTATTGTAGTTGCAGAAGAAAAACAATGAAAGTTTGACTTGAAGTGATTAATAAAAATGGGTGATTATCTACAAAATCACAAACTGATAAAATTTCATAAAGGTATGTTATTTATACTGGGTGACTATCTACAAAATCACAAACTGATAAACTTTAATAAAGGTATGTTATTTATACTTTTAATAATGTTTTATACACTTAGATGGGACCTTAAACAAGTAAGAAGATAATAAGCCCAAAAAGAGTTATTGGAGAGCTTGGTAAGGGGGATGTTTGTGTTTGGCTAAGTTTAATAGATTAGGCTTATGGGTTTTTGATAATATCAAATAGTCCTGAATATTATGTGTCAATTTCCCCCGATAATGCTTGTAATTTATATCATTTATATGGATTTACGCTTGTTTTCCATTATTTTCCACTTTCAGGTAAATTACGAGCATTAAAGCTAAAGAGATGCGGAATTGGAGAAATATCAAAGATTTATCTTAGTATGCTGACTTCGAAGAAGTTACGGCGTAACTCATCTCTCACATTACGTCGTAACTAAAGCATGACTCAGAAAACCAACTCATCAGAAGGTTACGGCGTAACTCTCCCCAAAGACTACGACGTAACTATATTAGGTCAAATGAGGTTCCACGCCGCTGATAACTACGCCGTAACTATTCCACCAACTATGACGTAACCATGAAATATTGAAGATACGGCGTAACCACTCATAAGGTTATGCCGTAACCAGCAGATCTAGTGCAAATTACGAAGGAATTGAAGATTACGGCATAACTCTTATATTAGTTACTCCAGAACCCGTGATCCGCCTATAAATACCCCACGATTTTCCAAAGATTTCAAAGCATCCCATTCCACACATCACAACCAAAGAACGTGGGAAGAAGCCAAAGGCAAGTCTAGAGGAGCATACGGAGCTGTCTCCAAGGGAGAAATCACTCCCCTACGATAAGCATTAGCATTTTATCTATTCTTTACTTTCGATTCATGTATTTCGTAACTTTGAATATTGAATTGATTTGTATGGTTAATATGAGCGGCTAAGCACCTCTTGGTGCTGGCTTAGTTATGATTCCTTAATTGTTTTGTTTGCGTTTACATTACTTCCGTATAATTAATTCTAAGTGTATGCATGCATAGTTTATTGGTAGCTACCCTTGTTTCGGTAGTTTTGAATGGCGGTAGAGGCCAATTGCCTAGGAGATATGACCAACTGACCCTAGGTGAGCGGACTGAGACAGGAATGGTAAGATATGACCAACTGACGACCCTTTCTACTTGTGCGATTTGACCAACTGATCACCTACCGTTTCGATGAACTTAAGTGTGGAAAACTAGAAGGGGGGGGGGGTTGAATAGTTTTGCCAATTAAAACTCGTTTTAATCTATTTAGATCGACTTATGTCAATCTATTTGGATGTGTGTTGGATGTTGATAAACAAACATATAGAAGTATAAATATGTAATGAGAAGATAAAGAGTAAGAAGCACAAAACCACAACGCGAGTATTTATAGTGGTTCGGCTACAAGGACACCTTCCTTGCCCTACTCCACTCCCCGAGTCACCTACTCGAGAGTTCGTTATTACTACACAACACCGAATTTTATGGTGGAGAAACCTTCACAACGTTGCCTACTCTTTTTCCGGTACTAGGCTAACCACCAGGTTCTTTCACACCAAGGTGAACCGCACCTACCACAACGTCGCCTACCCTTTATCCAGTACTAGGCTAAGTACCGAGTTCCATTACAATGGAGGAACTACTACCCAACACTACACCAATTACCTAACCCCAAAGGAGATCTACTCCTTATAATGTCAACAAGGATAACAATATCCTTTGACTCAATACTAATCTATTTTGTACATCGAATCAAACCATATCGAATGTATATCTTAGGCACCTTTCACTAATGCCTTTGACTAGATCTTCAAGACATCCTTCACTAATGTCTTGTGACTTAACTCTTAGGCACCCTTCACTAATGCCTACAATACGGACGATCGACACCCTTCACTAATATCTTCGTCTTGACACTTGAGACATCTTTCACTAATGTCTTCAACACTACACTTCTTAGTAGAAAGAAAAGAACCATCAACAAGAGGACTTCAGTAGTCTTGATGATGAGAAAGCATGGCAACTCATGGACTTGAGCTTGCTTGACTTCAAAGGTGGTGATCTCGCCTTTAAGAGGAACCTAGAGAATCACACAAAAACAAAACTACAAATATAGATCACTTGGATCTAGGGTTAGAGAGTTTTTAACTCAAGGAGAAAGTATGTGAGAAAGGGGTAAGAAACAATGAAGAAATGGCTCACGATTTATAAAGAGAAAATGCCTACTGTTCCCCGGATCCCACGGATCCCTCCCTTAAGGGATCCGTCTAGCGTAAAGCTAGGGATCCGTGGGACGCTCCTCTTTGCCCATGGGTATTTTGGTTATGGGTCATGGGTCATGGGTTATGGGTTGATCCATGGGTCTTTTATTAGATACAATGTATCTCATGAGTGCAATGCACCTAGTCAAATGGGTATGGGTCAATACCATGGGTTATGGATATTATCCATATATGACATAAGCATGATGTCATGAAATGGGTTATGGGTCAAGCTCCATGGATATAGGTCATGGACTTTGGGTTGTACCCAACTACATTCAATGTATTTGGTCAATGGGTTATGATACTTAAGTTTCTACCCATTTATTTTACCCAATATACTACATACTAGTTATGTGTATATTTTACCCAATTATGTAAACATTAGTTGTTGTACATATGTAATACTAAATCATAAAATCACTTATACTTGATTTAGTGTTTTATGTGAGAACATGAGTGTGTTAGAAACTATTAGCTCAAACGATTTACGTATTTTATTTGTTTCGTTAAAATGATTTTACATTTGTTATCGAAAAAACATTAGAAGATCGTAAAATATAAATAAACGTTTTTACGGCTTATTTGTATTAACAATCTCACCCTTTTTGTTGATGACAAAACATAAAATTATTTTAAGGAAAAGCTAAACTTCGTAAAAGTTTGAATTTATAGTTTTTACTTTCTTCTCCCCCTTTTTGTCGAAAGAAAAAGAGCTTCGAAAGGAAACTAACACATTGTTTTAAGAAAAACATGTGAAAAATAGAAAAGAAAGAAAAAATAGAGAGCAAGTAACGGGAAAGGATCTCGTCTTAACTCCTCCTTGACGAGTCCATCCCTATGTGAGGGCGTCAAGAAAAAATATTACTAAGCTAGTTCATTTGCAACTAAGTTTGCAAAAGATTTCGTCTATGTGACGAATATGCTCCCCCTTGATGATTGCAACCTTGCAAAGGGACGTCATGAAATGTAATCCTAATATTGCAAGTAATTTTTGCAATGTATTGCTTTGACACAAAGCTTCCCCTAGCTTTAGAGTGTCAAAGTCTTCATGTGTAAATTGAATAACTACAAAACAAAGGTTAGAAAACAAGTATAATGCATAACTTCCTGCAAATATGACTCAAGTTAGTAGAAAATTAGTTTTCTGTCTCACGGATCCCACGGTTCCCTCCTTGTAGGAATCCGTCTAGGCAAATTAAAGGGATCCGTCTGGCTGATGACTGATTTCAGCAATGGTGATATAAAAAATAATGTTAACATCAAAGTGAGATATGTATTATACAACATAATCATATACTCAGAAATATAGCAAGTAGCATGTAATTTCATTTAATAAAACTAGAGGTATGATATACATGACTCTAAAAACTAAGAAAATGAAAGGTACATGACTTGAAAGTAATCGATTTATCTAAGTAACGCTTGATACTAGGACACCACTAAAAATCCTCTAGCTTAAGTTTGTTTCGGTTTAATCTCGTCGAAACGTTCGAGGAGGTGATAGAACATGAAACGTTGATCTTCTCGTACTTCATGTATCAAACTTTCAACATGTTGACAATGATAACAATCGTTGTCATGGCTAGGTAGTGGTGGTGGAAGAAATGAAATTGCTTGATGCGAAGGATCAAGTGAAGCGGGTTGGGGAGCCTCAAACGATGGAGGGATTGGTGGAGGCGCATTTGAAGATGGCTCGACCAAGATTGATGGTGGTGGTAGAGAAGTGTCAACTTCCATATGGTTGGGTGGTTGACTTTGATAATTTCTCATAATCCAAATGGGATTATATGATGGTGACGGCGAAAAGGAAGCCGGAGCTAGTGTTGACTCAACACCTTGATTTTGTACAATTATTCCTCCTAATGAGGAGAATGTTGCTGGTGGAGGAGGATGAGACGACCTAGGAGGAAAATCCTCTAAATTGTAGAGGTGTGGTGATGATAGTGGAGTTGTAAATGAGATAGCTCTAGGAACCAATGGTGATGGTTTAGTGGAGATGGGATTGTTTGGCCTAGGAGGTATGGTGGTGTTTGGCATAGGTAGTTTTGTAGGTATTATCCTTTTAGGGATTGGTTTGATTGGTTGGGTTGGTGGAGGAGAAATCCTTGCATCTGTGGACTTGACCGGAGATGATTCGGTTGAAGATATTTCATGTACAACACGAGCAATTTTCTTGGATGGTTCTTTGGTGGATAAGTTGCTACTTGGAGTTTTCCTCATGATGAGATGATTTCAAGAGGTTTGTAAAGGTTTCTAAGTGCTGAAAATGAGGATGAAGATGATAACTTTAGGATTCCTAACAATGTGGTTTATAAAGCAAGGGATTTGGCAAGTGCATTCAAGACTTAAGCCACTAAAATTCATTGGAATGTGATGATTAACATGCACAAGAGTCAACTTCAGAGTTGTACTGATCTAGGAACTCATTTAAGATGAGATGGAGTGTTTAAGTTAATAAGACGAGCTTGAAATGATTGTTTTTGCTAGAGTTGACATAAATATGTCATACGGATCCCACGGTTCCCTCCAACGAGGGATTCGCCTAGGCTAATCCTAGGGATCCATCTCTCAGCAGCTAAGAAAAGTTAGCAATGATGTTTGTAAGGTCTAATGCCTATTTCTTCTTGAGTGTTTCTGTTCATCTAAGTGTCGTAAATGAAGATGTGCTCAAATACTTAAGGGTAATGAGTGATGTAGCTAATGATTGCCTTTTATGGAAGAAATTGGAACTTTCATGAGTACCAATAAATGAACAAAGATGACACTAAAGATTATGAGAGTTTCAAGTGGAGCTAAATGATCCTAGAGATCAGATAGTGACTTAGGATAATGTTTTGGAGAATATCCTAAAGGCTTTAAGATTGAAAAACAAGAATTTAATCAATTTTGACCAATTTTGAGGTAAGGATGATTATGATCAATTTTGCCATAATTGAAAGATTTCCAAAGCTAGATATCAGGGATCATGTGAGAAATGGTGAGTGAGCTTGAGAGCGGAAGATTAATGGGTTTAAGTGAAACGATAGATCTACATGCGTCTTGAGTGTGATCTAGGTGAGTTATGTGTGAGTAGGAAAGATCTACTTAACTTGATAAGGACTTAATTTGCCTTAAGGCACTGTGTCTAACTTGGTGTGAAGTGTTCTAAAGACATGTTTGGAATACAATGATTGCAATTGCATTTTTTGTTTGCCGGATCCCACGGTTCCCTAAGAGTAGGGATCCGTCTAGCACAACCTTTGGGATCCGTCTATCTGCTAAGCAGAACCTTTACTAAAGGTATGTAATGATTTTGACAATACATTATATTTCAAGGTTAGTTAAGGAGGTTCCGCTAAGATATCAAATGTAAAATGTTTTAATTCATGAAAGAAATTGGATTACATTGATAAAGCATAAGTACTAAGGATTGATCCTATTTGAAAGATTACTGAGTTCCTTGAGTGTTTTCGCTAGAAGGATCATCAAATGGTTGATAAGTGTTTGCTGATTCAGGAATGAAGAAAGTCTTCATGAGAGATGTGTTTGGAGGTTCCATCATCTTGTTCACAAGTATGTACAACGGACTTTGAAATTAAAGGTGGAAGTACATGATGTTATGATAAAGGCGCATCAAGAACATTCCATAGGGGATGAGTTTGTTCTTGGAGCCTTGAAGATTTGCAACCGCTTGCGAAGAAGTAGGCGAGATTGTATGGTTGTTGTGTTAGCAAACAATACATTATGTGAGCACACCAAGCGGGAAGGATTTCTCGATTTCCCCTAAGACTCCAAACATTTTCACGTAGGATGAGTGCAAGAGGTTTGTACTCTTCACGGATGTCCCGTGTAAAGATAATGTTTGGATCGGAGTAATATGTTCGAGGTTTGCATATTATGCGATTCAAATCTTCCGGGGAGGGTATGTGAGAACAATATGGACTATTTTCTTCACGAAAGAGAGAATCAAGAGACCAATCTTCGGTGAAGCCACATTGTCCATGATTTAGAATTCGGAGAATTTGAGCAAATTGCCCAAGGGTTCAAACAAACTTTTGGTTTTTGATCCAAAACCAAAGACATAGAGAACGATCCTCATTACGAACGAGTTAACTTGACGAAAAGAATTCCAATACAAACTTGGACGAAAGAATTCCAATCCTATGGTTCTGGGGAGGTATTGATACCTTCTTCATATTGTAGAGGTGTCGACAATACGCCCTTCGTGGAAGTGACGGTTTCGAGATTATTGAACCCACACATGATTGCCGTGTGTGTTGGGCTCAGGGAGATGTTAGGAGTGTAGACACTAGTGAGTGAAAAATCAAACTTATATTCATGGGACATAGCGAAACCTATAGGAAAGACAAGTTAATAGGATGTGACGTATTACGGGAAAGACAATGATTACCTAACGTTTTTACAAGATGTTTATTAACAATGACATTTAACTTACTTAATGTTTGACATTCTAGTAGAACATTTCTTTTAGGAAGAAAGTGGTTTTATTTTGCATGGAAAATCTGTTATCCGTATGACGGTTCCCACGTTCCCTTTCTATAAGGAATCCGCTAGTATACTTTCCCGATCCGTGGATCTAGTAAATATGCTGAGTGCATTTTGACAAAAACATAAGTTTAATAGTTTTATACCAAGATATGTGTTTTAGCCTACATTTTCTTTTAGCATGCATTCATGGTTTCTAATGTATCATGAAAGAATACGAAAGATATAAATCAAAAGAAATGACAAACACATTATGATGATAATAACCTAGATAAACTAGACTATTAATAATATTTCTTTTCAATGCTAAGAATGATACAAAAGATTGGGTATATAACCCTAATGTAGATTAACAACACAAAGTATATGTCTCCGTATGTGAACTTCATCATAGGGAACACAAGAGCGACGAGTGTTAGGGCGATGAGCATGAGGGCGATGTAAACCATGTTGATGACGAACCTTCTTGGTTTTGGTTTGAGATGAGATGAGATGAGAGGAAGATGAAGTTTTTGAATGAGAGGTAATTTTTTTGAAAATGGAAGATTTGAAAAAGTGGGGATTTGATATAGTGGACGACGGATGGTTTGTTTATGGGGAAGGAGAAATTTTTGAGACATGTGTTTTGTTTTATTATTAGAAAGATATGATTTTTGGATTAAGTGAAATAAAACACAAGTTTGATATACCACGACTTTAGACGAAAAAGTAACACGTATGTGAGAAAAGGCTTCCTAATGCTACATGTAATACATGTATATGCACAAAAGATAATCATATAAATACCTAGGTAAGCATACTTAATTATCAAGCTAATGTCATTTAGAGATAAGTAGAAATTCATACCTCTAATGCACTTATGAATGTCTTTACAAATGACACAACAAATGTCAGTAGACAATTCCGGCTCCTTTATGTTTAAGATACCTTCTTAGGAAAGGTATTCTTGTTACCAAACGATTCCTATGGCTTGGTAGGTGTGAACTTTGACTAAGAAATATGACAAAGAGGATTAGTGCAATTAAATGAAGAATAAATAATAAGAAAAATGTTGTCATCTAATCAACATCCAAACAAAGAGTTTTAAAAGACACGGTGTTTGTTTAAGAAAAAACTTTCTTTGTAGTTTTTAATTGACCATGGATCGTATCAAGTGTTTAAAGTACAAAGATACTTAAGAAACTTGGTAACGAAGCTCTGATGCCAATTGTGGAAAACTAGAAGGGGGGGTTGAATAGTTTTGCCAATTAAAACTCGTTTTAATCTATTTAGATCGACTTATGTCAATCTATTTGGATGTGTGTTGGATGTTGATAAACAAACATATAGAAGTATAAATATGTAATGAAAAGATAAAGAGTAAGAAGCACAAAACCTCAAGGCGAGTATTTATAGTGGTTCGGCTACAAGGACACCTTCCTTGCCCTACTCCACTCCCCGAGTCACCTACTCGAGAGTTCGTAATCACTACACAAAATTGACTCCTTATGGTGGAGAAACCTTCACAACGTTGCCTACTCTTTTTTTGGTACTTGGCTAACCACCGGGTTCTTTCACACCAAGGTGAACCGCACCTACCATAACGTCGCCTACCCTTTATCCGGTACTAGGCTAAGTACCTAGTTCCATTACAATGGAGGAACTACTACCCAACACTACACCAATTACCTAACCCCAAAGGAGATCTACTCCTTATAATGTCAACAAGGATAACAATATCCTTTGACTCAATACTAATCTATTTTATACATCGAAGCACACCATATCGAATGTACATCTTAGGCACCTTTCACTAATGCCTTTGACTAGATCTTCAAGACACCCTTCACTAATGTCTTGTGACTTGACTCTTAGGCACCCTTCACTAATGCCTACAATACGGACGATCGACACCCTTCACTAATGTCTTCGTCTTGACACTTGAGACATCTTTCACTAATGTCTTCAACACTACACTTCTTAGTAGAAAGAAAAAAACCATCAACAAGAGGACTTCAGTAGTCTTGATGATGAGGAAGCATGGCAACTCATGGACTTAAGCTTGCTTGACTTCAAAGGTGGTGATCTCGCCTTTAAGAGGAACCTAGAGAATCACACAAAAACAAAACTACAAATATAGATCACTTGGATCTGGGGTTAGAGAGTTTTTAACTCAAGGAGAAAGTATGTGATAAATGGGTAAGAAAAAATAAAGAAATGGCTCACGATTTATAGAGATAAAATGCCTACTGTTCCCCGGATCCCACGGATCCCTCCCTTAAGGGATCCGTCTAGCGTAAAACTAGGGATCCATGGGACGCTCCTCTTTGCCCATGGGTATTTTGGTTATGGGTCATGGGTCATGGGTTGATCCATGGGTCTTTTATTAGATACAATGTATCTCATGAGTGCAATGCACCTAGTCAAATGGGTATGGGTCAATACCATGGGTTATGGATATTATCCATATATGACATAAGCATGATGTCATGAAATGGGTTATGGGTCAAGCTCCATGGATATAGGTCATGGACTTTGGGTTGTACCCAACTACATTCAATGTATTTGGTCAATGGGTTATGATACTTAAGTTTCTACCCGTTTATATTACCCGATATACTACATACTAGTTATGTGTATATTTTACCCAAATATGTAAACACTAGTTGTTGTACATATATAATACTAAATCATAAAATCACTTATACTTGTTTTAGTGTTTTATGTGAGAACATAAGTGTGTTAGAAACTATTAGCTCAAACCATTTACGTATTTTATTTGTTTCGTTAAAATGATTTTACATTTGTTATCGACAAAACATTATAAGATCGTAAAATATAAATAAACGTTTTTACGACTTATTTGTATTAACATTAAGAATTAGGGGGTGAGTGTTTAATTTGCTAACGCCCGGGCACTCACTATTATAAATCTAGCATGTAGCGGTACTTAATAACTTAGCTTAGGGGACCAGGAAGAACAGGACTTATAAGGGGACACCTGACTTCTCCTGTGGTGGCATCTTTGCTGATAGGTTAGGGCGAATTGACCAAATGTTGTCCTCTCGACTTTGACCCCACCTGAAGTAATTGGAAGTAAGTAGACGAAGACATAACTAGCTAGGAGGAATAACTAGGTTAGAACCACTCTCCTCTATTGATTTATCCTTTGCCTTTTATCTGCTTTTTTATGCTTTTATCCGCTTTAGTAGTTAATTAATTATTTCCTATTCATAATCATATTAAAATCTGTGACACTTAGACTTAGTAATTATCCAACACACATAGCTCTTGGGACGACCTTGGTTTTACCGAATACTACACTACACACGACCGGGTACACTGCCCGTTAGTGCATTAGGGTATACCATAGGTATAACGAGACTTTATAAATATTAAAACCGGTCAATAAACTCGATCAAGTTTTTATACTGCCGGGAGTTATATTAGGATTGCTATTAAGTCTTTCATTTTAAACTTTTCTCTAAATTCTCACGATCTTTATTCGAAGTTTCAGTACCATGGAAGTTGTTAACATCGATGACCTCACTCTTGAGGAATATTTGGCGTTGACAAGGGAAGAACAAGGACCGGGAATTGTTAGGCCGGCTATCGCGAAGATGCTCAATTCAAAATCAAACCTCAATTCATGAGGAATTACTGCAAATCCCTTCTCTAGAAGCATCACCGATGATGCTCATGAGCATATAGACAACGTCGAGTACATTTTCAGCCTATTCAAAATTCCCGTGAGTCTCACACGATGCTATCATGTTACGAGTATTCCCTATTTCTATTACGGGAGCTGCTAAAAGATGTGTTGATCAATTACCTGCGAGAACTGTCAATACCTGGCCTATCCTAAAAAAGTGTTTCATTCAAAGATATTGTGCTCCATCAAAGACGGTTAAGTAATTAGAAGAAATCCATAACTTCAAGCAAGAGGGTGATGAAACGTTATACCAAGCTTGGGAAAGGTATAACGAATTATTATACAAATGCCCTACTCATAACCTCAACAGCCAACAAAAGGTGAACGTCTTATACAAAGGTCTGAACATCTCCTCAAGACAAATGGTCGATTCTCAGGGACTGATTCCTGGTATGACACCCACTTTGGCTTTAGAAACTATTCAAAAGATGGCAGACCACTCTCACAAATGGAACAATGGAGGGAGCAATCGAAGTAAGAATGGATATATGGAAGGTCTTGCAGCAATAAACATCACATTAGAAAGTCTAGGAAGAGACATGAAGAAACTCAAGGAAAATGTGCTTTCCATTCAAGTAGAGCGAAATGGAACTCCCCCTACTAAAGAATGTTCCTCCAACGAAGAAGTTAAAAGGATCAGAGAAGTTAAATATGGAAGTTAGACCCCTTTCAACAATTACAACGGGGCCCGATATCGAGAAAAATCCCCAGGATTCTACACAAGAATCAACAACAATCCTCCTAAACCTAGCCTTGAAGAAATAATGCATAGGCACATCGAAGAATCTACAAAAAAGGGAGATAAACTCAAGGAGTGGATGGTCAAGGTGAAAGAAGACACCAACATGAACCTACGGAACCAAGATGCTACAATTAAAAACCTCGAAACACAAATTGGGCAATTAGCTAAAAACCTTTAGACAAGTAATGCTAAAGCTATTGCCTGCAAAGCCATATTTGCGCAAGATAAGGCAAAGAAAGATCAATGCACTTCCTCTATCACCAATGATCTGTCCGGGATTAACTACCTGAAAGAAGATGATAAATCGGAAGACGACGAGGTCCTGCAAAGCCAACTTCCTGAGAAGCAGCAATACCAGGAAAGTTTTCTTCTCCCATGCACTATTGGTAATATTAAGACTCCTGGATTAGCTAATTTAGGGGCCGGGGTAAACCTTATCTCTACCACTTTGTTTGATAAAATAAAACTTACCGATTTAAAAGAAACAACAATGATGATAGAAATGGCTGATTCCTCTAAAGCTGTACCAAGGGGAATTGTTAATAATGTGCTTTTAAAAATTGGAAAATTCTTTTTCCTGACTGATTTTGTGGTAATTGACATGGGGAAGCGGGAGGCTTACAACTTAATTGTTGGAAGACCTTTTCTGGCCACTTGTAGAGCTCAAATTATGGTTTTTTTGAAAAACAAATTTCTTTGGGGACTGAAAATGAACGAATAACCTTTAGTATGAAAGAGAATTTAAAACTAAAAGTTGAAATTTCAAATAATGTTGATGTTGTTAATGTTCAATCACTAGATCCCCCTCTACATTTTGATCCTAGTACTAATAATAGTGGAGAGAATGTTGATAATTGCAAACAGAAATAGGGAAAGATTGTCCAGGGCATTGAGGAGCGTCCAATTCCAAACAAACATTTCCGCAACCCAATATTAACCAAGAATATCGAATCGGTGATGACATGGACCTCGTATAGTCCTTTTCAATAATGTGAAGGAAAGGCAAATGAATGAATATACCCTCACAAGGGTAAAAGACATGATATTGAATTAGAATTTGAAGATTGGTACAAAATAAGATTTGGGAACTCAAAAATCAATAAGGGATTTGTTAAGCAGTACAAGTACAATCATCTTGCTGACACAATAACTAACGGTGAAAGATCAAGCATAAGTATAACAAGTAGTCTTAATGCTGAAGATGATGACCAGGGAAAATCATGTGATGAATGGCTTTCACAAAAATTTGGAACATGTGGCATCAGAAATACTGCAAGAAAAAAAGGATTTAACAAATGGATGAATGAGTTCCATCGAGTGGTGGAAGTCGGCCAAGTCCAAAGGCCCCCATAGAGCCCAACGGCTCTGAGTCTAACTTAAAGACTCGTAAATAAAGAAAAGTGCTCTTCCGGGAGACAACCCGAATTATCCCTTTCTTTTATTTTGTTTTCATTTCTGTTGGGTTTTGTGTTTTCTAACTATTTTTGCAGGAAACGAGGAAGTAATTATCTGCTGGCAGTCACGATCGACCATAGTTACGGCAAATCATCTATGTGATTACGCCGTAACCAACCTTTTTGCAGAATTTTAGACGCATTACAAATTACAGCTGATAATACCATCTCAAAGGTTACGCCGTAACCACTCGCTTTGCACCTTATGTCAGTTTTGCTAGTTACGCAGTAACTCCTCAAAGAGTTCTGACTTAATTTAACCTTTCTCTCTGCTTTATTCTTTCATTTTAAAACACAATAACCTTGTATTAGTATTTTAAATGAACTTTGTGGGTGAGTTCCCTGTAAACCCTCACGAGACTTCACTCGTCCACTTGGGACACCAAGTGGTTTAAAAGGCTTGTTGCATATGCTAAATGCAACCGTAATTCATATGAAAGTGAGTTAGTTTTGTTTTTCATTTTTCAATTTTTATTTTTAGAATTATACTTGTCGGTAGTGTGATTTCAGGGATTGAAGTTTGTTCATGATGCTTAAACGAAGGCACGTCTCTTTTTCGTTGGCCTTCTTTCTTTGTGGAGCAAATTTAAGGGAAGTTCTCGCTCTACTTTTCTCTTCACCTTTATTTAATGCTTAGTACAAAAGGGACTTTCTACAATTCTTGGGGGGCTTAGAGTAGAATTATCTCTTGAATATTATTTTGCTCTCGTTTTTCTAGTTTATTTTGAAAAATTATGCCATTTTTAAAATTTTGACATGTTTTTCTTAACCTAACTAGATTAGACCTTATCCGAGCACATACAACCCTTTATATTATATGGTGAGATTAGCCTTATCCGTTTCCAATATTTTACCCCAAATCCACCAAATTATGAGTGTACCGGTAGCTTGTAAAGTTTAGAACTTGGCATTTGCATCATTTCGAGACCATAGACGAGGTATGTTGAGTTAGCTCGATGCATTTGGACTTTTCAGTTTTAGAAGGCAATATTATAGGATTATCACCCAAATAGCCTACCATTGTGTGTCTATTGATTAGTCACCTCGACTTCTCGACCCCCTTGTGAAACCCTTTTGTTGCACTCACCTTTAGTGCAAGATACCCCTAGATACACCCTTATGAGCCATTCCTTTCATTACGATAACCCAATATATTGTTTCGATACACCTATACACCTTAGCCTACCTTCTAGTCTCTATTTGTGATTGGGAAGTCATCATTTGCCTAAGTTCAAGGTTCAAGTGGAAAGTTTCTGAGATCACACTTTCGTCGACGACATATTCCTAAAGATCATTGAAGAACCCCCGATTTCCCATTGTTCATCTCAAGTGGGGGGATATTATGTTATTGTTATGTTGAAAAAAAAAGTGATTCGAAAAAAAAATGGTTGTTTTGTTATTTAGTTATTGTAAAGTGCAATGTTATAAGCACTATGTTATGAGCTTTATAGATCTAGTATCGAGGAGGCCACATTGTTACAAGATTGGAGGTAATTATGCCAGCAGTTGGAGAAAAGTGTATCATGGCGTCCTCAATGACACATCTACCTAGTATTTCATGATCGGTTTCTTGATTTCCAAGCTTAAACTTTGGTGGTAAGTGGTGATGACTTGGTTATAGATTTAGACTACCGCTTATTTTTATTTTACACCATTTATATATCCTATGTCTTATCCTACCCTTTAGTCATGAAGCGTGTCTAGGTGATCATTGAGCAATATTTGGTGTCTTGGCCATGGATTTGGTCATGTATCATTGATATTGTTCACTTCGCCATGACATGTTAGTAATGTGAGTCACCCCATTAACCTTTATGCGTGTCTACCCATATTGCCTTCTAGAATTGTTTAGCCCTTAACTCTAGTAGTGGAGATTTGTGTAACCGCCAAGCTTATGATCTATGGTATGCGATTGAGTAATCACCCGAAATTGACACTTAGAATAGTTGAGAGATTTGAGTGTTTCGTTCCCATTTAGGTGAGGTGTTGGCTTTGTTTTATTCTAGCATAAGGGGTTGTAAACTTATATTTTCCATTTTGGGAGATATCTTTTTAGAATCTTTCTAATAAGGTCTACTTGAGGGCAAGTAGAGTTCAAGTGGGGATATTTGATAACATCAAATAGTCACGAATATTAAGTGTCAATTTCCCCGATAATGCTTGTAATTTATATCATTTACATGGATTTACAGCTTGTTTCCATTGTTTTCCACTTTCGGGTAAATTACGAGCATTAGAGCTAAAGAGATGCGAATTGGAGAAATATCAAAATTTATCTTAGTATCTCGACTTTGAAGAAGTTCGGCGTAAATCATCTCTCACATTACGCAACCTAAAAGCGTGACTCGAAAACCAACTCATCAAGGGTTACACGTAACTCTCCCCAAAGACTCACGGCGTAACTATATTAGGTCAAATGAGGTTCCATATACGATAACTACGTCGTAACTATTCCACCAACTACGGCGTAACCATGAAATATTGAAGATACGGTGTAACCACTTATAAGGTTACGTCGTAACCAGCAAATCTAGTGCAAATTACGAAGGAATAGAAGATTATAAGCGTATCTTATGTTCTGTAACCTAGATCTGGCCTATAAATACCTCACTGTTTCCAGCATTTCAAAGCATCCTATTCCACACATCACGACCAAACAACGTGGGAAGAAGCCAAAGGCAGGTCTAGAGGAGATATCTGAGGCTGTCTCCAAGAAATCACTCCCCTACGATAAGCATTAGCATTTTATCTTTTCTTTGCTTTCGATTCATGTATTTACGTAACTTTGAATATTGAATTGATTTGTATGGTTAATATGAGCGGCTAAGCACCTCTTGGTGCTTGCCTAGTTATGATTCTTTAATTATTTTGTTTGCGTTTACATTACTTCTGTATAATTATTTCTAAGTGTATGCATGCATAGTTTATTGGTAGCTACCCTTGTTTCGGTAGTTTTGAATGGCGGTAGAGGCCAATTGCTTAGGAGATATGACCAACTGACCCTAGGTGAGCTGACTGAGATGGGAATGGTTAGATATGACCAACTGACGACCCTTTCTACTTGTGCCATTTTTACCAACTGATCGCCTACTGTTTGCATGAACTTAAGAATTAGGGGGTGAGTGTTTAAGTTGCTAACGCCCGGACACTCACTATTATAAATCTAGCATGTAGCGGTACTTAATGACTTGGCTTAGGGGACCAGGAACAACAAGACTTATGAGGGGACACCTGACTTCTCTAGTGGTGGCATCTTTCCTGATAGGTTAGGTCGAATTGACCAAATACTGTCCTCTCGACTTTGATCCCACCTGAAGTAATTGGAAGTAAGTAGACATAGACATAACTAGCTAGGAGGAATAACTAGGTTAGCACCACTCTCCTCTATTGATTTATGCTTTGCCTTTTATCTGCTTTAGTAGTTAATTAATTATTTTCTATTCATAATCATATTAAAATCTGTGACACTTAGGGTCTGTTTGGTTAGACGTAATGGACTGATAAAGGAATGTAATCGACGATGTAATGGAATGAACATAGTAATTGAATGAGTCATTACTGTTCCATTGACCTCTTTAGTTGCCATGTTGGAATGGAGTATATCGTTTACGTATGTTGTTTGGTACAATGCAATAGATGTTAGAAAGGAATGAAATAAATGAAATATGGAAAATTGATTCCATGTCGTAATGGAATAAGAAAAAACTAGGGGTGGCTATGTAATGAAATTGGTGGTTATTGTCATAATGGAATGAACTAATGAATAAACCATTCCATTACAAGATTTAAAGCAAACAACAAATTTTCGTTTCACTGTAATGATCTATTCCATTACAACCTTTATTCATGCATACCAAATGCTACGTTAGACTTAGTAATAATCCAACACATATAGCTCTTGGGACGACCTTGGTTTTACCGAATACTACACTACACACGACTGGGTACACTACCCGTTAGTGCATTAGGGTAGACCGTAGGTATAACGAGACTTTATAAATATTAAAACCTGGTCAGTAAAACATGCATCAGTTTTGATAAGCTCTTTTAAAATGTTTCTTATTGTGGAGATTTTAAGCTTATTTTTCTTATTGGGCTAGTAGTGGCATAAGCTAGTCCAAGCACTCCGCAAAAATGTAAGAGATTACTTGTCATAAGCTGCGATTAAAGATTATCACAATGTAAGCTTAGGCAAAAATGTATGAGTTTATTTGGTTATAATTTGAGTAACATGTTAAAAGCTCAACTTAGTTGTATCAACTAAATTGTTGTTACTGCCTTACTGGACAGAAATGCAGGAATCAAAATATCATCCATTGACATAGACAGTAGACTTAGGTAATGTGTCATTTTTGATAAATAAAAATCTATCCTCGCATCTAATTTAAGTTGTTCCGCGTATTCAGCTATAGAGTTAAGCTGCACCACACGCGTCACGACCTTATGACCATAATAATCACTATAATTGGAACATAAGTTGTTAAAACTATATACAGGTCAATTTGGTTATTGCTTGTGAAAATGCTCATGTATATTTTCTTTCTAATGGAGTGTGTTGCGCTTATAAGCAGCCTTTGCTGATCATAAGTAATAATACAATGTTGATTTCTGACTTTATTCGGTCTGCCGCTAAGGTAAAAAACATTTCATCAATGTAATAATGTGGATGCTAGTTTTCCACGCTAATTAAAAGCATAATTAGCGTGTTTATTACATGAAGTTGCAAATATTATGTGTGAATGCTTAAAGCTCGATAGTGTAGGCTTTAAATGAATAATTTTTGAATGTTTTGCGTGTGGTGAAAAAGGCTCTTTTGAAAGTTTGGAATTTGGACATGACCTCCAATGATGATCTGATATGTTACACCTCATGAACTACACGACTTAAAATCATTGAAATTTAAACTTTTACGCGGAAACGACTTGACTTAAAACTGACCTTCTGTTGCTAATCGTTGAACTGATATAATTATGTAACAAACCAACCCTTGAAAGTATTTTTACATGAAACTAGACTCAATTACCTTCGAAATGACGGGTGGCATGACCCGTGACGACTTACGGTTAAAAATATATGATTTTTCGAAAACTGACTTCGACTAGTTCTCCAAATTAGTTCTCTAACTAGTTCTCCACTAGTTCTCCAACTATTTGAACCACTTTACAAACACTTAACCATATACATTGTTTTTCCAAACATTCTTGACCCGTTTGACCCAAAATGGGTTAAAATAGACCTTGTCCCAAACACCCTTTTTCTGCATATCCCTTTTTTATACTTTTGACCCATTTTTCGGAAAATGACATCTATTACTCGGAAAACACCAAAATTTCCAGAATTTGATTAAGACCTCATAAATATCATTTTCATGCATAAACATTAACCAATTGACCTTCGGAATGGTACTTTACAAAACGACGGGTATTATGTAAAATACCCGTTTTGACCCATTTTCAATACATACAACCTTTACCACTTCCGAATTACTTCAAACATTTCAAAAAGTATTAACTTAACATATTAAATCATGTTCATGATCATTAACCCATTTACAACCCAAAATAGGTATAATTACACATTATTCCAAACACGTCTTTAAACATGACCATAAACACTAAGACCATGTTATAACATACCGTTTGACGACCCAATTACTTCAAAGACCATGACATATACTTTGACACTTGACGACACATTTACAAACCATTTTAGATTTCCGAGGGGTACAACATTGACTTGAGCTCGGTATCTACCTAAGCTCCTACTTTCTTACCAACCTTCTTAACTTCCTCATTAGAATCCTTAAACCTTATTTCCATGCTTTACCTTCCCTTCATGTTTAACCCTACAAAACACTAACATCTTAAACCGTAAGCACAAGGCTTAGTAAGTAAATCGTTCATAACACGTTATCATAGACATTCATACATTATACATCATAACTCATTAACCAATGCAAATCATTAAACAGTAACACGTACCTTGATTCACTTAAGTAAAACATTTCCTATGGGTCAACATTAACATACCTTAGCCTAGTCCACCTTGCCTATCCTTCATGACTAGTTAAGCCAAACTTGTCTCAACCCCACTTTACATAAACATATATTCAATTACCCCATTCCTTAGCATAACAAAATCACATAACATATAATGTGAAGAACCATATAACAACATATAATGACCGGTTTACTTACCTTGATCCCAAGCTAATGAAACCAAGCACATCATCATCTCCACCCTTGCAATCTAGGCCAAATCACTATTATCATAAACACATAATCAAGTTACTAAACTATGATTACTACAACCATGGATCCTCTTTAAACACCTCTTATTATCACATAACCATCCAATGATTATATGATAATTAACCCTATTAAATTATTAACTTACACCCAATATAATCATCTCATAATTTCTATAATCTTTAATTAGCTTCAAAACACCATTTACCCAATTCCCCCAAATTAGGTACATAAACCCTAACTCTTAATTCTTCAATTAAACATAAATATGGATTGCTTACTTGCATATGGGCATGGAAAGGGATTCATTACTTGAATCTAAACACTAATCTTTCTTCCATTGATCATTAAGACTTTATGGGTTTTCCCTCCTCTCTTGTTTAAGCGACATAATACCCACACATAGAAAATCCTTGAACCATTTTGATGCTATAAGAAGTATCCAGATATTTGTTAGTTGAAAGTTTTCCTAATTGGCACGTTAGGTCCCTTAAGTGCTATTCTTCTCATTTTGGCGACACTAACTTTATACATACTTACAACTTGACAACATTAGTTCTTTAAGTCCAGCTTTCTTATAATTATGACACATCATATTTTGTATAACCATTTACATAAACTTTGACCATTAATTTGACTATCGGGTTGACTAACCAATCCTGTAAGTCCTTAAATCTTATGAAAGTCATAGTCAACTTAGTCAAATTGCATTCTTGTAATAAAAGGCTTAGGCCCTGTTTCAGGGTGTTATAATTCTACCTCCTTATTCAAATTTCGTCCCCGAAATCTCTTATTTAAACTAACCTTGACTTAGTCACGTCTTATTCCCATTCTCAGCACAAAGAACACTTTCGTTCGTACATTCCGTTGCAATGATCTAAGTGATCTTGCAACATTAAGCAATACATATATGAAAATCCTTAATCCACTCTACTTCGCATTTAACTTTCTAAGAGCGTACAACTTTTACTAAGGTCATTATATCAAACAAGACACATTTAGTATAATCATTGTACCATTTGTCAGCCTCATTTCCATCACATCACATTCTTACATACTATGCTTAACTTTTTAATCAAGGACTATGCGTCATTTGAGAAAATTTATGCCGTTTTGACTTTACATAAGTGATGCAGGTTTTACTGACCAGGTTGTAATATTTGTATTGTCTCGTTATACCAATGGTCTACCCTAATGCACTAACGGGCAGTGTATCTAGTCGTGTGTAGTGTAGTATTCGGTAAAACCGAGGTTGTCCCAAGAGCTATGTGTGTTGGATTATTACTAAGTCTAGGTGTCATAGTTTTTAATATGATTTCGATAAGGAATTAATTAATTAACTACGAAAGCAGATAAAAGCAGATAAAAGGCAAAGGTTTAATCAATAGAGGAGAGTTGTGCTAACCTAGTTATTCCTCCTAGCTAGTAATGTCTACGACTACTTACTTCCAATTACTTCAGTTGGGGTCAAATTCGAGAGGACAACATTTGGTTAATTCGCCCTAACCTATTAGCAAAGATGCCACCACTAGAGAAGTCAGGTGTCCCTTCATAAGTCCAGTTGTTCCTGGTCCCCTAAGCCAAGTCATTAAGTACCACTACATGCTAGATTTATAATTGTGAGTGTCCGGGCGTTAGCAACTTAAACACTCACCCCCTAATTCTTATGTTCATTCAAACGGTAGGTGATTAGTTGGTCAAATCGCACAAGTAGAAAGGGTCGTCAGTTGGTCATATCTTACTCTTCCCATCTCAGTCCGCTCACCTAGGGTCAGTTGGTCATATCTCCTAGGCAATTGGCCTCTACCGCCATTCAAAACTACCGAAACAAGGGTAGCTACCAATAAACTATGCATGCATACACTCAGAAATAATTATGCGGAAGTAAAGTAAACGCATACAAAACAATTAAGGAATCATAACTAGGCCAGCAACAGGAGGTGCTTAGCCGCTCATATTAACCATACAAATCAATTCAATATTCAAAGTTACGAAATACATGAATCGAAAGTAAAGAAAAAATAAAATGCTAATGCTTATCGTTGGGGAGTGATTTCTCCCTTGGAGACAACTCCGTATGCTCCTCTAGACCTGCTGTTGGGATATGAAAGTCAAAGTACTGAAGAAGTCAAAGTGCTGGAGATTCAAAGTAATGCTAAGTGAAAGTCAAAGTACTGCTGTCTAAGTCAAAGTACGGAGAAGCTAAAGAACTGCTATATTCGTTTATGGAAAGCTTTGTTATTCTAGAATATTCTTAGTTTAGATTACTTGTCGTACAAGGTTACAAATTGTAAACCGACTAGGGTTATCCATAAGCCTATAAAAGGACCCCTAGGTTGGCATTAGAGAATATACGTTTTTTTTAAAAGTTTTAGAGAAGTACGATATTAGAGTTTAGAGTTGTTGAAGAATCTGTATAACGAGCAGGTTCAGAGTTATTAATAAAATTGTTAAAGTTAAAGTGAATTCTTCTTAGCTTTATTGAAGTAAATTCCGCGTACTTAATAGAGTTTATTCAGTGTTTCATTGTTAGTGACTTAGGATATACCTGAGGTCATTAAGCCCTTAACAAGCTATATAAGTTAGTTTGGTTAGAGTACATCGATCCAACAAGTGGTATCAGAGCTTGTGTGGAAACTCTGATTAAGAAGAAACCTTAATAACCGATTTAACAACAAACCCTAAAGATGTCGATTGAAGCTGCACCACCACCATCCATCACCTCACTCAGGATACCAATCATCAAGAAGGGAGAATATGATCTCTGGAGTATGAAGATGAGGCAGTACATTGCTATTACAGACCATGCATTGTGGAATGTAATTGTCAATGGTAATAAAGTTGTGGAAGATCCTCCAGAAAATCCTGGACAACCTAAACCACCTAAGGCTGTCTTACCAGCAGCAACTAAAAAAAATCAAGAGAAGGCTCTTAACATACTGCTGTCTGCTATTCCTGATGGTCACCTACTCAAGTTCCATGATGCTAAGGATGTAAAGCAACTATGGGTTGCACTCAAGACCAGATTTGGAGGTAATGATGCTTCCAACAAAATGCACAAAAATCTGCTGAAGCAACAGTTTGAAACTTTAACTGTTGGTGAAAGAGAAAGTCTTGATGCTGCATATGATAGATTCCAAAATCTCCTCAGCATGCTAGAGTTATACAAAGGCAGGTATCTCATTGAAGATGCCAATTTGAAGTTCTTAAGGAGTTTTCCATCTACATGGCATGTGATTGCTACAATGATCAGAGGACAACCTGGTTTGGACACTATGGACTTTGATGATCTCTACAACCATCTGAAGGTGTATGAGCATGAGATGAATGGCCAAACAAGTTCGAAGTCTCACAGTATAGCTTTTGTGTCTTCTAAAAAGAGAGGCAGTAATTCTACTAAAAGTACTGCTCACCCTACTCAAGGTACTGTTGCTCAAAGTACTGCATATCCTGCTCATTCAATCACGACCGTGACCAACCCCACACCATCACCAACCAACACCCTACATTCTGATGAAGTTGTGTGCTTTTTCTTTGCACAACAAGCTACCCTACCTGTTACTTATGAAGAAGATCTATCACAGATTGAAGATGATGCTCTTGAAGAAATTGATATCAGGTGGCAAGTTGCTATGATCACTGCAAGGATCAAGAAGTTCATGAAGAAAACAGGAAGAGGCATCGACTTCAAACCAAAACAGGGTATCACTTTTGACAAAATCAAGATTGAATGCTTTAACTGTCAAAGGACTGGCCACTTTGCAAGGGAATGCAAGTTTGCTAAATATCAGGCAAACAGGATGACAGAGAAACCTAAGCTTGAACTTAAGGAAATTCCTATTACTGAAACAAAAGCATTCGTTGCTCAAGAGAATCTATCGAGAGGTTGACTGAGTCTGAGTTTGATGATGAACCAGTAACCTCTTGTATGGCAGCAATGGAAGAATTTGATTGGAGCACAGTTTGATGAGGAACACGGATTTCTGCTATGGAATCTACAGATGGTTTTGGAAGCTTTGACTAGAGCATGGAGAGTGAAGATGAACCTGTTCTGCTTGCTATGGTAGCTACTTCACCAAGTTCAAACCCTATCTCTGAGGTATGTTCTAAGTGTCATGACTTTTATCAAAAAGTTCTTAATGATTATGTGACTGAAAGAGATAACTATAGGAGGGCTAGGTCTGAGGTAGCTGGTTATCAAATAACCTTAGAGTCAATGGAAGCCAAAATGATAACACATGAAAATAATGAAATGGCTTGGGCTGAAAAGTATGAACAATAGGATTATCAATTAAAACTAAGTGAATGGAAGTTAGGCTGCAAGGTCCCTGAATTAGAAAAGATGACTAAGGAAAGGGATGAATTTCTAGAAAAGTTTGCTGCTTGGGGACAATCTGGTCTTTCTCATGTTAGTTATGTTGAAAAACAGATAAGAGCTTACATTAGAACTGGACTAGGTTTTGGTATGGATTTCATTAGCATAGAAGAGAACCCACCTAGTAATCAGGATGACCTGGATTTTGAGGATATAACAACTAGTGATGATGAACTCATTAACTATGTAGACACAACTAGTAATGAGGAATCAATTAGTGAAACACCTCCTGAATATAAGAAAGACAAAGGTTATCATGTTGTCCCTCATCCCACTGGTAGTTTTCAACCTCTTAGACCTGATGTTTCTCATTTTGGAGTAGACAACCTACAGTTTAGGAAAAAGCTTACTAGTCAATCTAGGTCTGAAACCCCAAAAGAAACTGTTGAAAAACCTAAGGATAATGATGTTAATAGTCAAGCAGTACCTTCAATTCAAAGTACTGCTACATGTTCAACAATACCTTTAGGAAAACCTTTTCAAAATACTGCTAAACCTTTTTGGGATAATTTTGGTCAAAACAGTTTTAATCATTCACCTAGAAGACAGAATAGTTTTGGTCATAGACATAGAGGAAACAATTTTGGGAGTTTGGGTCAAAAATTGTGTTTTGTTTGTTACAGTCCTGATCATTTGATTAAGCACTGTGACTTTCACTCAGAATACCTAAGTAAATTCCCAAAGAACAGATCTACCAACCATAGACCTAGAGAGAATAAACCAGTCTGGAATCATTCACATAGGGTTAACCATAGAAACTTTACACAATACTATAGGTAGCCTCACCAGAGAAGACCTTTTTCAAAACCCCCAGTACCTTCAAACACTTTTCAAGGTACTGTTAAGCCAAAACCAGTACCTTCTCAAAGTACTGCTCAGTTTTCACCAAACACCTTTTGGAATAGAAACTCTAGGAGATCTCATTACTATCAATCAAGAAGACGTTTCAACTCAAAGAAAGTAGATAGATCAAGGGATTCCACACCAGAAGTTAAAACCAAAGGGGTTAAGAAGGAAAGTACTGATGGGAAAAAATAGTACTTTCAGCAAGTGAGCGTGAAACAGAGATTTTTGTGAAAAATAATAAAGAAAACTTGAATGAAAAAGAGATTTTTATTAAAAAACAAACACAAGTTTTGAAACAACCAAAGATAATTGATCATGTGCTTAAAGACAGTGGAAATTACATACTTAAAGAATTTAAGTATGTAACTCCACAAGGGGAACACAAGTCCGTAATGGCTTGGGTTCCTAAAATTAACTAACTCTTTTATCTTTGTGCAGGGCAACCCAGAAGAGGAACTTAAAGATCATTTAATTGTGGATAGTGGTTGCTCTGGGAGCATGACGGGAGACAAGGAGATTCTGTTAGATTTTAAGTCATGTTGTGGAGGAACAGTTGCATTTGGGAATGATGCTAGTGGAGGTAGAATTAGTGGGAAAGGAACCATTAAGGCAGGGAGCATAGATTTTGAGAATGTTCGCTATGTAAAGGAGCTCAAGTTCAATCTCTTGTCAGTATCTCAGATCTATGACAAGAAGTACCCGGTGCTATTCACTGACAAGGAATGTCTTATTCTTTCCCCTGAGTTCAAGCTTGTTGATGATAACTTGGTAATACTAAGAGTACCAAGAACCAATGATGTGTATAGTCTTGATATGAAGACTCTTAGCTCTTCTGAGAGAGCAACATGTTTAGTAGCAAAGGCAACACTTGAAGAAGCACATCAATGGCATAGAAGATTGGGCCATGCAAATTTCAAGAACATCAACAAATTGGTCAAAGGAAATTTAGTTAGAGGTTTACCCACCAAAACCTACAAGAATGATCACTCCTGTTTGGCGTGCAAGAAGGGTAAACAACATAAAGCTTCATGCAAAAAGCTTGAGGATAGAACCATTAGATAACCTTTGGAGCTGCTGCACAAGGATTTGTTTGGACCTGTTTCTGTTGTTAGTCTAAACAAGAAGAAGTACTGTCTGGTTGTGACAGATGATTGCAGTAGATTTAGTTGGGTATTTTTTTGGGATTTAAAGATGACACTTTTGATGAAATTCATGATCTAATCATAGCCCTTGAAAACCAATTGAGACTGAAGGTAAGAGGTATTAGATGTGACAATGGGACTGAATTTAAGAACAAGCTTATGGATGAGTTTTATGCTAAGAAAGGAATCAAAAGGGAGTTTAGTATTGCTAGAACTCCACTGCAAAATGGTGTTGCAGAAAGAAAGAACAGAACTTTAATAGAAGCAGCCAGAACAATGCTTGCAGATTCTCAATTACCTATTCAATTTTGGGCTGAAGCTATAAGTACTGCTTGCTATGTGTTGAATAGAGTTTCAGTCACCAAACCTCAGATGAAGACACCTTATGAGCTGCTGATGGACAACAAACCCAACATTCGTTTTATGAAACCTTTTGGATGCCCTCTGACTATTCTCAACACAATTGATAATTTGGGAAAATTTGATGGAAAGTTAGAAGAAGGATACTTATTGGGGTACTGCACCAACATCAAAGGATTTAGAGTGTACAAACGAGGCACCAAGAAAGTTCAAGATTGTCTTCATGTTGAATTTTTAGAAGATCAAGAAAATCAGAGGGGTAAAAGTCCTGATTGGATGTTTGATCTTGAGGTTTTGACTCCTTCTATGAACTATGTACCTGTTAGAGAAGAAAATCAACCTGTACATAATGGAGAAGATTTACAGTATGTTGTTCATGGAGTCCATATTAGACCTGATGTTGTTCCTGATGAAGAACCTATAACTGTTGAGAAGGAGAAAAGTACTAATGAGCCAAAATCTACATTATCTGCTGAAGATCAAGCTATTCAAGATGAGCTTAATAGGATGCTTTTTCAAGATGTCATAGCACAATCTTATGAGGATGATCAAAGAAGAGCTTATGAAGAAGCAAAGAAAAGAACAAGGCTGAGAGTTCCCTCGATTACAGTAAGTTTCGATCAAAGTACTGCTGCACTGTTGACACGACTTTGGATGATTTAGATGATCCTACCATGCCTGGCTTAGAAGACACTGATGATGAATTTGAAGATGAAGGTATTTTCTCATATTCCAATGAAGATGCTGATTTCACAAATTTGGATGATAATTATGAAGTTCCACAGACTCCTATCTTAAGAGTTCATAAGAATCATCCTACTGATCAAATCATTGGACCTTCTAATTCTGGAGTGCTTACAAGACACAAAGCTAAGGGTTTTTCTAAACCTCACAATGCTTTACTTAGGTTTGTCTATAAACAGAACAGGCTGAATCATAAGGATCATCAATCATGTCTGTTTACTTGTTTTATCTCTCAAGAAGAACCCAAGAATATTGCTCAAGCATTAACTAAAGAGAGTTGGGTTGAAGCTATGCAAGAAGAACTTCTTCAATTCAAACTTCAATAAGTTTGGGTACTGTGTGATCTACCAGATGGAAAGAAAGTCATTGGTACAAGATGGGTTTTCAGAGTCAAGAGTGATGAAAGAGGGAATGTCGTCAAGAACAAGGCAAGGTTAGTTGCATACGGATATAGACAAGAAGAAGGAGCATATTATGATGAAGGTATTTTCTCAGATTAAGATCAACCACTGGAGGATGCCAATATCTTGGAAGAAGATTAGTCTCATGGCAATGTAAGAAGCAGACAATTGCAGCAACATCATCCACTGAAGCAGAATATGTAGCTGCTGCAAGCTATTGTGGACAAGTTTTGTGGATGCAGAATCAACTCTTGGATTATGGGTTTAACTTCAAGAATACTCCTATCAATATTGATAATGAGAGTACAATTTGCATTGTGAAGAATCCAGTTTATCACTCCAAGACCAAGCACATTCAGATTAGGCATCACTTCATGAGAGATTGTTATGAGCACAGGCTCATTAATGTTGTCAAGGTTCACACGGATGATAATGTAGCTGATTTACTCACCAAAGGATTTGATGTTTCTAGATTCAATCATTTGGTGGTAAGCATTGCAATGATTAATTACTGAGCTACATTTGAGGGGAGGACTGCTTAGTATGTTAGACAGTCCTATGCATTGCTTGAGGGGAGGCATATCAATGCCTATTTGAAGTTTTTTCCAGTATGAAGAAGAGAATGGGAAAGTACTGCTTTTTGGTTATATGAAAGTACTGCTTTGGGAAGTATTGCACACGTGGAAAGAACTGCTTGTCTTATTAACGTACTGTTCCAACAGTAATATTGAGGGGTAAACCACACTAACGGTAACTTTGATGGATCTGGACACACACCTTGTGTCAATGATATTTTGTATGATATTATTAAGCACGCGGAATTTACTTAGTAATACTTTAGAAGATGGATTGTATGATGTATTATATGTAAACACAGATTAAACACAAAACTTAAGCTCAAATATTATTGATGAATAATACGAGTGATCTTACTTATCACTAGGGTTACACCTTGAAGCTTTTGTGAGTAATACGTAGGTAATTAGACAAGTACCTAAGACAATGACCTAGGACCTCCTTTTATACAACAAGGAGTCCTTTACAAGATAAGTATAAAGCTAACATTATAGAATATACACAAGATCTATTCTATACATATCTAAACGCGTTCTCCTAATCGTTATCTAATAGCAGTGGTAACAATGTACCAGCAGTGGTAATAAATTTCCACTGTTAGTGTTAATCCGAGCAGTGTAAACCACAACTATCCATGGTAACGGATTATTCCCAACAATCCTCCCCTAAACTTATGATTTCTCTACAAATCAATAAGTTTCTTCAATATGCATTATCTTCAAGGATTTGGGGAATTCAATAAAACAGTTTACTTCTTCCTTAACTTCTGAATAGCTCTTGAACATTGATCTTGAAGCCTATGTAACAATGATCTGACCTTCTCATTATCTTCATGAACTCTTATTGTTGAACATAACATCACGTGAGAGTTCCGACTCAAAGTGGATATTCTTTCTCAGCAAGCATAAATGCATCAACTCCATTTGCTGTAGAGACAAGATGAACTTCACATGAATCATAGTAAAACCATTTAGTACCTGGACATGTGCATGAGAACTTCCAGAAATCATCATTAACATTAGGTTCATTGAGCCTTCTAAGATTCACCCATTACTGCATCTCCTTCATGTCTTTGAGATCTTGAGCATTAAACCTTTCTTGAACTAACCTCCATAGTGTATCAAGGTCATCTCTGTCAAAAGCTTTTATAAGATCTTCAAATTGAATGAATGATGAAGTTTCACCACCTAGCCTTGTGATCTTCCATGTTGGAGCAAAATTGCTAGCAGTGTAAACTTCCCAATCAATGATAAGATGTCTTACTTGCAGTGGTTCTGGATAAAAATCTTCTTCTACAATCACAATCATTCCAGTCAGTTGTTCTTCAGTGAATTTCTCAGTAGGAATTTCTTGTTCTTCATCAACCTTAGTCTTCTTAACAGTTTGAGAATCACTTTCTTTGGCCTTTCTCTTCAATCCAGGAAACCTTTTGCTTCTTCTTCAGAGTTCATAGAAACAAAATCATTGTCTTACCTTTTTGATCTGTAGTAAGCTCTTTCAACTTGATCATCAGGCATTCCTTTAAATTGATGCTTCTTCCAACCACCAACATGAGAACAATAAGTCTTCATATATGAAAGAACTTGTGATTTGGTTGGTTGTCTTGATTTCTTTTGACCCTTTCTGAATGTACTAATCACATCTTCAAGTGCTTGATTGTTTTTCATTTGAATGAAATCCTTCAACTGAGCGCTTCTTTGTTCTTCGATTAAGGATGCATCAGTTACAAGGTCAATTGCCTTTTTCTTGATTATTTGATTATTAGCAATCAAGAACTCAATATCATCTTCAGTAGGAACATAACTAAACTCTAGAGTCTTCTCTCTAAGAATTGTAGGTTGAACAGTGGAAATTGGATTTTCCAATCTATCAAGCCTTTTAGCCTCCAAAAAACTTGCAACTTCCAATTCTTCAAGCTTTTTCTTTTTGTTTCTTTGAAATCTTGCAACTTCCATTACACTTTTCAGCAATTTCTCTATCAAGAGCAATCTGTGCTTGTTGTTTCTTTGAAACTTTCTTCCAGTTTGCTCTACACTTTCCATAACTACTTTACCTTTGTCTTTCTTCAGTTTATCAAATTCTTGCTCCTTTATTAGAATCTCCGTCATCTTCAAAATCAATTTTCCTCCCCTGAGTTTCAGTACCAGTTTTCCTCCCCTGTTTGGGAGAATTTCCCAAATCATGATCAAAACCAGTTGAATCATCATCAGGAGGTGAGGATGAAGATGAAATCACCAACTTTGTAGTTTTCTTGTGCTTTTTCAACTCCTACAACTCCTCCTTCAAAGTCTGAATCTCTTCTTTTAAGTGTGTAACATCCTTGGCATGCTGCTTCTTGACATGTTCCAAGTCCTTCTGTAGAGATTCAACCTGCTTGACTAAGTTTGTACACAAAACCATCAATTCCAATTGTTGTCCACTCCCCTCATCACTTCCAACTGTGTTACCTGTTGAGAGAGGTGAATCATGGGGCATTGGCTCAGATTCCTCCCTAGTTGGACTAGGTTGAAGTCTAGAACCACCACTGCTTGTTCCTAGACCAAAAGG
Source organism: Chrysanthemum makinoi (assembly GCA_910596185.1). Taxonomy (NCBI): domain Eukaryota; kingdom Viridiplantae; phylum Streptophyta; class Magnoliopsida; order Asterales; family Asteraceae; genus Chrysanthemum; species Chrysanthemum makinoi. Next base: position 331,352,072 of record OU343222.1, on the reverse strand, counting down.
TTCAGAAACTTGTTGTGTTGTCATGAGAGGAATTGGCTGTTTAGACCTTCTCTCATAGGTGTTAGAAACTGGTGGAGTATAATCAATGTTTGGAACATTAATTATGGGTGTGTTTTGTTCAGTTGTAATCTTAGCAAGCATTTGAGGAAGGAGAGATGTAAAAATCATATTGCCATCTTTGTTCAAATTTTGAAAAACTTTAGGCTTAAGGCAACTGATTTTATAAACATTAGTATGAGATTGTAGTTGAAACTCATTTAGCACTGCTTGTACAAACCTTGGATACATTAAAAATTTTGTTTTACTCTGTACATTGCCTTTCATACTTGTAAAAATATAATTTGACCAGTTAAAAATCTTATCAGTGACTAGACAAACCAAAGGGTAAGCCATGGTTGAACTAAATTGCTCATAAGATGTTTTCTTTGGACTGAGACAATGCAATAGAGTATGAATCAAAAATCTCCATTGGGGACAAAACCACTCTTTTGAAAGTAGCCTTTTATCAGTGGTATCATACCCCATGGATGATAAAGTATCATGAATTTCGGGCATAGGTAATGTGATGAAACCATTGAGATCACCCAATTGGAGTATTCTCCTCAAGGATGCCTCAGTAACATCAATAGTTACCCCATCCACAGTGGCTCTTAGAGCATCCACTGTTTCATGTGTATCTCTATTTTCAAGTGTTATGAACTGAGCAGAAGTCCAAAACTATTTGATTTGAGAGATATAGATTGTGGGTTTTAAAAGCAAAGCATACCTTATATGAGAGGTATTGAGAAAATCCACAATCTGATGAAAAATAGGGCCACTTTTCTCGTTAGACTTTGTAGGTAGGCCACTAGGTTGTGCTCACCTGCAAATTTCAAAGGTGCCATAGAAACTTTTGATGAAAAACAATATTATGTCAGTAAGAATTAATAACTAGCCAATTGAGAGAGAAAGATATATAGGGTTAGGGTTTAAGATTATTGCGCAAGAAAGATTATCTTTAAGTGTATTTATCTTTAAGAGGATAAATAATAATATGGAAAGAAGATAATATCCTTATAATTTTAACCCTATATATATATGTAAATCAGTGGTTACTTTCAACGACTAGTAAAAAATAAGTTACTGACATAATCAGTTGTAACGGCTAGAACAACAGTGGTAAAATAACACTGTCAGTGGCAACTGTGAACTAGCAGTGGTAATTTTTCTCAAAAATTTCAAAGAGCAGTGGTAAATAAAATCATTTGAAAACTAGACTGCTCTTATCATAGTTTTTAGCAAACTACCAGCTATCAACGGATTTGATATGCCTTTACCATGAGCCGTTTGCTCTAGACTAGCCAACTCTTAAACATAAAGAATATGGTGAGTTGATAACCATATAGTTTTTGGTAAACTATCAACCATAAACGGATTTGACAAGTCTTTACCAGTAGCCGTTTTCTCTGGACTAGTTGATTCTTATGTGGATTAGACATGGTGAATCAATAACCATTTGTTGTGTATCTCATATATACACCTTTTAAAATCAACTCTTATCAAAGCTTGATAAAAACATAAACAGGAATACAAGCAAACATATACAAACTCATACAACAGTTTCAGTACCCAACAGCCTCCCCTCAACACCAGAGAACATTTTGACAAAAAGTTTATGGATTTAACATTCCAATACTTGTTACCAAGTACTGAAATCTTCCCACATCAAGTCCTTTTGTTAATAAATCAGCATAGTTGTCATCAGTATGAATTTTGACAACTTGAATTAGTCCCTTTTCATAGCAATCTCTAATGAAATGGTGTCTAATTTCAATATGTTTGGTCTTTGTATGTTGAACATGATTCTTAATGACGCAAATGGTACTGCTATTGTCAATGTGAATGATGGTATTCATGAAATTGTACCCATAGTCCAAAAGTTGATTCTAAAGCCATAGAACTTGAGCACAGCAACTTGCAGCAGCCACATACTCTGCCTTAGTTGATGAATTAGCCACCATAGTTTGTTTCTTGCACTGCCATGACACTAATCTGTTGCCAAGAAATTGGCATCCACCTGTTGTAGATTTTCTATCCAAGCTAGCGCCAGCATAGTCACTATCTGAGTAAGTAACCAGATCCAGAGGAGAATCTCTGGAGTACCACAAACCCAGAGTAGGAAATGCTTTAAGATATCTGAAAATCTTCTTCACAACAGTCAAGTGAGAGAACTTGGGAGTAACTTGAAACCTTGCACAGGCACACACTGCAAACATGATGTCTGGTCTAGATGATGTAAGATACATCAAAGAACCAATCATAGACCTATACATGTGCACATCAACTGCTTCACCACTATTTTCCTTCAGGAGTAGATGTGTAGTCTTGTCTGCAGGGGTGCTTGATGACTTTGCATCAGTGAACTTGAACTTTCTTAGTATCTCAGCCACATATTTATCTTGATTGATGAAAATACCATCTGGCCTTTGTAGTACTTGAAGTCCCAAAAAGAATGTGAGTTCACCCATAGAACTCATCTTGAATTCTTCCTTCATTAGCTTCTCAAATTCTTTGCACGTCTCTGTCTTTGTAGATCCAAAAATGATATCATCAACATATACTTGAACAAGCAAGATATCATTCTTGTCTTTCTTGATGAACAAAGTTTGATCCACCCTGCCTCTATGAAATCCATTAGCAAGAAGATAAGTAGTTAAGGTTTCATATCATTTCCTTGGTGCCTGATGCAAGCCATACAAAGCTTTAACTACCCTGTATACTTTGTTAGGATATTCAGGGTCTTCAAAGTCTGGAGGTTGTGAAACATAAACCTCCTCATCAATCTGCCCATAAAGAAAAGCACTCTTTACATCCATTTGATAGACTTTAAAACCCATAAAGGATGCATAGGCTAAGAACAGCCTGATTGCTTCAATTCGTGCAACCAGGGCAAACACTTCTTTATAGTCGATACCCTCCTCTAGGGTGTATCCTTGAGCCACAAGCCTAGGTTTGTTTCTGATAACAATTCCTCTTTTATCCTTCTTGTTTCTGAACACCCATTTAGTACCTATTACCTTCTTGCCAGAAGGAAAATCACAAAGCACCCATACCTTTTGAAGCTTGAATTGAAGCAGCTCTTCTTGCATTGCTTCCACCCAAGTTTCATCTTCAAGTGCCTTGTAAACATTCTTTGGCTCCATTTGTGACAGAAAACACAAAAAGAGACATTCATTCTTACCTTCATGAGTCATGAAGTCATATATTTTACTAATGAATCCATGGACATCAGGCATCTTTGTTTGTCTTCTAGTCTTCACAGGTGAATAGACATCCCCAATCACATTTTCAAGAGGATGTGATTTATGAATAGAAGTGTGGGGAGCTAAGGAACTGCAATTTCACTTGGCATATTTGAGATTTCAACATCATTGGCTTGAGCTTCCTCTGTAACTGGAGTTGTAATTTCCACATCTGGTGTTGCAGTGGAAACATTTTTCCTAACATTGGAATCTGAATCTCCACTGCTTTCAGAATTTTCAGCATTCATGTTGCTACTTCCTTCCTTTTCCAAATCACTAGAAGGGTGAGCATCTCCAGTTTTTGGTATATTATCATTATCTGCATAGTCCCAAAGAGGTAGACTAAATTCATCTTGATCATCTGCATGATCCTTGCTTGGTTCATCATCATCAAGGAACTCTTCTGACCCTTCAAAATCAAAAGAAGATGTTCTTGTAGAAACAGGCACATAATTCATAGTATTGGTTAGAGTATCAAGATCAAACAGCCTTTCTGGACCAGTTCCTTTGAGATTAACTTTGTTTTCCAGGAACTCTGCATGCGGATTTTCTTCAATCTTTTGGGTTCTTAAGTTGAATACTCTAAAAGCTTTGTTGACCATGGAATACCCAACAAAATACCCTTCATCAGATTTTTCATCAAACTTGCCCAGATAATCTATGGTATTGAGAATAGATACATGACATCCGAATGGTCTCATGAAGTCAAGGATAGGAGGTCTACCCCTAAATAATTCATAAGGTGTCTTATTCTTTGTTTTTACCACTAAAACCCTGTTTTGTACATAACATGCAGTGCTAACTGCTTCAGCCCAAAAAGTGATTGGCAATTTAGAATCTTCCAACATGGTTCTAGCAGCCTCTATCAGTGTCCTGTTCCTCCTCTCAGCAACACCATTTGTTGAGGAGTTCTAGCAACACTGAATTCTCTTTTAATACCTTTATCTCTACAAAAATCATCCATAACTCTATTCTTGAATTCTATCCCATTGTCACACCTAATGATTTTCACTTTCATATCATATTGGTTTTCTACTTCTATGATAAAGATCTTGAGGATGCCTGTTGTTTCATCCTTGGTTCCAAGAAAGAAAACCCATGTAAACCTGCTAAAATCATCAGTTACCACTAGACAATATTTCTTTAGATTCAAGCTGCTCACTGATGTAGGACCAAATAAGTCCACATGTAACATTTGAAGTGGGTGAGCAATAGAGTTAACCAACTTTGACCTGCAAGAAGCTATGTGTTGTTTGCCTTTAAGATAAGCCACACAGGTTTGATCATTTTCAAATCTTTTCTGAGGTAAACCTCTCACCAAACCATCTTTCACAATCTTGTTAATGGTTTTGAAGTTAACATGACCAAGCATTCTATGCCATAACATAGATTCATCCACTGTGGCCTTTGCAAGCAAGCAAGCATAATCATCTTTAGCAACAATGTTGTTCATATCAAAGCTATATAGGTTGCCTTTTCTAGGAATTTTAAGAAGAACCTGACTTTCATCAGGCATCTTAAAATCCTTAGAGAGAACAAAGCACATATCTTTGGTAAAAAGAACATTGTTCATCTTGTCACACATTTGTGACACACTAAAAAGATTATACTTAAGCTCTTTTACATAGTACACAAGTTCAAAGTCCAAGTTACCAGTTTTGATTACACCTTTACCAGCAACCTTTCCATTTACTCCACCTCCAAAACTGACATATTGTCCATCATAATGTTCAAAATATGAAAGATAGGACTTGTTGCCAGTCATGTGCCTTGAACACCCACTATCTGTATATCCTTGATCTGATCTTTTTGTCCTTGGATGTTCCTGCACATAAGAGTAAAGAGTTAGTTTCTTTTAGGGACCCAAGCCATGATTGACTTGGATCTGCCTCGTGTATCAATATAGTTAAATCTATCAAAGGTCATTGATACACCATTAGGATTTGTTATAGAGGTAGTTCCTTTAGGTTTCCATTCCCAACGTGCTGAGGCCTTCACAGCATTGCCCATGTCTCCCTTATCTTGTTTACAACCCTTGCAGTGGTAACATTTGAATGAGCAGTGGAGACTGCTGATTTAGTTTTAGGTACCTACTGTTGATTATAATGAACCTTTTTAGTTTGAAAAGTTCCTTTCCCTGTTTGTGCAGATTTTGCAAAAGTTGTTTTGGAAATTGCACTTTTAACAGGTGACTTAGGGTGAGCAGTGTTAACAGTTTTTGCAGTGGAAAATGTTTTGAGGCCACTTCTTAGTTGAACTGCTCTTGGGACCATTTTGCAATTAGAATTAGGGTGTACATTATTTTGAAACATGTTAGAATTCACCCTTTTATTCCCTTGGACTTCCCTTCTCCCAACATGATAGTCACAATAAGCATGTAAATGATCAAAACTACCACAGATATAGCATGCCTTATTGTACATCACAAAATCACTACATAGTTGTTGAGATTTAACATGATTCCAACTCCTCTGGTTACCCCTAGGAGCTGTAAGCTTATTCCTATACATCTCATCATACCTTACAATTGGTCTAGGTTTATTAATTGGTTTCCTAGGTTCCTCTGTAATAGTATTGACAACTTTTGGGATAGAAGCCACTACATTCTTTTTAACATTCTTATCAATAACAGATGAGTCACTAGCACTCTCAAAAACATCATTATCATACTTAACCTCATTCTCATTTTTCACAGTTGTGTCCTTTAAAGGACCATATTCTCTTTCAAGATCCTTAAACTCTTCTAGTCCTGTATGAGCTAAATCTATACCTGGAGGTGATGGAACACCTCTTAGTGGTGGAGGCACTGTTTTATAACCCATACCAGACTTAGCTTTATTAATGATTTGAGCATTCCAAATTTTATCAGTTGACTTTGACTGATAATACAAAGTGTCAACAGATAAATTAACATTCTCAGTTTTCTCTTTAATCTTTTCAAACACTTTTTGGTATGCTTCATTTACAGCTTTTGTATGTTCTACCTCTCTTCTAAGAAGAATCATATCATCATTGTATTTTGACTCATTTTCTTGATAGTGTTTTAGTTGAGTTTCCAATACAGCTATAGCTCTCCTAAGGTTAGACACAGTATAATTAGCAGTATACAACTCTTGTCATTCATTAAAATATAAATCATTAAGTCTTTTAAGTTCTCTAGCAGCCCTACATGTTTTAGAACAACTTTCAAAGTTTTGTACCTTAGAGTCAGAGAAAGCCATAAGAGCAAATTCAGTAGCAACAAGAGCAGCATCTGAATGTTCTTCTTCTTGATCATCAGCCATGAAACTCCAATCATAGCTTACACCATCAATAGCCAACATTGCCTTTGGTTCTTCCATAGTTGGTTCCTTCTTTTGCTTGTACCAAGTTGACCTGTTGTCCTTGGTCTTTGGTCTTCTACATTCTCTAGCAAAATGTCCAAACTTGTGGCAGTTAAAGCACCCCACTTTCTTCTTATCAAAACCTGCAGTTTCACTCCCATTGATGTGAATAGGCTTGCCACTCTTCTTGTAGAATTTCCTAGCCCTCATGCTAAGAAGAGCTATCTGCCATTTAATATCCATCTCCTCCAAGTCATCTTCATCAATTTTCTCTATGTCTTCATGAGTTAAGACAGAGCCATCTACTTGAGTAGAGATGAAAGCATAAAAGGTAGGATCTCCAATACTAGCAACCTTCTTCTTTGAACCTGCAGTGGTAACATTAACATTACCAGTGGAAACTTTAGAACCTCCAATGGCAACATCATCATCACTGTCATCTTCAGAATCATCACTGTCAACAGAGGTTGACAACAATGCCAAGCTACTAGAGCTTGTACCAAGTTTCCCTGCCTTTTTCAACCTTTGCTCAATAAGTTTGAAGTTGTTGTAAAGGTCATTGAGCTTCATTGTTTCTATGTCTGATTTGTTTTCCCAGACAGTAACATTAGTTTGAAACTCTAAAGGCAAACTTCTTAGAAACTTCAAATTGAGGTCTTCCTTTTCTACCTCAATGCCAAACACAGTCAGTTGTGTAACAATCTTCTGAAGTTTGGCAAAGATGCTATCAAGTGAGTTATTACTTGAAGCAGAGAAGTTTTCATAACTTTGCTTCAACAATTTCTTTTGTGTCTTCTTTGTAGCATCATTACCACCAAACACTGAGCAAATGTCTTCAAATAGTTCTTTAGCAGTCATGTGCTTGCTGAATGCAATGATCTGATCTCTAGGAAGAGTCATCAGCAACAAACTTCTAGCCTTAAGATCATTCTTCCTGCAAGCTTTTTCAATACTAGATTTAGGCATGGAAACTTTCACAACATCTGTTTCACCAACCTTCACAGTACTAGTCACAGGCTTGAAAGAATCACCAGTTTGAATGATCTCCCAAAGAGCATAGTCCTGAATGAGAAATTATTGCTCAATCAGTATTCTCCACATCTCAAACTCATTAAGTTTGAGCTTAGGTAGCCTTGGTGTAGAAGAGTTGGACTGGTTGTTTTCGATCTCCATTGAATTGAGTGAGTAGGTTAAGCTTATTCCTTGGATCTTCTAAAACAAAATATCAGAACCTGGCTCTGATACCACTTGATGGATCTGGACACACACCTTGTGTCAATGATATTTTGTATGATATTATTAAGCACGCGGAATTTACTTAGTAATACTTTAGAAGATGGATTGTATGATGTATTATATCTAAACACAGATTAAACACAAAACTTAAGCTCCAATATTATTGATGAATAATACGAGTGATCTTACTTATCACTAGGGTTACACCTTGAAGCTTTTGTGAGTAATATGTAGGTAATTAGACATGTACCTAAGACAATGACCTAGGACCTCCTTTTATACAACAAGGAGTCCTTTACAAGATAAGTATAAAGCTAACATTATAGAATATACACAAGATCTATTCTATACTTATCTAAATGCGTTCTCCTAATCGTTATCTAACAGCAGTGGTAACAATGTACCAGCACTGGTAATACATTTCCACTGTTAGTGTTAATCCGAGCAGTGTAAACCACAACTATCCGTGGTAACGGATTATTCCCAACAAACTTTGTTATTATGTGCTGTAATTTTTCAAATCTCACCTATAAATAACTACCTTCTAATTTTCGCTCTCATCTATATTCATATCAATCTTTTCCATCTCTCTCTCTCTCTCATATTTACTATTCATCGTATCACTTTCTTTGTAAACAAATCATCAATGGCAAATCGTAATACTGTTTCGAAACACAACATGGTGGCGAATTTGGATAAAACTGAAGCTAATGTCATCTTTCATGACATCATTGATTTTCTCACTGGATCTCCGATTAGTTATGCACTTTTAGTGGAACTAGATATAATTGAGCCATGGATTTAACAGTTTTGGGCAACTGCTAGGACTCATATGGAGAATGATGATTCGTATATTCAAGCTAAAGTTGTTGGAAGGCTAGTAAAGGTTTCTGAAGCTTCAATTCGTGAAGATCTATTGTTTGATGATGAAGAAGGAGCTGTTCGTTTTGATAAACAATTGATTTGGGATACATTCAGAGACATTGGGTATGAAGGGTCCTTAACTGAACAAACTTTCAAGAAACCCTTATTTAGTCCACAATGGAAGTACTTGGTTCATGTATTGCTTCATTGCATTAGTGCTAAAAGTACATCATGGGAGCAATTTGGTTCTAACATAGCATCTGCTATAGTGGGATTGGCTACAAATCGTATCTTCAATTTTTCAAGGCTAATTTTGGATGGTATGCTATCTCACATCTCTCATGGATCACGCTGGTTGATGTATCCAAGATTTATTCAAGTTTTCTTGAATAAACAACTTGCTGATGTACCAAAGCCTTAAAGTCTTTTACCTGTTGTGGTACAACCAGCCAAGATTTTCACCTTCATGGCTAGGAAGAGTGATTTGTTCACTGGAAGGAACACTCCATTGACTACTTCAATGATGGAGATTGTTCAAGCTATTAGAGATGAGGCTGCAACTAGTGATGAAAGAGAAGGTACTGCTTCAACTAAAGGTACTGCTTCTCAAGGTACTGATGTCAACGAAGGTACTGCAGTTTCACCTACCTCATCTCCTCATGATACTCCACCTATTGAATCAGAACCAGATATTCCTATGTCCTCATCATCCTCTAAAGGAGATAATGCTGATATACCTCCTGAAGGGCAGGTTCTGGATACTTATGCTTTAACAAGGGAGCTCATGAGAATAAAGAAGGACTTTGAAGCTCAGACTGCACAGATTAAAAAGTTGAAGATCAAATTTCGAAGATTAAAGAAGTTTGTCTGGCCATTGGTTCAACATCATAGATTATGGGTCAAATCTCAAAAGAAGCAAGGAAGACCAGTAAGGGAGTTTAAGAAGTCTTCAAAGAGTAAAAAGGTTAAACAACCATCTTCTATCAATTTGGGGAGGAATCTAGAGCAAGATAATTTGAAAGAAGATGCTGAGACTCATACAGATAAAGAAGATGAACCTCAAACTACTGAAGCACAAGTAAATCTTCAAAGTACTGAGCCTGAAGGAACTGGTGTTCAAAGTACTGATGATCAAGGTGCTGCTGATCAAAGTACTGCTCTTCAAGGAACTTATAGGCAAGAGTTAATTACACCAAGGGTGTTAGATTTTGAAGAAGAAGCTGGTCCTTCAACTGTTATATATGAAGAGGAAGTTGGTCCTTCAACAGTCATACCAGAAAAGGAAGCTGATACACCCAAACCAATACACACTGCAAGTGATGATGAAACTATAGCTGAGATATTGCATGATTTATCAAAACCAAGGGGTGTTAGCATTCCAGGAGTTACTGAAGAACAACCACAAGCTTCTCAACCTTCTATAGATCCAAAAGATAAAGGAAAAGGTAAACTGGTTGAAACAAAGAAGAAAAAGAAGCTTACTTTGGCAGATATAAGAGCAATTGAAGTGGCTAAGAATGAAGAAGCTGCTAAAAAGGTACAAGCTGAATTGGATGCTGAAGCTGATATTGAAGAAGCTAAGAATAAAGAAGCAGCTAAGAAATTACAAGATGAATTGAATGCTGAAGCTGCTACCTCATAAAAACCAGTTTTACCTAGAAGACCAATGAGTAAAGCTAAAGAAAGAAATGCTATGATGGCATATCTAAAGGGTCAAGGGTATACTGGATTACAAAAGCTGAATTACATTGAGATGAAAGACTTGTACGAAAATGTTAGACAAGCTTATCAGAAGCAAGTTGAAAGTATTATTTCTTTCAAGGATGACAAGTACAAGGAGGATTTGAGTAAAAGAAGCTTAAAAAGAAAAAGGACAACTGAAGCTGAACAGAAATCAAAGAAGATTGAGCTAAGATCAGATACAGTTGATGAACTGAGGAATTACATTAGAATTGTTGATTTTGAGAATTCTAAAGTCAAAGATGTTGCAGTAAAGAAGACAAAGATAATCACTTTTGAAGTTGTAAAGTCAAAAGATGGAGATTATTTGATGTTCCATAGGGAGGATGAAAGCTTCAGAACATTCAATTTACTATGGGATATATTGCATATTATTGATAGAGAAGATCTGTTTCAACTATACCAACTAGTGCAAGAATACTTTGAACATATTCCATCAAGTGGAGTTGGCTTAGTATTATTAGGAGATCTGACAACTATCTTCGAAATTGAGGAAACAAGAAATGATGAACTCTGGCAAAATCAAGAAAATTGGGAGATTACAAGCTGGAGATTCTTTGAAGAATCAGGAGTTCATGCTGTAGAATTGGAAAATGAAACTATGATTCACATGCTAGCTGAAAGAAGATATCCACTCACAGCAGATTTGATGAGAAGAATGCTAGTTCATGGTATGGAGGTCGAGAATGAGACTGAAACAGCTCTTGTGTTAATTGAGTTATTTATCAGATGGACAACAATAGCTGATGATGAAGCATAAGTACTGGTATGATGTTTACTTATATATAACTTTTTGAAAAGTAAGTACTTAATTCAAAGTACTGCTGGACAAACAGTACTTTATCCAAAGTACTGCTTGCAGCATAAACCAGTAAATGTTTTTGAAAAGAAAAACTTTTGTTAAGTAAAGAATATTTTTTGAAACAAAAGTTAAAAGCAACAATGGTTTTGAGATGGTTATAACAATAGGTTATCAGTTCACCATGTTTGCCAAAGAACTGGCTAATCCATGAGCAAACGGCTCTGGTAAAGATATCTCAAATCCATTATATAGTTGACAACTTGCTAATAAGTTGTATGGTAATCAACTCACCATATCAGCAATGTAAAGAGTTGGCTAACCCACAAGAAAAATGGCTTGTGGTAAAGGCTGTGGAAAAACCATTTATATGGTAATTAATTAACCATGGTAGTAAGAACTAACTAGTCCAAAAGGGTACAACTTTAGGTAAAGACAAATCAAATATGTTGATAGCTGATGATTTGCTAAAAATCGTATGGTTATCAATGTACCATGGTCTTACACACCTAAACATTTGGCTATTCCAGAGTTAATGGCTTTGGTAAAGAGACATCAAAATCCATTAAAATTTCAATGATTCACCTCTCACAGGAGTTTACACACCTGGAAGTGATGCGAATAGGCTGAAACTTACTGAACTAATGTACAATTTGCCATATGTTACTGAGTTGCTGAAAAGATATGTTGCTGATAAAGGTTGCTGTAAAGAATGTTTCTGAAAGAATAAAGACTACTTTGATGATGACAATCCAAGCACAATGAATACAAAGATAAAGACAATTGATAAAGACACAATCTTTCCAAGAAGCTAACAAAAGTTAATGATAAAGATACAAAGGAAACTTGAAGTCAAGCAAGTAGAATTCAAGTTAGGGGAGGATTGTTGGGATATGAAAGTCAAAGTACTGAAGAAGTCAAAGTGCTGGAGATTCAAAGTACTGCTAAGTGAAAGTCAAAGTACTGCTGTCGAAGTCAAAGTACTGCAAAGCTAAAGAACTGCTATATTCGTTTATGGAAAGCTTTGTTATTCTAGAATATTCTTAGTTTAGATTACTTGTCGTACAAGGTTACAAATTGTAAACCGACTAGGGTTATCCTTAAGCCTATAAAAGGACCCCTAGATTGGCATTAGAGAATATGTGTTTAGAGAATATACGTTTTTTTTAAAAGTTTTAGAGAAGTACGATATTAGAGTTTAGAGTTGTTGAAGAATCTGTATAACAAGCAGGTTCAGAGTTATTAATAAAATTGTTAAAGTTAAAGTGAATTCTTCTTAGCTTTATTGAAGTAAATTCCGCGTACTTAATAGAGTTTATTCATTATTTCATTGTTAGTGACTTAGGATTTATCCGAGGTCATTAAGCCCTTAACAAGCTATATAAGTTAGTTTGGTTAGAGTACATCGATCCAACACCTGCCTTTGGCTTCTTCCCACGTTCTTTGGTTGTGGTGTGTGGAATGGGATAATTTGGAATGCTGGAAATCATGGGGTATTTATAGGCCAGATCTGGGTTACGGCGTAACTAATATAATAGTTTTTCCGCAATCTTCAATTCCTTCGTTATTTGCACTAGATCTGCTGGTTACGGCGTAACCTTATAAGTGGTTACGCCGTATCTTCAATTTTACTTGGTTACGCCGTAGTTGGTGAAATAGTTACGGCGTAGTTATCAGCGGCGTGGAACCTCATTTGACCTAATAAGTTACGTCGTAGTCTTTAGATGGAGTTATGCAGTAATCTTCTAATGAGTTGATTTTCTGAGTCACGCTTTAGTTACAGCGTAATGTGAGAGATGATTTATGCCGTAACTTCTTCAAAGTCAACATACTTTGATAAATCTTTGATATTTCTCCAGTTCCTCGTCTCTTTAGCTCCAATGCTCGTAATTTACCTGAAAGTGGAAAACAATGGAAAACAAGCGTAAATCCATATAAATGATATAAATTACAAGCATTATTGGGGGAAATTGACACTTAATATTCAGGACTATTTGATGTTATCAAATATCCCCCCACTTGAACTCTACTTGCCCTCAAGTAGACCTTATTAGAAAGATTACTAATCAGATATCTCCCATAACCTGGAAAATATAAGTTTACAAATCCCTTATGCTAGAATAAAACAAAGCCAAACACCTCATGAAATGAGAACGAAACACTAAAATCTCTCAACTATTCTAAGTGTCAATTTCGGGGTGATCACTAAATCGCACAGTCATAGCATGTATTCTATCATAAGCTTGGCGGTTACACAAATCTCCACCACTAGAGTTAAGGGCTAAACAATTCTCGAAGGCAATATGGGTAGACACGACAAAGGTTAATGGGTGACTCGTCATTACTAACATGTCACAGCAAAGTGGACAAAATCAATGATACATGACCAAATCCATGGCCAAGACACCAAAGATTGCTCGCTGCATCACCTAGACACGCTTCATGACTAAAGGGTTGGATAAGACATGGGATATATAAATGGTGTAAAATAAAATCAAGCAGGTAGTCTAAATCTATAACCAAGTCATCACCACTTACCGTCCGCCCAAAGTTCAAGCTTTGAAGTCAAAAAACCAGATCATGAAATACTAGGTAGATGTGTCATTAGAGGACGTCGTGATGGGCACACTACCTTTTCTCCAACTGTTTGGCATAATTACCAACTCCAATCTTCGAATGTAACCGAGGTGGCCTCCTCGATACTAAATCTATTAAGCTCATAACATAGTGCTTATAACAATAAACTTTTACAATAACTAAATAATATAATTTTTTTTTCAACATAACAATAACAACTAAACATAATATCCCCCCACTTGAGATGAACAACGGTAATTCGGGGGGTCTTCAATGATCTTTAGGAATATGTCGTCAACGAAAGCGTGATTTCCGAACCTTTCCACTTGAACCTTGAACGTAGGCAAATGATGACTTCCCAATCACAAATAAAGACTACAGGGTAGGCTAAGGTGTATAGGTGTATCAAACAATATATTGGGTTAACAAAATGAAAGGAATGGCTCAGATGGGTGTACCTAGGGGTATCTTGCACTAAAGGTGAGTGCAACAAAAGGGTTTCACATGGGGGTCGAGAAGTCGAGGTTACTAATCGATAGACACACAATGGTAGGCTATTTGGGTGATAATCCTATAATATTGCCTTCTAAAACTGAAAAGTCCAAATATATCGAGCTAACTCAACATATCTCGTCTATGGTCTCGAAATGATGTAAAGGCCAAGTTCTAAAGTTTACAAGCTACTGGCACACTCATAATTTGGTGGATTTGGGGTAAAATATTGGAAACGGATAAGGCTAATCTCACCATATAATATCAAGGGTTATATGTGCTCGGCTAAGGTCTAATCTAGTTAGGTTAAGAAAAACATGTCAAAATTTTAAAAATGGCATAATTTTTCAAAATAAACTAGAAAAATGAGGGCAAAATAAGGTTCAAGAGATAATTCTACTCTCGTCCCCCCACTCGAATTGTACAAAGTCCGTTTTGTACTAAGCGATAAATAAAGGTGAACAGAAAAGTAGAATTAGAGCGAGAACTTCCCTGAAATTTGCTCCAAAAAGAAAGAAGGCCCACGAAAAAGAGACGTGCCTTCATATAAGCATCATGAACAAACTTCAATCCCTTAAATCACACTACCTACAAGCATAATTCTAAAAAGAAAAATGAAAAATAAAAAACAAACCCAACTCACTTTCGTAGGAATCACGGTTGCATTTAGCGTATGCAACAAGCCTTTAAACCACTTGGTGTCCCAAGTGGACGAGTGAAGTCTCGTGAGGATTTACAGGGAACACACCCAAAAAGTTCACTTAAAATACTTATACAAGGTTATTGTGTTTTAAAATGAAAGAATTAAAGCAGAGGAAGGTTACGTCGTAACTCTTTTGAGGGAGTTACGCCGTAACTAGCAAAACCTGACATAAGCTGCAAAGCGAGTGACAACGGCGTAACCACTGAGATGGTATTACGCCATAATTGGTAATGCGTCTAAAATACTGCTACAAGGGATTGGTTACGGCGTAATCACTGAGGTGAGTTACGCGGTAACTATCGTCAGATCAGCAAACTACAGCAGCAATCAGTTCCTTGTTTCCTGCAAAAATGGTTAAAAACACAAAACCCTACAGAAATGGAAATAAAATAAAAGAAAGGGATAATTCGGGTTATCTCCCGAAAGAGCACTTTTCTTTATTTACGAGTCTTTAAGTTAGACTCAGAGCCGCGGGGCTTTATGGGGGCCTTTGGACTTGGCCGATTTCCTCTATGTCTTTCATCAAGTTATGCCTGATCAAAGCGACATTCGTGGAAGTGCGGAGGTATTCTTTAGTCTCGATCTTCCGAATTTTGCAAATTTTTTCCTCCGGTCCTAAATGGTAGCGAGTGAACTCATACTTTTCGACAATAATTGGTGGCGGCCTCTTGTAGGGAATCCCAAGGAGTTTGCACCTCCTTTGGTCATATGCTTCATCGTTGGGGTCACTAAATTCCTCATTCCCTTGCAACTCAAGGTAATCTAAAATCCCTTCAATGTCATCGTCGTCAGATTCGGTACCTTTAAACCATTCTTCATCGAGCCGATTCTCCACTAGTAGATGCTTACATTCTTCCTTTTCATTTCTTATCAACTCCTTGTCATCCTCAACTGTTATTTCACTCGAGTTGTTAGGACCCTCGTTGTTTGAATTTCCTTTACTCATGTATTCTTTCCAAATCTTCTCTTGTGTTAACGTATCTACATGTCCATACTTGATCTTCACCTAACTGTCAAATCCCAAGTTGTCCAACCAAGGAAAACTTGTCCTTTCCTTATCGTTGGTTGAGGTCTAAAAGAATTCGTCTTCTCCCATTCTCTTTAAGCTGCTTCCACCGTTACATATATCGTCGTAAGGGTTGCATGATGCCCAGAAAACTTCCCCAGGAGATTTTATCCTTTCACACCAGTGACTTCGGATTTCATTATTGTCAGTTTCGCTTAAATGATCTTCCATGCAGTAGATGTCATTATTAGCCACTTATTTTTTCTGATTATGATCCTCGTAGTCAATCTTTAGCTTTTTAAGAAGATTTGGGTTAATCTGAGCATTCCCGAATTGTATTGCGTACCAATCATCAAATGTCAAATTCCCGAACTTGATATTATGTCTTTCAAGCTTGTGAGGGCACGTCCATTCTTCTTCTTTAACACTATCCCCACCGTTGCAATACTCACGGAAGGGGTCGCACGTAGGCCATGCTCGTGTGGCTTCATCGTCAGTTATGATTATTGGAGTGCACCAATGAGTGATAGACGGCTCCTCTTCTTCCTCGAAGGAGAGTTTTTCTAATCTTTCTTCATCAGTATATGCAGCCCACAAAATTTGTTATTCTTGATCCTTTCCTTATCGCCCCCCCCCCCCGGTCGCAAATTTCGTTTCTAGGGTCGCTTGAAGCCCATAGATCATACGAGTCCCCCTTAGTTACGGGTATCGCCTTGCACCAGTGATATTTATTTTTAGATGGGGATAGAGGGCATAAATTAATGTCATGGGACCATCTGTTAATTACCTGTGTTCCTGATTTGTCTACTTCGAGAAAGCTGTCTGCCCATGTATCCCAGTTACGCCATAACTATGATGTATGGTTACGACGTAACTTGCTTGAGTCATCCTTATCAATATCAGCCATAACTCCTTGATCGCTGTCAAAGACATAGTTACGCCGTAACTCTTCCGACAGGTTACGATGTAACTCTAGACTGTCGACGGAATTTTCACCGGTATTCGCATCTTCAATGTGAGAATTAGCCTGTATCTTTGAGCCGTCATTAGCAAAAATGACCTTGCATTCCATTGCAGGTTTTGTTCCTTCTGGTTTAGTATTATTCATCCTTACCTTCTCACTAAGTTTTTCCACCATTTTTTAAAGGTTTTTTTAAGGTTGTATCGTGGTTGGAAAGACTTTTATCAGTGTTTTCCTGGAATTCTTTTAGCCACTCATCTTGTTCCTGTTGTCTTTGGGCTGAAATTTCCAGGAATTTGTTAATTGTTTCTTCAAGATTGGACTTTCTTTCTCCATAAGGCCCACGGTTGTAATTTCCATGGTTCCCGTTACTATTTCTATTATCTTCGTGAAACGGTCAATTTTCTCCATATTTGGCTTCTTCAATTATACTTTCTTCGTCAACGTGAGGACAATTCTTCGTGAGATGTCCTCCCCCACAGCTTTCATAACCCACTTGGATGGCATGAGAGGTTTCTCTGACTTTCAGCATATCTCGACTTAGATTTTCAATTCTGCTAGCGATGGCTGCAATTCCGTCAAAACTTCCGCTTTGGTTTCTTTTGCTTCCTCCATCATGCCATTTTTGAGAATGATCAGCCATTTTTTGAATGGCTTCAATTGCTAGAGTAGGAGTCATGTTCGGGATCGGTCCTTGATAGTCCAGTATCTGTCTTGTAGTTACGTTGATTCCTTTGTAAAAGATGTTGACTTTTTGCAGGTTGTTCAGATCGTGTGTAGGACACTTGTATAGAAGATCGTTGTATCTATTCCAGGCTTGGTACAACGTTTCGTCGTCTTCTTGATTGAAGTTATGGATTTCCAAGAGTTGGTTAGAAATCTTTGACGGAGGACAATACCTCTGAATGAAGTGCTTCTTGAGTAGAGCCCAAGTATTAACTGCCCCGGCGGGAAATCTTTCAATCCATCTTCTGGTAGCCCCAGTAAGAGTCATGGGGAATACCCTTAGCATAACAACATCATGAGACACGCCCAAAATGTTGAAAAGGCTTGCGATGTATAGGACATTTTCGACGTGCTCAAATGCATCCTCGTCCCTGTTTCCTAAAAAAGGGTTAGCACGAAGCTCCCTCATAAATTGGTCTATAATTTCAAAACGAACATCCGCTCCAATTTCCGGTCTTACGAGACCTAGCCCTTGTTCTGCTCTTGTCAACACTAAATATTCCTCAATAGTGAGATCATCGATGTTAACAACATCCATGATCGTGAGAATTATAGAAAATTTAAAAACAAAATGAAAATGAGAGACTTAATAGCAATCCTAATATAACTCCTCGGCAGCGGCGCCAAAAACTTGATGCAGGTTTTACTGACCAGGTTTTAATATTTATATTGTCTCGTTATACATATGGTCTACCCTAATGCACTAACGGGCAGTGTACCCGGTCGTGTGTAGCGTAGCATTCGGTAAAACCGAGGTCGTCCCAAGAGTTATGTGTGTTGAATTATTACTAAGTCTAGGTGTCACAGTTTTTAATATGATTTCGATAAGGAATTAATTAATTAACTACGAAAGCAGATAAAAGGAAAAGGTTTAATCAATAGAGGAGATGGTGCTAACCTAGTTATTCTTCCTAGCTATTAATGTCTACGTCTACTTACTTCCAATTACTTCAGGTGGGGTCAAATTCGAGAGGAGAGCATTTAGTCAATTTGCCCTAACCTATCAGCAAAGATGCCACCACTAGAGAAGTTAGGTGTCCCTTCATAAGTCCAGTTGTTCCTGGTCCCCTAAGCCAAGTCATTAAGTACCGCTATATGCTAGATTTATAATAGTGAGTGCCCGGGCATTAGTAACTTAAACACTCACCCTCTAATTCTTAAGTTCATCCAAACGGTAGGTGATCAGTTGGTCAAATCGCACAATTAGAAAGGGTCGTCAGTTGGTCATATCTTACCCTTCCCATCTCAGTCCGCTCACTTAGGGTCAGTTGGTCATATCTCTTGGGAAATTGGCCTCTACCGCCATTCAAATCTACCGAAACAAGGGTAGCTACCAATAAACTATGCATGCATACACTTAGAAATAATTTTCGGAAGTAAAGTAAACACAGACAAAACAATTAAGGAATCATAACTAGGCCAGCACCAGGAGGTGCTTAGCCGCTCATATTAACCATACAAATCAATTCAATATTCAAAGTTACGAAACACATGAATCGAAAGTAAAGAAAAGATAAAATGCTAATGCTTATCGTAGGGGAGTAATTTCTCCCATAGAGACAGCTCCGTATGCTCCTCTAGACATGCCTTTGGCTTCTTTCCACGTTCTTTGGTTGTGGTGTGTGGAATGGGATGATTTGAAATACTGGAAATCGTGGGGTATTTATAGGCCAGATATGGGTTACGGCGTAACTAATATAAGAGTTACGCCATAATCTTCAATTCCTTTGTTATTTGCACTAGATCAGCTGGTTACGGCGTAACCTTATAAGTGGTTACGCCGTATCTTCAATATTACTTGGTTACGCCGTAGTTGGTGAAATAGTTACGGCGTAGTTATCAGCGGCGAGGAACCTCATTTGACCTAATAAGTTACGTCGTAGTCTTTAGAGGGGGTTACGCCGTAATCTTCTAATGAGTTGGTTTTCTGAGTCACGCTTTAGTTACGGCGTAATGTGAGAGATGAGTTATGCCGTAACTTCTTCAAAGTCAGCATACTATGATAAATCTGTGATATTTCTCCAATTCCTCGTCACTTTAACTCCAATGCTCGTAATTTACCTGAAAGTGGAAAACAATGGAAAACAAAAGTAAATCCATATAAATGACATAAATTACAAGCATTATTGGGGGAAATTGACACTTAATATTCAGGACTATTTGATGCTATCAATAAGTCATACGTGAACCTATATAACTTAGCATTTCAATTCTACCATAGTGATTCTATTATCCGCTTAAACATTTTGCTATAACTCTTTTTCTTTTCTATTTCATTTAAGGATTTTCGCCAAGTGTTAAGGTTCACTTGGGAAATCTTAAGTTGTTTTTACTTCATAAAGTCAAACTTTAATTTACATCATAGCTTTTACACACAAGGGTGCCAATAAAGGTTATCATCCATTACTATCATTATTCACATTTTGTACCACTCCTCAAGTTACATTATAATATCATTACAAATTCTTAATCTTTCCAAGTCATACTTAAGACACTTAAATGATTGGTTTCACTTAATGTCTCAATTTAAAGTCGCATTCTAATTATATCCCACCTATGTTAGTTCTTAAGACTTCTAACTAATTCTAGGCTTTCGTTTTCCACCCTTTTTACCTTACTCACGCCATGTCGAGAACACATAAGCCCACTCATTTATATTTCCTCATTTACATGGAAAGGCGTCCCCGTCTATGCAAATCAAGAAACATAAACTCATGGTTCGGAGATTCACAATTTCTTTAATTAAATGAAAAGGCGTCACAATCCATTTAATCAAGGAAATCATAAAACGTCTTACTTATACATTTTCAACATAACATTAACACATATTCGTTACATATTTTAACTTCTGTTTCTCTTTCTCATTTCACATTCATTGTTTGTAAATTAAATATTTCACTTTTAACTTTTCTCTTTTCTAGCTTGGATCCATCTCACCTTATCATTTCAAGCTTGGTCATCCCGGAGGATACCATCATTAACATCATTAATTTGGTCATCCCGAAGGATACCATCATTAACATCATTAGCTTGGTCATCCCGAAGGATACCGTCATTAACTTGGTCATCCCGAAGGATACCATTATTAAAATCATTAGCTTGGTCATCCCGAAGGATACCATCATTCACATCATTAGCTTGGTCATCCGGAAGGATACCGTCATTAACTTGGTCATCCCGAAGGATACCATTATTAATATCATTAGCTTGGTCATCCCGAAGGATACCATCATTAACATCATTAGCTTGGTCATCCCGAAGGATACCATCATTAAGATCATTAGCTCGGACACCCTGAAGGATGCCATCATTAGCTATCATTAACTCATTGGTTACGTGATAGCCATCTTTAACCTTTCACATTTAACTTGGCTCCAAGCCTTTAATATTTTAATACATACATTATTCCATTCATGCTATTTAGCTAAAGCACCATCATAGAGTATATGAAACCCGCTTATCATACTTACACATGTACTATGTGTTTACATTTCTCATTACAACTTACATTCTTTAACGTGCGTTAACCATTTCCACATCTTTACTCTTACCTCTTTTAGGTTATCCAATTTTTTTTTCTACATCTAACCTTACATAGGTTAGTTCGATAACACCTTCATTAACTTGAATTTATCTTTTATATACACTTTATACATTAACACGATCTATTCTTTTTAGTTAGGCAACATATCCTTACATTCTTAACTGATCTCTTTTAGTTTTTAGCACATTAGCTATACCACTTTCATCTCATCAATACTTGTCATCGTTTCTTTAATCCCATTCTTTACTTTTTGTATTAATATATGCTTAATAATTAGTGTGGCAATTCTCATTTTACCTTCAAACATTATAATTTATCACACTCATCATTACTACATTCTATACTCTAAGTATTCGGTACTTTAGTTCATTTATAGTCCGTCTCTAATACCACTTACCATGCTAATCACATTCCATTACCACTACTCTCAAAATACATTTTTATAATCACAAGCGATTACCAGCACTAATTATGGTGCACGGTGATTCTAATCACTTAAATATTACAAGTCCTCCATGGACTTATATCACATACACATAAGCATTATAAGTCACATTCATTATTCTCTACTTAGGTTCAAGTAACCTATCTCATAATTCGCTTCAAAACTTAAATGTTCACCTTCCTGCACTAATATTCTTACATTCAACACATTATAATAGTGGTTTAAGTCTAGGAAACCCTAAACGGAAACCTAATTCACTTAAACCGAAGCTCTGATACCAAGTTGTTACACCCTGTGAACGACACGACTTAAAATCATTGAAATTTAAACTTTTACGCGAAAACGACTTGACTTAAAACTGACCTGCTATTGCTAATCATTGAACTGATATAATTATGTAACAAACCGACCCTTGAAAGTATTTTTACATGAAACTATACTCAATTACCTTCGAAATGACGGGTGGCACAACCCGTGACGACTTACGGTTAAACATATATGATTTTTCAAAAACTGACTTCGACTAGTTTCCAACTAGTTCTCCACTAGTTCTGCAAACTAGTTCTCTACTAGTTCTCCAAACTAGTTCTCCACTAGTTCTCCAACTATTTTAACCACTTTACAAACACTTAACCATATACATTGTTTTTCCAAACATTCTTGACCCGTTTGACCCAAAATTGGTTAAAATAGACCTTGTCCCAAACACCCATTTTTCTGCATATCTTTTTTTTTATACTTTTGACCCATTTTCCGGAAAATGACATCTATTACTTGGAAAGACACCAAAATTTCCAGAACTTATTAAGACCTCATAAATATCATTTTCATGCATAAACATTAACCAATTGACCTTCGGAATGATACTTTACAAAACAACGGGTTTTATGTAAAATACCCGTTTTGACCCATTTTCAATACATACAACCTTTACCACTTCCGAATTACTTCAAACCTTTCAAAAAGTATTAACTTAACATATTAAATCATGTTCATGATCATTAACCCATTTACAACCCAAAATGGGTAGAATTACACATTATTCCAAACACCTCTTTAAACATGACCATAAACACTAAGACCATGTTATAACATACCGTTTGACGACCCAATTACTTCAAAGACCATGACATATACTTTGACACTTGACGATACATTTACAAACCATTTTAGACTTCCGGGGGGTACAACATTGACTTGAGCTCGGTATCTACCTAAGCTCCTACTTTCTTACCAACCTTCTTAACTTCCTCATTAGAATCCTTAAGCCTTATTTCCAAGCTTTACCTTCCCTTCATGTTTAACCCTACAAAACATTAACATCTTAAACCGTAAGCACAAGGCTTAGTAAGTAAAGCGTTCATAACATGTTATCATAGACATTCATACATTATACATCATAACTCATTAACCATTGCAAATCATTAAACAGTAACACCTACCTTGATTCACTTAAGTAAAACATTTCCTATGGGTCAACATTAACATACCTTAGCCTAGTCCACCTTGCCTATCCTTCATGACTAGTTAAGCCAAACTAGTCTCAACCCCACTTTACATAAACATATATTCAATTACCCCATTCCTTAGCATGACAAAATCACATAACATATAATGTGAAGAATCATATAACAACATATAATGACCGGTTTACTTACCTTGATCCCAAGCTAATGAAACCAAGCACATCATCATCTCCACGCTTGCAATCTAGGCCAAATCACTATGATCATAAACACATAATCAAGTTACTAAACTATGATTACTACAACCATGGATCCTCTTTAAACACCTCTTATTATCACATAACCATCCAATGATTATATGATAATTAACCCTATTAAATTATTAACTTACACCCAATATAATCATCACATAATTTCTATAATCTTTAATTAGCTTCAAAACACCATTTACCCAATTCCCCCAAATTGGGTACATAAACCCTAACTCTTAATTCTTCAATTAAACATAAATATGGATTACTTACTTGCATATGGGCATGGAAAGGGATTCATTACTTGAATCTAAACACTAATCTTTCTTCTATTGATCATTAAGACTTTATGGGTTTTCCCTCCTCTCTTGTTTAAGCGACATAATACCCACACATAGAAAATCCTGGAACCATTTTGATGCTATAAGAAGTATCCAGATATTTGTTAGTTGAAAGTTTGCCTAATTGGCACATTAGGTCCCTTAAGTGCTATTCTTCTCATTTTGGCCACACTAACTTCATAACATACTTACAACTTGACAACATTAGTTCTTTAAGTCCAGATTTCTTTTAATTATGACACATCATATTTTGTATAACCATTTACATAAACTTTCACAATTAATTTGACTATCGGGTTGACTAACGAATCCTGTAAGTCCTTAAATCTTATGAAAGTCATAGTCAACTTAGTCAAATTGCATTCTTGTAATAAAAGGCTTAGGCTCGGTTTCAGGGTGTTATATGATATATATATGTCTCCGCTCTTTTAACGTCAAATTAAGTCACTGCACATGGCTATACGAGAAAACCCTATCAATATGATGTGCTTATGATTTTTTATTTATAGCCTCATTGAAAGAACCTGCAGATCAGTGTGATTTGGACATTGATCAAGTCAATGCCAATTTCCTTAATGCACTTCAGGAGTTTGATGAAATGTATGTTCAAGATGTCAATGAGGTTTCTTGAACTTCTTTTTGGTTCAGATAATTAGAGACTTGTGATGTTTAATTCAAAAGGTGAGGTGTCAATTAAAAATTCTTACCATCTAGAAAAGGCATTTAATTTTGTAGTCACATATACCTCTTTTTTGATGTGGTGTCAAATTAGGAATAGATCCAAGCAATTCACTTTACAGTTTCGCGATTTCACAATTTCATGGAAATAAAGAAAAAAAACACCTTTTTGAGTGGTTTCTTTTTTAATTTTAGCATAAATCCTTACTACGTACTAGTTAAGAACTTTAATTTCCCTTTTCGTCCACCCATATTGTTTTCGAACCTCACTAAATGCTTTCGCTCCACCCAAATTGTTTTTAGAGTAAACTGCATTTTTGGTCTCTATGATTTAGCTAAATTGAATGTTTGATCTTTTTTTTTAATATGCAGCGGTAGTCTTTATTTGAACTTTGGATTGCAAATTCAGTTTGTGAAATGACGAAATAAACCTTGTCTTCTTCCTTTCCTCTCGAGGGTAATTTAATCATTTCACATTGACTAAGGACTGATTGCCTTCCAAAGTTTAAATAAGGAATACAACTGTTGGAATTATATAACATGACTAATCATAAATATAAACAATAGACATCAAGTACACATGCGGAAGCGTATAGGAAAGATTAACGAATAATTAATTAACATAAACAAGAATATGCGTACCTTTATTGATTCTAGCAGAACAAGAATCAAATCCACAAACTAGCAATTAGGATGAACCCTAATTAGGGTTTATAGGATTATAAGAATTACCCCATACCGTTTTGTAATTCAATCCAAGATAATAACAAAAGTATGTTATTACTATGTTCTTGTACACACGTACTAAACCGAATTAAAGTAATGCTAGTTTTTATAAAACAAATAACTAGATGTATTTGAAAAGAGTAGATCGACACCCTAAAGGGTTATACGATCGGTTTGTATTAAGAAAACACACAAACAAAGTTTTAGGTTTAGCTTAATGAATACAAGAGATGCAAAATCAAGACCCTAAGCCTTGTATATATACCCAACTAACTTGGTGAACAAGTTTGGCTTTGTTTCCTTTTCTCCTTGGCCGATCGTTGGTAGGCATCCCCAAGGGATTCCGGAAACTTCCCAAACTTTGCAATCTAGTCCTTTTACAAATACATTTAACGCCCGTTAATCCATTACATTGATTACTTAACGTCCGTTAGTTATTTAGTTTAATAAATAAATAAATATAACGTTTATATTTAATTATTAACTTTAAATTCTCATACGTAAAGTGTGCAATCCCATAGTCTCGAGTTCGATCCTAACTCACGTCTACTAATTTATATCCATAAAACTAACAGCTCCCACTTGGATATATCTTAATAGAGTGATCACATCGGTTAGCGTCTAGCAACACTTCGATGCCTCTAGTACAACTCGAGTAAGGCTCCTGGAAAACCTTTTAATGATTTCTCATTATTATTATCCTTTTGTTTCTAATACCATGTTAAATAAAGATATGGAATTAAGTCATTCTTTATTCAACCATTCTGTTTCTCGTTATAAGTGATTGAGCAAGATTACCAAATCTTCTAAACATATTTAGGGGAGATTTTGGGTGTGGCCACACAAACATCTTGTCAACCCTACGAGGGGCCCAGCAGTATTAAACTCCAAATAAATTTAAAGGAACAAATTCTATCTTGACTACGAGAATAACCCACGAACTTTGCAACTCTTCTGGAAACAACCCTTATGACTACAAGTTACGTATAGCGTTAAGTTGTTCCACAGAAGTGCACTACATTCATGACACTTATCTGGTATCTCAAGTCTGAGGATAACTATTCATAATTTACTTATAACAATATCCACAAAGTAAATTATGTAGTTGGGATAAGTCCTATATTCAATTCATTGAATATCATCTGAAATTGGTATGCATTCTCATCAATATACTTTCAAGTATATTCTACCATATCTCTCAAATTTGTCTTAATTTAATGATACTCCCATATCATTAATCGACAACGGACGATTTAGAATAAATAAATTTATTCATGGATTAAATATGCAAATATAGGATACAATATATTATAAAATCAATCATACCAAGTATTTGATTTATTATAACAATCGCTTAACACCCCTTATCCAAATACCAAATAGATCAATGCATGAAAATTCCAGTTGATGAATTATGCCTCAAGTAATGACAATCATACTTGTTGACTAGACATAAATCAACCAACTTAATCTATCGTAATTTTGAGAATACTTATTTCAAGAATTCAATTAATGAAGTCCTTGTATGTGTGCATTCACCAATCCACATAATAATTCATAAAATGTGTGACATCCTATATCACCAATTTATGACAATTTAAACTTCCAAACATTTTAAAGTTTAAAGTATTCTTATTCTTTTAATGTATAATGCAACTGTGCTCTTATTAGCACAACTAGTTCACATGGTTATTAACAAGGATGAAATCCTACCATGACTAGTATTGAGTGTCATCTCAATTAAACCAGCATCATTGTATACAAACAACAATATGCTCATTAAAACTCTGTAAACTTTAATATCTTATTGTGTAATGTTTGATGCTTTCCTAACTTTCAAGTTTAAAGCTGATGACAATTTGCACAACATTTGACATATTGTTCATCCATAGAATCTAGGAGCAATTCCAGGCTGAGGATGTAATTCTATTAGAATATTCATTACACAAGTTATTTAATAACTTTTAGTTAGATATCAATGTTGTCAAATCATCTATCATTCAATAATGATACAACAATTTGAATACATAACATGATGTACATGATGAATCTACAGGTCAAACTTAGACTTCATTCACGTTCTATCTTATCAAAAGATATTTATCCATTTCCCAAATGATATATCATGTTTAATTAGAATCATTTATTTTACTGCACATGTTTATTAAACATATATTCCAAGGTTGTATGTTTTAATTCTTAAATCTTACAAGTGAAGTTTCATTCCAATCTAAGACTTAACATTTAGCTTACAAGGAATGTTACTTCCTATATGTTATACAACATATAATATTTAAGAAACTTAACATAATACTCCCACTAGCTTTTAGGAATACTTAAAATTTATCTTATTTCAATTATAAATAAAAACTAGGATTTAATAATTTAACATAAGAATAATTTCATAGATGCATGCATTTATCCATTCATGAGTTATTGCACTTTGTCCACTTCCAAAGATTTATATGAATTCAAAAAACCTTTCGATTACTTACCGTCCTCGCTCAAGTAATTTCTCAAGAAAGAGTTTTGATATTCCATTGTCATATTTCATATTAATGAAAACAAGTATGACAATTATCATCTTTATATATATTTAATGTGTCTAGGAAAGAATATTCAATCACAATTAATTGCTTAAGTATGATTAATAATCTTGTCATAAAACATGCATTAAATATGTGTACAATTTTGTCCATATGATTTCTACATAGAAATTCAAACCACTAGGGTTTTTCATCTCTTTGAAGTAACTCATTTCCATTCTCTAGTCTAACTATTAAGATAAACCAAATTTTCAAAATTGATTATCTTTATGGACAGCATCTTTAACATTCATAGTATGAGTAATTTACCCAATTCAATATTTGGAAATCCATCATAATGATTATCAGGTTTACTATAATCCTGTTACTCATATTTCTCAGCATATAAGTCAAATATCTGAGATATCCTTGCAGATCTATGAATGAAAATTCCATCATCTTGAGGTCTATCATTTACATGTCTAACCTCATCATGATATTTACTAGTGTGTTTTAGAAGATTATGTATCTTGTAATTTTATCTTTCAAGATAAAAAAAAAACTCCCACTTGCCTTTTGTAATATATAGACTATCTATATATACTTAGCAATTAGAGCAAAACTACATTGTTCTCCTTTTGGGATATTACAAATACACATTGATAATTCCTGACTTAAGTTTGTTAATAACCTATTCATAAATAGTTTAAAAAATTCAAAATCTTCAATTTTAAAACTTAATGTGATTCATCACATTCCATAATAAAATGGTGTTTTATCAATCTTCTAGATTAGAGTCATATTGAGTATATTCAATCCATACTCAATATTCTAACCTTGTTACTTTTTAAGAAAGAAGTTATGGTTATCTTGAATCAAATAAATCAAATAGAGTTTGATTCTCCTAACTGAACATACCATCAACTCGTGGTATTCATTAAAATTGTAAGACAATCTAACAATATATAAGATAAACATATTCCTTTTGGCTTACCTATTTACCAACTAAGTCAACTTAATGGTATAATAGACTTTTCAAGCCAATTACATGCTTTATAACACAAGTACTTTTTAACCAAGTCACTTCATATCCATGTCTTAACATGAAACATAAACTGTTATCATCCAATTATACGTTATAAATCATTGATCAACTCAATGACTTCTTGTATATGTCTTAATTAAAAAACATAACAAGTTAATGTCTTACTTTATTATAAGTCTTAAAAGACTTTATGTTTATGTCTTTACAATGAATCATAAACATGTTTAACTAAAGTAATTATGAACACAACTCTTGGTTTCAATAGTAATTTCAAGTTAATTTATTTTTACTTCACAATAATGTAGGACTACATTATTTTTCATTTATGTCATTCCAAAATACATAAATAACCAAATTGAAGTAGTATTAGATTACTTCATTTATTTATGTCATTCTAATAATACATAAATATTTAATTTGAAGTAGTCTTTTATATCATTTTGACACATGTTCTAAATACTTGTCTAATTTAGAAACTGCAAATATGTCCATGCAAGGTCTGACTTCACATAGAGATTTACTTTGTTGTTGCAATCTCGCCAAGTTCTCACATGACGTAAATTGCAACACCAAATGTTTCTTGAATTAGATATGTTCAAGTTATATTAGAACGTTAGTCTCTTACCTTGCAGTCAAGAGAATCCGTTAAATCATATACTTATATGTTGTACCTTGCACACAATATAGATTTCTCCCATTTGTGCATGGAACAACATTATGTAGCAGATAAACAACACGACATATGTTTGTTTATGTGACTAATATGATTGTGTCATTGATATTAGCATAACTAGTAGATGTAGAACCACTTCATTGTCTAATAAGGAAACGTACATGACTATCCTTGAAAACATAAGTGTCTACAAGTGGAAAGTAATTATCTTAAGACATTCTAGAGATAATCTGGGTTACTACCAAGATAACAAAGCTTGTAACTCCCACTGAATTAGAGATCATTACATTAATTCCTTATTCAGTAATAAGAACACAACACTCCCACTGGATTTGACAACATTGAAAGTGTTTCATTAACCAGTGAAAGAAAATAGTGTTCTATTTACTTCCCTACACTTTTGAGAAAGTCCATACATAACAATTATTTATGTACTAAAAGAGTGTATTCTACTATGTAGATGATGAATTATTCATCAATGCTATTAACTTGAAATAATTGGGCATGCAATTTCTTTCTTAATAGTTCTACTATTCCAACAATTGTAAGTAGTACTTTTAAATGGTCAAAGCACAACAACTAGATAAAATATGCTAGTTTGTCTTTTACCAATTTTGCAGTAAATTAGTCTAGCTTCTAATTTAATAACTCAGAAAATATGCAATTTTCTTAACTATTAAAAAATGCTTACGAGTTAAGAATTTAGAATTTAAACAATTCTTATTGTCCTATCTTACCTTTCTTCACTCATGAAAAGGAATAGGATTGAATCTCACTCTTTCTTATATAAAGAGGACTAGGTTTATCCTTTTAGCAAAGTTGACTCTACCAAAAACCCTTACAGGTGTAGATCAATTTACCAATACAGGAATAACATACGTTTACGGTTTAATGTTGCATTAATACATTTAAAGAATTTTCAAAATTCAATTTTAGTATTTTCGATAATTAAACTTTTCAAGAAAATAAAATACCCAAGGTAATATTCATATAACCATAGAATTTTCTCGAAAACTAGGATCCAAATTATCGTAGTTCCATTACATCAGTTGATCTGCTAGCAACGAAAGCACATAATAGGGTAATCTGTCGAACAATAATTGGCAAACAATTTCCAATTCCTAGATCATTATGGGATTTATATTTTCCAACGCTATTGCAAATATAAACATGTTTCATCCCATCTTATGCCATTGAGTCCAAGTCTCACTTCCTACTCAACTTAAGTGTCTAACTTAAAGAACTGCAAATATGTCCATGTAAGGTCTCACTTTACATAGAGATTTACCTCTCCATCACAATCTAGCCAAGTACTCTCATGACATAAATTGCAACTTCAAGTGTTCCTTTTAATTAGATGGCATATAATTTAATTCAAAAGGGTACTAGTTTTTGATTTTATGTGGTCAAATCAAATATGTACAAAGATGTCATGCATTCATCTTGTAGCATAAATTTAATAAAAAAAACTTTTTATTACCAATTCATAAAGATCAAATTATCAAAGTTTTGATTGAGGTATTGGGTTCACCAATCAAGGAATTTAGTGTTAATTATCGTCCATTATACCGTACTTTTGCATAAGTGTAAACACTTAGTGTTTCGGGTAATTACCACCGAAGTGACGCATGGAATTAAAACTAATTCGCCCTTAAGATGAGTTTGCACATTTTATGGCTTACTAAGTAGCTCCATTCGAACTTACAGAGGGCAGAGGACCAGGTAAGCGCAAAAGCATAACCTTAGACAGGCTTTCAGTGTGACTGTGCGCACTTCTTTATTAACCCCTTTATAGTTCATTCTAGTGGGTGATCCGTTCAGACCATTTGTACCAAAGTCACCAATCAATTAAACTATTGAAAACTTAACTCTTCCAAAACAAATCAAATTTCGCCATTGTTTAGTCCGTATTATTTTTCTATTCAAAATTACCCTTTGCTTAAAACTGTCGCACATAATAAACAAACAAGTAAACAAATAAAAAATAAATAACTAGAAACAATGCGCACATAATAAACAATTTAATACGTGTAAACAAGTAGCCACATGCAACTTATTCGATAAAACCATATTAATAATCAATATCTAGGTTAAATTAATGTATATATATTAATTAGGGCTTTCACTCTCTCAATTGAGAGTGAGCCACATACATCGACGAATCGATTGCGTAAACCCATAATTAATAATATACCAAATTGCATATAATTGATTCATTAATATACATAATTGGAGTCTTCCCCAATTCAAGATTTATCGTAATTAAATATGTCTCAACAATTAAACAATTATCAAAGCAACTTATCCATGACTAACATGCATGTATAAACATGGATATCATAACAATTATACAAATAAGTCACAAGATCGCATATAAAAATTCCATGACACATAACAAATTATTCTTGAATTAATCACGTAACTAATATATTAATTCTATGTTTTAATAAGGTTAGCAAACAATTTTCAAAACCCTAAAAATTTATGTATGTGTCGACCAAAAAAAAAAATAGGGGTACGCCCCAATTAACTAAAAAATCGACCAAACAAAAAATTAAAACATAAACCCTAGATTAATAATATCAACAGCATACAATTATTTGTTTTATTACGCGTTTATGTAATTAATTACTCATTAAAAACCAATGACTCGTGATGCCACTGTTGGAATTATATAACATGACTAATCATAAATATAAACAATAAACATCAAGTACACATGCGGAAGCGTATAGGAAAGATTAACGAATAATTAATTAACATAAACAAGAATATGCGTACCTTTATTGATTCTAGCCGAACAAGAATCAAATCCACAAACTAGCAATTAGGATGAACCCTAATTAGGGTTTATAGGATTATAAGAATTACCCCTTACCGTTTTGTAATTCAATCCAAGATAATAATAAAAGTATGTTATTACTATGTTCTTGTACACACGTACTAAACCGAATTAAAGTAATGCTAGTTTTTATAAAACAAATAACTAGATGTATTTGAAAAGAGTAGATCGGCACCCTAAAGGGTTATACGATCGGTTTGTATTAAGAAAACACACAAACAAAGTTTTAGGTTTAGCTTAATGAATACAAGAGATGCAAAATCAAGACCCTAAGCTTTGTATATATACCCAACTAACTTGGTGAACAAGTTTGTCTTTTTTTCCTTTTCTCCTTGGCCGATCGTTGGTAGGCATCCCCAAGGGATTCCGGAAACTTCCCAAACTTTGCAATCTAGTCCTTTTCCAAATACATTTAACGCCCTTTAATCCATTACATTAATTACTTAACGTCCGTTAGTTATTTAGTTTAATAAATAAATAAATATAACGTTTATATTTAATTATTAACTTTAAATTCTCATACGTAAAGTGTGCAATCCCATAGTCTCGAGTTCGATCCTAACTCACGTCTACTAATTTATATCCATAAAACTAACAACAACTGCATTTTTAAAAAGATAGAAACCAAACATGCAATTTGACCAACCTACAGGGATCAAAAAATGCAATTTACTCTTGTTTTTTATTAATAGATCTTTTGGTTTCCATTTTCCTATTAGGCTACCCACAATAAAGGGTCGACCGACTCGGTCGTTTTGCTCGGCAACAGTCGTCCTTGTTGTGGAGTTGTCGATTGATGAGGGTCGGAGGAAATGTGGGTCGTATACTCGACCTTGGTCACAATTAACTTAAAAAAAAGGAGCGTTTGGATTAAAAAATAATAATAATTTTTTCAAATTTAAACCTTTTACCATATAAATACCTCATTTATTTTACAATTTTATACACAAATTCAAACTACTTTTCTTTTATACTTCTCATATTAAACTTACAATGTCTAATATAAAAACTACCAAATCCAAAACCGAAAGATTCCGAATTCAAAAAAGCATTCCACATTTAACACGGGATCCGAATTTCATTATCCGGTGTCTCACTACCCGTTCGCTTTAGAACTGCAACTATACAATATCCAACCCAACTACCATAACTACAGCAACTTAGATTATTAGTTTAAGTTTTTTTTTTAATTATTATTATTTTATTTGAATTATTATTTAATGTATTTCATTATTAATGAATATTAATTTTATTGTTAAAAAAGTGGTAAAAAAAAAGAAAAAGGAAAAAGATGTCAATCGGCTGTAGGTTGCAGAATAGAAAAAGTTGATGTGACAAAAAAATAAAAGTCACTAAAGGTCATTGTTGTGTAGCCTTAGATACTTTGATTAGACTGAATGGCCATAAGTCAAAATATAAGAATTTGTCCAATTTTAGGCGAGGATGACAACTTTAACTAATTAGCATTTTCAATATTACAATTTGGAGTAACATTAATATTTATTTTATTGTGTTTTGAAGCAGGTCTTTCAAGGATTTTAGTAGGTGATTTTTTTTTTTTAATTTCATATAAAAATGAGAAAACTGAAAATCCTTATAATCACACTCATTTTCTAAATTTTAAATTAAAAATTGAAAAGGCCATTCTACCATTCTCATTTTTTTTCTCAATAAAAAGAGACAGGATCTCATTATTTTCTCTCGTGTCATCCTCCACCGCCCACCGTCGCCGCCACCACTCGCCGTAGTCGCCACCATTGCTATCCGAAGTAATCTTCTTATCATTTAAATGGATTTTCAAAATTCTCAACTTTTTTCTAAAGAAGAAAAATCATTCTGTTCACAAGAAGTTTAAAAACAGAAAAACATGAAAATTTTTCTAACAACTAAACGACACCTTAGTTTCCTAAGGTGTTTAGACCTAAAAGTGAATTGTAAGACCTTATTTCTTTGATCATACGGTGTGGAAGACATAGAGATGAACAAAAAAAGTTCAATAGCAGAGCACCACTTGGCCTATCATCATGACATTTTTTTGCTTGAATTTCTAATGATTTTTAACCATACTAATATGCACCACCAAAGCACCATAAATTTGTAAGTAACTTTTGATTCTATCGAAAATTTGTACTAATAAAGTTTGAAATCTTTATTATTATCCACCAAACTGAAATACAAACAACTTACAACATTATTTCAAGATCCAAACAAGGGAAATATACATAGTTGTGAAGGTAAAAAAAACACAAATCCAGACTACATCATAATTAAATTACATAATACTACAGAGTTGAGAATAAGTATAAGTAGTGGAATTAGTTTTAACTGATTTGACGGGTGGAGTATTAGTGGAAGCTTTAACCGGTTGAGTTGGAATTCCCTGAACCACCATCTTTTTAATTTTTGGAATGCCCAAATGTACGTATTCATGCTTTGGGTAATAAGCGTGCTCTTGGATAGTACCATATTGTTGCTTGTAACCACTGTCATCTATTCTTGGATCAAAATAAGATTGTTGCTTGTCACCGCTGTCATCCATTGTTGGATAATAATTAGATTGTTGTTTGTCACCGCTGTCATCCATTCTTGGATAATAATAAGATTGTTGCTTGACACCGCTTTCATCCATTCTTGGATAATAATAAGATTGCTGCTTGTCACCGTTGTCATCCATTCTTGGATGATAATAAGATTGTTGCTTGGTTTACTTTATATAAGATTGTTTTACAACTTTACTAGTATTCGAACCGAGAAAGAATCGATTCTTTTTTCGACTAAAGGTAATGTTCACACGAGGTTATCTATCACATAGCATCATTTCAGATTCTCAGCTTTCTCTCTTTTCATACTTTCCCTCACTCACTGTCACCTTCTAACCCCACTCTAGCATTTCATTAAAATAATCACTTTACACAAACATACCAACTAAATACCCACACACACTCACAAAAAGTTGTGGTGTGAGGATAATGAGGTCACACGCATTACATTTAGTCTTAAAAAGTTTTTAAAAATCACTATGTGTTTACATGTGTTTTTTAATCACCACGTGTTTACATGTGTTTTTTCTTGTTTGTTGTGGGCCGAATATTGATTAACATTACTGATGAATATTTGGATATTCATGAACATTTTGTATTAATAAACCTTTTGCGAGTATATGGATGAACATTTGGTGTAGATAAACATAAAAAATAAATCGACGAACATTTTGTATTGTTGAATATAACACACATTTTTGTATTTTTTGATGAACATAAAAAACATTTTGTTTTTTAATGAATAAATTTGGTTTTCTCGACATTCTTTGATGAACAAATTACCTATTAATATTCTATGGTGAACAAATTTTGTTTCCTCCACATTCTTTAATTAACAACTTCTTTAGCCAAATTTTCTTTGATAAACAACTTCCGATAAAACAGTTGCATATTCAAAATTTTGGTCATCACAATTTTTATTTTTTAATCAAATATTGAAGTTTTTATGAACTACTAAAACATTTATATTCTAATAAATACCTTCAAACTCTAAAAATCAAAAAGCTGCTTTACTAGGACATTTCAACGAACAACTTATCCGCACATACTTTAAAGTATGTGCGGAATAACTTAATGAGATTTCTAAAGTATGTGCGGAATAACTTAATGAGATTTCTTGAACTTCTTGTTGGATAAGATAATTAGAGACTTGTAATGTTCGATTCAAAAGGTGAGGTATATATTAAAATTCTTACCATCTATGAAAGGCTTATGTTGTAGTCACGTATACATCTTTTTGATGTGGTGTCAAATTAGGAATAGATCCATGCAATTCACTTTACAGTTTCGTGATGTCACAATTTCATTAAAAAAATTTACTATGTATTATATACCTAGGGGTGTTAGTCGGGTCGGGTTCGGGTCAATTTGGGTCGGGTCAAAGTCGGGTCAAGGCTAAAAATAATTTACCCGAATCCGACCCTATTTTTTATTTCACGTGTATATTTTTTATTTCCATATAAACAATCTCTCAAATCACTATATTAGTACACATGGGTTATGAATATTATTATGATCCGTAATAAACAATTTCAACACACAAAACATATGTATACTTCATTGCTCCAAATATAATATATAAATCATAAAAGCATGTTTATATATTGTATTTGGAGCAATGAAGTATATATATGTTTTGTGTACTGAAATTTTTTATTACGGATCATAATAATATTCGTAACCCATGTGTATTAATACGTAGTTTAAGATTTTAATTATATATAAATTGGGTATTTGGACATATATGAAAATTTTAAGTTTTAGATTGGATATATATGAAAATTTCAAGGTAGGTTGGATATATACGAAATTTTTGAAACAAATGAGGGATATATATGAAAATTTCAATTTAGGTTGGATATATATGAAATTTTGAACCAAATGAGGGATATATATGAAATTCTTCCTAAAAAAATTAATTAAATCCTTATTCGGGTCAAACAGGTTGACCCGAACCCGACTTAGCCAAAAAATCTCAACCCGATGCCCTACCGTATTTAGTATTCGGGTTACTCGGGTTGACCCGAATAACCCGAATTCAATTTCTAACCCGAGTAACCCGACCCGAATATGCTTAGTCGGGTTCGGGTCGGGTCAGGATTTTTGACACCCTTAATGTCCAAGCCTATGGAGAAGCAGATGCAAAAGATGCTTCTTGATTGGCTGTTCTATAAACCACTTTCTTATTACTGTAATGTCCAAGCCTATGGAGAAGCAGATGTGTTCATGGAAATAAAGAATTAAAAAACACACCTTTTTTGAGTGGTTTCTTTTTGAATTTTAGCATAAATCCTTACTAGCTAAGAACTTTAGTGATATTCCAAAACAATGTGGGTGGACCAAAATATAAGAATTTTTCCAAATAATTTAGGTGAGGAAGACGAAAATTTTAATTGATTAGCATTTTCATTATTACAACTTGGAGTACTGTTTATTTTTTCTTATTGTAATCATGCTTACTTACGTATTCGAACTTTTCGCAGTAACAATTTGAGGTAACATTAATACAGTATTTATTTATTGTGTTTGGAACCTGGTGTTTCAGGGATTTTAGTTTCCTTAGAAGTTTAGACCTAAAAGTGAATCGCAAGGCCTTATTTCTTTGATCATACGGTGTTGAAGACATTCGGATGAGCAAAAAGAGTTCAATATCAGAACACTTGGCCGGCCTATCATCATGACATATTTTTTTTCCTTGGATTTCTTAACTGTACTAATATGCAAAACCAAAGCCCCATAAATTTGTAAGTATATTTTGATTCTGTCCAAAAGTTTTGCTTACAATAAATTAAGCAGACAATTCCTGAAAACAAAACTAACTTATGTTTTTCACAATTGACGTGTATATCACTGGTTTTTAACTGCACAAAATAAAACACTATTTGTGAAAAAAAAAAAAAAAAAAGAAAAAAAAACAGAATGTTTGAAATATTTATTTGTATTATCCACCAAACTGAAACACAAACAAGTTTCAACATTATTTCAAGATCTACAAATCCAAACAAGGGAAATACAGAGAGTGAAGATATCATAATCAAATCACTTAGGAGATAGGAATGTCCAAGCTGTCATTTTTCTTCCCCACGCGTTTGGACATCCACCATCTCGCCCAATTATCCATTTCGATAAAGTCTTCTTCATCTAATTGAGCCCGTGGCTTACGAATTTTTGAAATGCGCAATCCATCGTTAGTTGAGATGGAATCTGTGGACGTATGGTCCGGACTGGGCCAGGAATGGGTCAGGCCCGGAAGATGCGGCCCACTCTACGATCTAAACCCTAATCCATGCCTATATATACATGACAGGTTATCTCTAACCCTAAGATATATTGGCTACATCACGCCGATACTAACTTGACCGTCGGAGGTGGACCCCGGGGCTACGGCCTCGGGTCCACTCCTAACGGGTTCTCTTTGTTGACAGGTCTACTAGGGCTCGAGAAGACGACTAACGGCCAAGGAGAGTCGTTGAATCCTGCCCGCGCCAGATTATGCATCAACAAGTTGGCGCCATCCGTGGGATCACGAATAAACTATGTTTCGTGTTCTCATATTATCGAAAAGCAGAGATAAATTCCTAAAATCGGTAACATTTATCACGTTGAATTGCATATTGCGTGTCAGTAACATTTATCACGTTGAATTGCATATTGCGTGTCGGCCTATTTATGGTCAAATCTATGATCAAATAAAAGCATCTTCACGTTAGATAAAAAGATCATTATTTACGTTAAATTGCACGTTCAATTAAATTGCATATTGTTAAATTGCATATTTTATTCTTCTTTTACACATAAAAGAAAATATCCGCACGATCGGACCTAAGAAAATATCCGCACGATCGGAGCTATTTTATCTTTTAGCCGCGAATTAATTCGCGCAGATACTGTTTTTACGGTTGGTACGCCTGTTCGCGCTCAAATAGCGTAGTCACGATAAATCTACCCGCGTTAGGCCGTGCGTTCAGAAATCTTCGCAGAGAACGCGTACGCGCGAACACCACGATGCTAGTCAATCGCCATGAGCGCACTGGACAAAGGCCGTGGTATAAACATCTGCGATCATCCACAAACGTTCGAGTCCATGCGGTTACGATAAATCCATATGCGTCTATTAGACGCGGTCACGGTACATCCATCCGAGTTTTTATTTTATACATTAAAAAAAAAACACAATTAATCATTTCGTCGGTATGCATCCCACGACGGGTGCGCACTGCCACTTCTCGTATGTGCTATATATTATTTATGCTATGCGCAATATATTATTCATGCTATGTGCTGTCTATTGTTTCAATTAATTAGGTTTTATATGCTGCGATTCGCGGCATATACTTTTAATCTTTGCATTCAGTGTTTTTCGCAGATTAAATAAGTTTAATGCTCCTACACGAGTAGCACCATCAAACTTGGGGGGCTACCAGGGTATATACTACCACTGTTTCCGTACGCATCGCGCAGGTATATTTGGAA
Source organism: Chrysanthemum makinoi (assembly GCA_910596185.1). Taxonomy (NCBI): domain Eukaryota; kingdom Viridiplantae; phylum Streptophyta; class Magnoliopsida; order Asterales; family Asteraceae; genus Chrysanthemum; species Chrysanthemum makinoi. The sequence goes on along the minus strand of OU343222.1, from coordinate 331,312,815 downwards.
GCAGAACGCAAGCTCGGTACAAAGACGGATTTAAATATTCGCACGCATCTTTGCCGCAGGGGAGACGTCCTCTGTCGGTTGTAAAGACGGATGTAATGCGCGCAGAAGCACGTCTTCTGTCGCACCTCTTTGTCGCGCACAGCGCGCACTTCTGCTACAGAAGCACGTCTTCTGTCGCACCTCTTTGTCGCGCACAGCGCGCACTTATGCGCAGAAGCACGTCTTCTGTCGCACCTCTTTGTCGCGCACAGCGCGCACTTATGCGCAGAAGCACGTCTTCTGTCGCACCTCTTTGTCGCGCACAGCGCGCACTTATGCGCAGAAGCACGTCTTCTGTCGCACCTCTTTGTCGCGCACAGCGCGCACTTCTGTTACAGAAGCACGTCTTCTGTCGCACCATGTTGCGTCGCTACTGGTACAAAAGGTACGCCCTTACCCAGGATGCAGCATGCGGGTTCCACTTTCACCTACGCGGCCATCAGAACTTAAGTCTAGCATAACATAGCCATGCGCTATCTCATACTAAACTTGGGGGGCTTGTGGACGTATGGTCCGGACTGGGCCAGGAATGGGTCAGGCCCGGCAGATGCGGCCCACTCTACGATCTAAACCCTAATCCATGCCTATATATACATGACAGGTTATCTCTAACCCTAAGATATATTGGCTACATCACGCCGATACTAACTTGACCGTCGGAGGTGGACCCCGGGGCTACGGCCTCGGGTCCACTCCTAACGGGTTCTCTTTATTGACAGGTCTACTAGGGCTCGAGAAGACGACTAACGGCCAAGGAGAGTCGTTGAATCCTGCCCGCGCCAGATTATGCATCAACAGATTCCTTGATCACATGAGGCCTTTTGTAATATGGAATTCCCGATTGAGATGGAGATTTGTTTGTATTATTCATCTCGATCAAGATGTTATTCCCGATTATCTGTGGCTTACGAATTTTTGGAATGCCCAATACATTGCCAGTTGCAGGATGCACTCTCATCGCCATTACAGGGAAAACGTTTTTAGTTTCAAGTTCCTGGAAGCTTGAGGAGGCTATTGCGGACAGTTCCTTGTGACCGCTGTTTGGTCTAATAGAAGTTGCATAAGTTTTTTCCTTGAAGCTTGGGGTTAGTAAATATGAGAACGGGTCCTCGTTACCGCTGTCATCCATTCTTAGCCGGTAAGAAGAAAGTTTTAAGATAGGGTTGAGGGTATTGAATATGGATCGGGATGTTTGCGTGTCTAATACTCCAACACATGGTTTACTTTTTACAAGATTGCTTTACTAGTATTCCAAAAATAGAATATTTCATCAATGTAATAATGTGGATGCTAATTTTCCACCTTAATCAAAAGCATAATTAGCGTGTTTATTACACGAATTTACAAATGTTATGTGTGAATCCTTAAAGCTCGATAGTGTAGGCTTTAAATGAATAATTTATGAATGCTTTGCGTGTGGTGAAAAAGGCTCTTTTGAAAGTTTAGAATTTGGACATGACATCCAATGATAAAAAAAAAAAAAAAAAAAAAATACCTTTTTTGAGTGGATTCTTTTAGAATTTTAGCCTATATCCTTACTAGCTAAGAACTTTAATCTTTTATATAATAAAGGAATTACATTATTTCAGAGTGATTTTGTCAATTCATTATTATTGAAAAAACAATTGGGCCAATAAGAGAGCTCGATTTCGCCACGTAAGCAAAATCATGTAATGTGATTGGTTAATAAAAGTCAAAATTAAATTAATTTTGGTCAAACTTTAATAAATTTGGTGGAGAAATTTAGTTGATAAAAAAACACATCTATATGATGAGGTGGAAATGCCACCATGGCACCACATCCGGTTACATAAGAGCACTTACAACAATAACACATAACACCAATAACACCGTCCACGTCAGCGCCACATCAGCTTTAACATTTAACATTAACATCCCCAAAAAACACCCACAACAATAACATCCCAATAACATCAATAACACCAATAACATTTCATATTTTCAATTTCAACCCCTAAACTAAAACAAATACTTCATTTATTAAACTAAAACAAACATTTCATTAAAACTAAAAACATATTACAATACGAGATTAAAAAAAATACAACGAAAAAAATACGATCTACTGACGAGGTTTCAAGTTATATTTTGCGATGATTCGATCTTTTTCGTCATTGATCCACTGCACAACCATTGGATCTTGCCCCTCAGTAGGCGTCATCAAAAACTTTATCTCTTCCAACCTTGTTATTGTGAGATCTTTTTCCTGCGCGGCCCGATACGCCGCTTCGGAGACTTCTCGTTTCATACGAAACTCGTTTGCCATAGTTTCGGTGAAATAAGCTGACGAGCTCGTTCCTCCAGTGCTTGTTCCCCCAGTACTTGTTGTAGTCTCGGATCTTGCTTTCTTGGTAGCACGTTTCTTTCCCATGGGGCGAGGTTGTTCATCTTGACCAAACAAATCCTCGTTTGTTTGGCTTGGCATATCGCCGGTTAAATCAACCGGTTCCGGCGTGTTCCATTTCTTATAATGACGCAAAACCTCCCAAGCGTCTTCGAGACCAAAAGCTGATCCCTTGGTTTCCTCACGATACCATTGCTTTGCCCGTTGCATCACATCCAGCTCACTTTCCCCGCTTCGTTGATCCCGTTTCGCACGTTTGTAATGAGAGTTGAACTTTGTGCATATGCCGTTCAAAGTTTTCCACTTGCTTGACAGCATGTCCTTGTTGCGCCGTTGAAAGTTGTTTTTATTGAACTCATTTCGCACCCGATACCAAAACGTATCTCTAGGTTGGCACTTTCCAACTTTCGGATCCTCCGAAACAGCTATGTAACATGTTGCAAGTAATGCTTCCTCTCCTGGAGTCCAACGTGCGTTAACAACAACTTCCTCTTCATCAGAATCAACTGGCTCGGGGTCTTTGGATTTCTTTGATTTTCGCTTAATGCGACCTTTTCCTTTTTTTGGAGGAGACGTGGGTGTGTCAGCAACATCATGTGTTTCAGTTTGTGATTGTTGTGATTGTTGTGTGAATTGTAGGTTTTGAAAGTTGGAGTTTAAGGTGTTTTGTTGGTTTTGTTGTTGCCAATACAGAAATGCTTGATGTTGTTGATACATTTCTTGGCTCGATAAGCCTAGTGGGTTGGGGTTTGAAGATGAACCCGCGTTCGGGTTAGATGATGAACCCGGGTTTGAGGGATTCCACCCACTAGCGAGAAGATTGTAGAAAGTATCGTCGTTGCCTCCCGACATTGTTTTTTTGCAGTTAATTGAAGTTGAAAGATTGAGAGTATGGAGAGGATTTGGTAGTGGAAGTGTGAAAAGAAATGGTGTTTTAATTGGGTATTTATAGTGGTAAAAAAAGGTTTTTGAAATTTTTTTTGAAAAATAACGGCTAGTAGCCGTTTAGGGTAGTTTTTGAAAATTTCTTTGAAAAATAACGGATAGTAGCCGTTTGAGGGTAGTAAAATGTAAATTTTTTGATTTTTTTTTTCTCCTCCCCCTTAACGCCCGTTGCCAAAGCAACGCGGGCCTCTTTTCCTCACGTTAACGCCGAGCTCACAAAGGGTATAACGGCCATAACGTCGTTATTTGTGGTTTAACGCCGTTATGGCGTTACCATTAAAAGTGCTCTAATAAAAAAAATTTGTAGCAAGCAAGATTCGAACATGGGTCTAAACATTCAAAGCCAAACGCCTCAACCATTGAGGCAATCCACATATTTGTGTTTTATCTTCTACTTCCAACGTAATATACTTCAATTTGTAGTCACATATCCAGCTTTTACACTAAAAATTCAATGCCAGTCAAATGTCTTCATAACCTCCCCCTTTTCAATGCTTATTCCAAAATCTTATCAAAACAAAATATTCATCAAATCAATACGGTCTTTATTAACTTTTCAATTTTTGAAATCAAAACAAAAATTTTCAATCGCATATCCCCTTTTTCGATAAGTCAGGTATATCTTTTCAATTTTAATCATATAATATTAGTGTGTCTCTTTTTGTAAATGAATCAGGGCCCGCTTGGTTCAAAGTGGGGAAAGGGAAAAGGAAAGGGAAAGGGAATGCAAAGGAATGAGTGAGGTGGGTAATCAATACCTTACCCCTCAATTTATTCTATAATGGTTCATTACCCATTACGGGGTAATCAATCCCTTGCCCCTCCCTAACCAAGCACTATATTATGAGTAAGGTGGGCCCTTTTGAATACCTTACCCATTCCCCCCCCCCCCCCCCCCCCCTTAACCCCTAACCAAGCACACCCTCAGTGTTTTCATTTGATGTTATTTTATGTTTGTGTTGCAATTGATCTTAATTTCAGTCATAGTGGATTTCGTGGGTTTGAGTGGTTCTTTTTGCATGCTAGCTGTTTGATTAAATGTCTCGGTGAGTTTAATGTTGTTTTTAAGTGATTTAATTTGTTGGTTTTGCGTTTTAACGATTTTAGGTAATGGGTTTTGTTTGCTTTTAGTGGAAATGAATGTTTTGCTGTTATTATCAGTATATATGGTTATCAGTATAAATCGTACCTCAATATGATTTTGATTTTTCCATCCAGGGTAAAGGTTGTTTTTTGGAGACGGAACAAGCAATCATGGTAATGATGTATGTCACAGTTCGAAAGGTGGTGTTATGCTTTAGATTGTTGCTGTTTTCTAATTTAGTTTCCATGGTTTAGTGAATGTCGAAAATTATATTTCAAGTAATTGTGTTCCTCTCTTTATTTTGTTTTCAACTGATTATGATTTTTAGTTGACAATTGCATTTTGTTTCAAATTGCAGTCGGCTGTAATGGAATTCGAGAATGGATATTTACAAATTACTAGGTAAATCACTCATTCACTCTTATTTGGTATGTGATATATGCTATATTGGTAATACTATTCAACTTTATACTTTCTTTACTTGCGAAACACCATTTGGGCGCATGCTCCACATATATGTACTAGATGTTACAATTTGGTGTAGTTACATATGAATTGACCCGATATGAAGTTGAATATATCTTCTTTACCTATTCATTTGGTTTAGTTTTATAGTTGTGATCATCCTTTCATCCTAGCCAATATGTTAGGTAATTTGTCAAGTATTTTGTTCACCTGGATTCAATAGTATATAATGATGAAAAATTAATGGTATAGTATATATGTACAAAAAATTATAAAGCTTTTAATGCATTTGATTTGTGTTATGTTACTAATAGCCTACTCTTTGCAGATTATTTTGATGGATTGCTGCCAAGTTTGTGACTGATTCGTGTAAGAATACTAATATTATTGTAAAATCTATTTTCAGAATTTCAATTCAATATAAATTGTTAATTTTTTTTAATTCATATTTCAGGTTTGCAAAGGTTAAGCGTCAATCTGTTATTGATAAGGTTACCAGTAAGTCAAAAAGCTACAATTTTATATTGTTTAAGCATAGGAGTGGGGCAAAAAAGGCGTTAAAGTAACTACATAAGAAGTTTGGGAATAGGGTTACAAAAAGAGTTAACTGTAAATTTTTTGACAACATAACGATACATTAATTTGTCAAACTGGCTAATGTGTAATGGTGTCATTATGCAGCAAACCAAGGCAACCACATGCTAGAAGAGGCGGTTGAGTGTTCCAAGGGAAGGTGGTTCATTATCAAGAATGTAGCAAACTAAATGCCCAAGCCTCTTCTCAATTTGTCAAAGGGAAGAAAGTTTTGGTAATGGGCTATTGAAATCTGCCATTGACCTTGTTGTTAAATGTGTTGCAGCTAACCAAGGTACAAACTTACATATCATGTGACACAGGCGTGTAGTAATAATGTGGGCTTAGAAGTCAATTCTTGCTATCAGGCTTGATTATGCATTGTACCCATCACAACCTAACTTAAACATGTTATGAATCTTTAGGACAATCTGTTGTTGCAATAGTCGTGGGCAATGTGCTGCTGTAATCGTTATTCAAACACTTGCTATTACTGAAAAGAATTGTGGTTATGTTTTTATAGCTATCTGTCGTGGATGCTCATTTAAAAAAAAACATAAGTTTTATGATTTGATGACCACTATCTAAATTCTCGCAGGTTATGGATTTACATCATCAAAAAATTGACCATACCACATTTCTTAGCCCTCGTGGTCCAGAGTTCGGTCAGCTTCACTGGTTGCTGCTGAGTTTCGAACCCAACTCATGGTATGTAGATTATTCCTCTATCTCTCAAAGTAATTTATATTGCCTGATAGTTTTGTAATTTTGTGCGGTTTATGTTGTTTTCTGTTATTGATATTTAAATGAATTTAATTGTTATTGTTTTGTGGCTTTATCAAATCAACAACGATGGTCATCGATACAGACTTTGTTAAGGAGAAAGAGTTCATAATGAGTTTGTAGAAACTCAGTTCATATGGGCTTAGTGGATACATTGGGTCCCGATCTTCAGAAAATAGTATTAGGTATGAGAATGATTGGCTTTTTTGCTCGAATCCACCTGATCTTAAGCTAATTAGCAAGTCATTGAGTATCAATAGTCTAAAATATGAATCTCAATATAACGTTTTGGAGCAAGAAAAAAATCTCAAGGTATACGAGGTAATATATCTTGTATTTTTGGCTCTTGGTCGCATTCTTAAATAATGCTATGGCATGTCTATTACTATATAATCAGTTTGTTGTGTTTCCATATTGATGAGATGTCAAAAAAATGAGTTCCAAGGATCTAAACTACAGGAGGGTCAATATTGTAAGATTATTTTACTATTTTATGCTCCTGTTATGTTATTGTGTCAACAGATGAATGCATGAAGTGTAAATATTCATGTAGCAAGTTTGAAGCATTTTTAGAGTCTCAATATGAAGGTGTTTGTAGATTACAAAGAAAAATATAGTTTAACCGTCCAAAACATGGACCTTCATTATGGGATGAAAGAAAAAGAAAAGATATATTGAATTTGCACATTTGGTTCTGCCCTCTCCCTCAAGCCACTTGTCTATGAATGGACATAAGTCTTTCCATTTGCTGTAAGTAGTCTTTCAAACTGCAAACCATCACTAGCAAATACTCTTACCCATTTAGATATTGACTAGCTACTCCTCTATTAGGTATGGACCAAATTACCAAGGCGAGGTTATTGTTGTGTCTTTCTTTCATTTAACTTTGCCAAAATTTTACGCATTGGTCATGGTGGATTAAGTTGGGAAACTTTAGACACTTTTAAGCTATTTTTTATACTATTTTTCACCAACTAGAATCAAGCATAACCCATTTAACCCACTCATAATTTATATTTTATTTTTTAATGAGTAGACACTTATCGATATTTAAGTGACTTTTATTTATGTAATCTTACATGCAGTTGAACAAGAAGATCGTTGATAGGTAACAACAAGATTAGAAATCCCAAAAGACAAAGTGATATCAAATATGGGAAAGTATGAAAATTATGAACGCCACTTTCATCGCATTCGTATCAACGTAGGCGTTAGAATCACCCAGATTTAGTAATACTCTGAACGTGTGACCCCTGAAAGTGATCCTTGAGGCACCCACAACGTCCCACTTTCTTACACAAACAACCATGTGTGGCTATTTCTTAAGTGAATAGCAAAAAAAGGCTTAAAGGTTCTCTGTTGCGACAGTGATGCACGACGATGTGGTTTACAAAGTTCTTTGTAGGCTTTGAATGTACAACATCCATCATATTCTGTTTTCATCATTTAATATTCATGTTTTACTTACTTACGATTGCTTACATACGATTGCTTACATGGTCTATTATATATATGCTTTTTATATCACATATCATACAAGATGGATTATACTTTTATAACACAAATGCTTAACAATGTTCATATTTTAGCAAAATTATTTCATGAAGCTAGCCCGCCCATTTGGGCGGGCCATGAAGCTAGTAAAAATATAAGTGTCAAATTTGTTAAAACAAAAACTTAAAAAAAGAGCAGATAATTAATAAAACTTTAGAGGTTGAATTTTTTAAAACTATATAGAGTTAAGTGTACTATTATAAAGCCTCCATGTTTTTTAATAATTTTGGATTATAAACAAATACCCCCTTATACTTTAAACCTTTTATACTTTATATTTTAAAAAAATACAATGTATATGTTGTTTTAAAAACACAACATATAAATTTGTATAAGATTATAAGTATCAATTTTTTTTATTATGTACATTCAATAATGACTCATTTATTTCATTTTTAAAAGTTTAACCTATGTGGACACGAGTTTACATTTTAAATACGACTAAACTACTGAAAACGGGAATATAATTATCAAATTGTAAGCACGGGTTACTTTAATATAAATATAAATATAGGCGATTGTACTTATAACAATGACTCATGTAATTCTTATTTATTTATCTAAGAATATCTAGAAAAACATTTTTAAAAAACTTTAAAGAGTATAATTTAACTTTATCAACACTCATTATGTGCTATTAAACTTGTATAATGTGTGCAACATAATATCAGTAGTGAAATTTAAATAATAACATCAACATATTTGTCAGTAAAATAAAATTAAATCTTGAGTTACCTAAAAAAATTTTTACAAATATTTTACCAAATTCTAATGGATATTAATGCATAATGAAAAACTCGTGCATAAGTATTAGTTGTACTTATATCACAATTTTGATGGGAAAATTCTTACATGTGTATATACCGAACTAAAATGTTAAAATAAATTTGATATATGTGTAAACTTCATGCGTGCACGAAACTTATAACTATATAATTATACACAATTAACTTTCAAGACACACTATACAGTATTAATACAAAATAATTTTTTTTGTCAAAACCCCGTGCGTGCACGGGTATTATAACTAGTTTCTCTTTAAACAAACTTTTATTCCACCCACATTGTTTTTATTGATATATCGTTTGGTTTCCATTTTACCATTATATACTTTGATTTGACTGGATGGCTATCATTCAAAATCAAGCTTATAAATAGCGCGGGGCGTGGCGTGACGGTATGACGAAGCCTCAGGCTTTTGTGGTTAAAATGAAGTTTTGGCATTTGTAAGGTGTGACATAACATAACACAAAATATGAAAATATTTATATATTTATATCATATCTCATATATACCGATTTTACAAAAAAACGTTGTAAAATGTTAAGAAACTATCATTTTATGTAATATTCTTCATTTTCTAAAATTTTCTTTTATCAAAATTGAATAAAAAAAAAACTCACCACACCATACGCAAAGGAGCGCCTTTTCATGCCTTACATCAATCCGCGCCTAGAACCAACGCCAAAGTCCATTTCATAACGTCGAGCCTATGACTTGGCGGCGCCGAGACGCGCCCTTTAGAACACCGGTCAAAATATAAGAATTTGTCTAATTTTAGGCGAGGAAGACGACAATTTTAATTGATTAGCATTTTCATTATTACAACTTTGGAGTATTGTTTATTTCTCTTATATACAAATTCAAACTTTGCAGAATTGGAGGTAACATAATATTAGTATATGTGAATTGCAAGGCCTTATTTTTTTGATTATACGGTGTTAAGGACTTACGGATGAGCAAAAAAAAGTTCAATCTTAGAACACTTGGCCTATCATCATGACATATTTTTTTTGGTTGGATATCTGGTAAAAATGATTTTTAACTATACTAATATGCACCACCAAAGCACCTTAAATTTGTAAGTAACTTTTGATTCTATCCAAAATTTGTACTAATAAAATTTGTGGAGTTTGAAATATTTATTATTACACCAAACTGAAACACAAACAAGTTACAACATTATTTCAAGATCCACACAAGGGAAATATACAAGAAGGTAAAAAAAACAACACAAATCCAAAGTCCAAAATACATCAAAATCAAATTACATAATACTACAATGTTGGGAATAACTATAAGTGGTGGAATTAGTTTTAACCGATTTGACGGGTGGAGTAGTAGTGGAAGCTTTAACCGGTTGAGACGGAATTCCCACAGACACTAGCTTTTTAATTTTTGGAATGCCCAAGCTATTGCCAGGTACTAGATGATGCTTTGGATAATAACTATCAAAATGAGATTGTGTCTTGTCACCGTTGTCATTCATTCTTGGATAATAATAAGATTGTTTCTTGTCACCGCTGTCATCCATTCTTGGATAATAATAAGATTGTTGCTTGTCACCGTTTTCATCCATTCTTGGATAATAATAAGTGATAACATCAAATAGTCCGGATTATTAAGTGTCAATTTCCCCCGATAATGCTTGTAATTTATATCATTTATATGGATTTACGCTTGTTTTCCATTGTTTTCCACTTTAAGGTAAATTACGAGCATTAGAGCTAAAGAGACGAGAAATTGGAGAATTATCTAAAGATTTATCACAGTATGCTATTTTGAAGAAGTTACGGCGTAACTCATCTTTCACATTACGCCGTAACTATTGCGTGACTCAGAAAACCAACTTATCATGAGGTAACGGCGTAACTCTTCCCAAAGTTTACCACGTAACTAAATTAGGTTAAATGAGGTTCCACGCCGCTGATACTTACGCCGTAACTACTGCATCAACTACGACGTAACCGAACTTATTGAAGACTACGGCGTAACCACTCATTAGGTTACGCCGTAACCAGCAGATTTAGTGCATTATTCGAAGATATAGAAGATTATGGCGTAACTCCTATATTGGTTACGCTGTAACCCAGATCTGGCCTATAAATACCCCACGAATTCCAGCATTTCTATTCATTCCATTCCACACACAACACTCAGAGAACGTGGAATAAAGCTCAAGGCAGGTCTAGAGGAGCATACGGAGCTGTCTCCAAGGGAGAAATCACTCCCCTACGATAAGCATTAGCGTTTTATATTTCTTTTACTTTCAATTCATGTATTTCGTACCTTTGAATATTGAATTGATTTGCATGATTAATATGAGCGGCTAAGCACCTCTTGGTGCTAGCCTAGTTATGATTCCTTAATTGTTTGTTTGAGTTTACTTTACTTCCGTACAATTATTTCTAAGTGTATACATGCATAGTTTATTGGTAGCCACCCTTGGTTCGGTAGTTTTGAATGGCGGTAGAGGCCAATTTCCTAGGAGATATGACCAATTGACCCTAGGTGAGCAGACTGAGACGGGAAGGGTAAGATATGACCAACTGACGACCCTTTCTACTTGTGCGATTTGACCAACTGATCACTTATCGTTTGGATGAACTTAAGAATTAGGGGGTGCGTGTCTGAGTTCCTAACGGCCGGGCATTCACTATTATAAATCTAGCATGTAGCGGTACTTAGTGACTTGGCTTAGGGGACCAGGGACAACAGGACTTATGAGGGGACACCTGACTTCTCCTGTGGTGGCATCTATGCTGATAGGTTAGGGCGAATTGGCCAAATGGTGTCCTCTCGAATTTGACCTGAAGTAATTGGAAGTAAGTAGACGTAGACATAACTAGCTAGGAGGATTAACTAGGTTAGGACCACTCTCCTCTATTGATTTCCCTTTACCATTTATTTGCTTTTATCTGCTTTAATCTGTTTTAGTAGTTTAATTATTAAATCCCTATCGAAACCATTATTAATCTGTGACACTAGACTTAGTAAAAATCCAACACACATAGCTCTTGGGACGACCTCGGTTTTACCAATTACTACATTACACTCGACCGGGTACACTGCCCGTTAGTGCACTAGGGTAGACCACAGGTATAACGAGACACTCTAAATATTAAGACCTGGTCAGTAAAGCCTGCATCAAGTTTTTGGCGCCGCTGCCGGGGAGTTATATTAGGATTAATATTATGTATTTAATTTCGTTTTAAACTTTTCTCACGATCATATTTCAAGTTTTCAGGTACCATGGAAGTAGTTAACATTGATGACCTCACTCTTGAGGAATATTTGGCATTAACAAGAGAAGAAAAAGGGCCAGGGATTGTTCGGCTAGCTATAGCAGAAGATGCTCAATTCGAAATCATACCTCAATTCATGAGGGAATTACGTGCAAATCCCTTCTCTGGAAGCATCACCGATGATGCCCATGAGCATGTAGACAACGTCAAGTACATTGTCAGCCTATTCATGATTCCCAGAGTATCACACGATGCTATTATGTTACGAGTATTCCCTATTTCTCGTACGGGAGCTGCAAAAAGATGGGTTGATCGATTACCTGATGGGACTGTCAACACTTGGCCTATCTTAAAAAAGTGTGTCATTCAGAGATATTGTCCTCCATCAAAGACGGCTAAGCAATTAGAAGAAATCCATAACTTCAAGCAAGAGGGTGATGAAACGTTATACCAAGCCTGGGTAAGATATAATGAATTGTTATACAGATGCCCTACTCATGATCCCAACATCCAACAAAAGGTGAACATCTTCTACAAGGGTCTGAACATCTCCTCAAGACAAATGATTGATTCTCAAGGGCCGATTCCTAGTATGACACCCACTTTGGCTCTAGAGACTATTCAAAAAATGGCAGACCACTCTCAAAAATGGCACAATAGAGGGAGCAACCGAAGTAAGAGTGGAGATATGGAAGGCCTTGCAGCAATAAACAACAAATTAGAAAGCCTTGGAAGAGAAATGAAGAAGCTCAGGGAAAATGTGCATTCCATTCAAGTAGAGCGAAACGGGACTCCACCTTCTAAAGAATGTTCCTCCAATGAAGAAGTTAAAAGGATCGGAGAAGTTAAATATGGAAGAGAATCCCCTTTCAACAACTACAACAATAACGTGCCCAGATATCGAGAAAAAATCCCCTGGGTTCTACACTAGAATCAACAACAATCCTCCTAAACCTAGCCTTGAGGAAATAATGCACCGGCACATCGAAGAGTCTACAAAAAAGGGAGATAAACTCAAGGAATGGATGGTCAAAGTAAAGGAGGACACCAATATGAACCTACGCAACCAAGATAAAAACCTCGAAACACAAATTGGGCAATTGGCTAAAAACCTTGAAACAAGTAATGCTAAAGCCATTGCCTGCAAGGCCATATTTGCGCAAGATAAAGAAAAGAAAGAGCAGTGAACATCCTCTATCACTAATGATCTTTCCGGGATTAACTACCTAAGAAAGGATGATAAATCAGATAACGACGAGGTCCTGCCAAGCCAACTTCCTAAAAACAGCAATACCAGGAAAGTTTTCTTCTCCCATGCACTATTGGTAACATTAAGATTCACGCATTAGCTGATTTAGGGGCCGGGGTAAACCTTATCTCTACCACTTTATTTGAAAAAATCAAACTTACCAATTTAAAAGAAACAACTATTATGATTGAAATGGTTGATTCCTCTAAGGCTGTACCGAGGGGAATTGTGACTAATGTGCTTTTAAAAATTGGAAAAGTTTTCTTCCCAACCAATTTTGTGGTTATTCACATGGGGAAGTGGGAGGCTTACAACGTAATTGTTGGAAGACCTTTTCTGGCCACTTGTAGGGCTCATATTAAGGTTTTTGAAAAACAAATTTCTTTGGGAACTGAAAATGAACGAATAACTTTTAGTATGGAAGAGCATTTAAAACCAAAAATTGAAATATCAAATAATGTTGACATTATTAATGTTCAATCGCTAGATCCCACTCCACACTCTAATCCTATTACTGATGATAGTAGAGAGAATTTTGATAATTATAAGCAGAAACAGGAAGAAATTGTCCAAAGTATTGAGGAAACTCCGGTTCCAAACAATCATTTTAGCAACTCGATGTCAACCAAGGATAGCGAATCAATGACAGCTTGGCCACTGTTTAATCACCCTCAAAAATTCGAAAGAAAGGCGTATGAATGGATATACCCTCATAAGGAAGAGAAACATGATGTTGAGTTAGCATGGGAAGATTGGTACAAAATAAGATTTGGAAACCAAAAAATCCATAAGGGGCTAGTTAAGCAATATAAGTAGGATCATCTCACTGACACAATGAACGGTGCAAGATCCAGCATCAGTATTTCTAGTAGTCTTATTACTGAAGATGATGACCGGGGAAAATCATGTGATAAATGGCATTCAAATAAGTTTGGAACAGATGGCATCAGTAATTCTACAAGGAAAAAGAGGTTCGACAATTGGATGAATGAGTGCCTAGGAGTGGTGGAAGTGGGCGAAGTCCAAAGGCCCCCATAGAAGCCCCGCGTCTCTGAGTCTAACTTAAAGACTCGTAAATAAAGAAAAGTGCTCTTTCGGGAGACAACCCGAATTATCCCTTTCTTTTGTTTTATTTCCATTTCTGTTGGGTTTTGTGTTTTCTAACTATTTTTGCAGGAAACGAGGAAGTAATTGCTGCTGCAGTTTGCTGATCTGAACAGAGTTACGGCGTAACTCATCTTGGTGATTACGCCGTAACCAACCTTTTAGCATCATAATTCTTGACGCATTACCAATTACGGCGTAATACCATCTCTGTGGTTACGCCGTAACCACTCGCTTTGCAGCTTATGTCAGGTTTTGCTAGTTACGGCGTAACTCCCTCAAAAGAGTTACGACGTAACCTTCCTCTGGTTTAATTCTTTCATTTTAAAACACAATAACCTTGTATTAGTATTTTAAATGAACTTTGTGGGTGTGTTCCCTGTAAACCCTCATGAAACTTCACTCGTCCACTTGGGACACCAAGTGGTTTAAAAGGCTTGTTGCATTCACTAAATGCAACCGTGATTCCTACGAAAGTGAGTTAGGTTTGTTTTTCATTTTTCATTTTTTATTTTTAGAATTATTCTTGTCGGTATTGTGATTTCAGGGATTGAAGTTTGTTCACGATGCTTATACGAAGGCACGTCTCTTTTTCGTGGGCCTTCCTTTTTTATGGAGCAAATTTCAAGGAAGTTCTCGCTCTAATTCTACCTTTCTCTTCACATTTATTTAATGCCTAGAACAAAAGGGACTTTGTACAATTCAAGTGGGGGGACGGGAGTAGAATTATCTCTTGAACTTTATTTCGCCCTCATTTTTCTAGTTTATTTTGAAAAATTATGCCATTTTTAAAATTTTGACATGTTTTTCTTTACCTAACTTGATTAGACCTTAGCCGAGCACATACAACCCTTGATATTATATGGTGAGATTAGCCTTATCCGTTTCCAATATTTTACCCCAAATCCACCAAATTATGAGTGTGCCGGTAGCTTGTAAACTTTAGAACTTGGCCTTTACATAATTTCGAGACCATAGACGAGGTATGTTGAGTTAGCTCGATGTATTTGGACTTTTCAGTTTTAGAAGGCAATATTATAGGATTATCACCCAAACAGCCTACCATTGTGTGTCTATCGATTAATCACCTCGACTTTTCGACCCAAATGTGAAACCCTTTTGTTGCACTCATCTTTAGTGCAAGATACCCCTAGATACACCCCTCTGAGCCATTCCTTTCTTTTTGTCAACCCAATATATTTTTTCGTTACACCTATACACATTAGCCTACCCTGTAGTCTTTATTTGTGATTGGGAAGTCATCATTTGCCTAATTTCAAGGTTCGAGTGGAAAGGTTCGGAAATCACGCTTTCATCGACAACATTTATGAAGATCATTGAAGACCCCCCGAATTCCCATTGTTCATCTCAAGTGGGGGGATATTTTGTTTAGTATTTATTGTTATGTTGAAAAAAAAGTTGTTATGTTATTGTAAAGTGCGATGTTATAAGCACTGTAGTATGAGCTTTATTGATTTAGTATTGAGGAGGCCACCTCGGTCACATTTGAACATTTGAGTTGGTAGTTATGCCAACAGTTGGAGAAAAGGTAGTGTGCCCATTACGACATCCTCTAATGACACATCTACCTTATATTTCATGATCCGGTTTCTTGACTTCATAGATTAAACTTTGGACGGACGGTAAGTGGTGATGACTTGGTTATAGATTTAGACTACCTGTTTGTTTTTCATTTTACACCAATTATATATATCCCATGTCTTATCCTACCCTTTAGTCATGAAGCGTGTCTAGGTGATGCAGCGAGCAATCTTTGGTATCCTGGCCATTGATTTGGTCATGTATCATTGATTTTGTCCACTTCGTCGTGACATGTTAGTAATGACGAGTCACCCCTTAACCTTTGTCGTGTCTACCCATATTTCCTTCGAGAATTGCTTACCCCTTAACTCTAGTGGTGGAGATTTGTGTAACCGCCAAGCTTATGATAGATACATGCTATGACTGTGCGTTGAGTGATCACCCCGAAACTGACACTTAGAATAGTTGAGAGATTTGAGTGTTTTGTTCCCCTTTCGTGAGGTGTTCGGCTTTGTTTTATTCTAGCATAAGGGATTTGTAAACTTATATTTTCCAGGTTATGGGAGATATCTTTTTAGGAAACTTTCTAATAAGGTCTACTTGAGGGCAAGTAGAGTTAAAGTGGGGGGATATTTGATAACATCAAATAGTCCTGATTATTAAGTGTCAATTTCCCCCGATAATGCTTGTAATTTATATCAATTATATGGATTTACGCTTGTTTTTCATTGTTTTCCACTTTCAGGTAAATTACGAGCATTAGAGCTAAAGAGAAGCGGAATTGGAGAATTATCTAAAGATTTATCACAGTATGCTATTTTGAAGAAGTTACGGCGTAACTCATCTCTCACATTATGCCGTAACTATTACGTGACTCAGAAAACCAACTTATCATGAGGTTACGGCGTAACTCTTCCCAAAGGTTACGACGTAACTACATTAGGTCAAATGAGGTTCCACGCCGCTGATACTTACGCCGTAACTACTGCATCAACTACAACGTAACCGAACTTATTGAAGACTAAGGCGTAACCACTCATTAGGTTACGCCGTAACCAGCAGATCTAGTGCATTATTCGAAGATATAGAAGATTACGGCGTAACTCCTATATTGGTTACGCTGTAACCCAGATCTGGCCTATAAATACCCCACGAATTCCAGCATTTCTATTCATTCCAGTCCACACACAACACTCAGAGAATGTGGGAAAAAGCTCAAGGCAGGTCTAGAGGAGCATACGGAGCTGTCTCCAAGGGAGAAATCACTCCCCTACGATAAGCATTAGCGTTTTATATTTCTTTTACTTTCAATTCATGTATTTCGTACCTTTGAATATTGAATTGATTTGCATGATTAATATGAGCGGCTAAGCACCTCTTGGTGCTAGCCTAGTTATGATTCCTTAATTGTTTGTTTGAGTTTACTTTACTTCCGTACAATTATTTCTAAGTGTATGCATGCATAGTTTATTGGTAGCCACCCTTGGTGTGGTAGTTGTGAATGGCGTTAGAGGCCAATTTCCTAGGAGATATGACCAACTGACCCTAGGTGAGCGGACTGAGACGGGAAAGGTAAGATATGACCAATTGACGACCCTTTTTACTAGTGCGATTTGTCCAACTGATCACTTATCGTTTGGATGAACTTAAGAATTAGGCGGTGCGTGTCTAAGTTTCTAACGGCCGGACATTCACTATTATAAATCTAGCATGTAGCGGTACTTAATGACTTGGCTTAGGGGACCAGGAACAACAGGACTTATGAGAGGACACCTGACTTCTCCTGTGGTGGCATCTATGCTGATAGGTTAGGGCGGATTGACCAAATGATGTCCTCTCGAATTTGACCCCACCTGAAGTAATTGGAAGTAAGTAGACGTAGACATAACTAGCTAGGAGGATTAACTAGGTTAGCACCACCCTCCTCTATTGATTTCCCATTACCATTTATTTGCTTTTATCTGCTTTTATCTTTTTTAGTAGTTTAATTATTTAATCCCTATCGAAACCATTATTAATCTGTGACACTAGACTTAGTAATAATCCAACACACATAGCTCTTGGGACGACCTTGGTTTTACCGATTACTACACTACACACGACCGGGTACACTGCCCGTTAGTGCACTAGGGTAGACCATAGGTATAATGAGACACTATAAATATTAAGACCTGGTCAGTAAAACCTGCATCAATAAGATTGTTGCTTGTCACCGCTGTCATCCATTCTTGGATCAAAATAAGATTGTTGCTTGTCACCGCTGTCATCCATTCTTGGATAATAATAATATTGTTGCTTGTCACCGCTGTCATCCATTCTTGGATAAAAATAAGATTGTTGCTTGTCACCCCTGTCATCCATTCTTGGAGAATATTAAGATTGTTGCTTGTCTCCGCTGTCATCCATTGTTGGATAATAATAAGATTGCTGCTTATCACCGCTGTCATCCATTTTTGGATAATAATAAGATTTCTGCTTGTCACCGCTGTCATCCATTCTTGTATAATAATAAGATTGTTGCTTGTCACCGGTGTGACTCATTCTGAGCCAGTAAGAAGAAATTTTTCCGAGAGGGTTGAGGCCTGAGGGTATTGAATATGGATCAGGGTGTTTGCGTGTCTAATACTCCAAGACATGGTTTACTTTTTATAAGATTGTTTTACTAGTATTCCAACTGAGAAAAAATCAATTCTTTTTTAGACTAAAGGTAATGTTCACACCATGTTATCTCTCTCTTCTCACTTCCGCTCACTCCCTTTCACCTTCCAACCCGACTCTCACATTTCATTAAAATACTCACTTTATACAAACATACCTACAAAATACCCACACACACTCACAAAAAGTTACATCCATTACCTTTAGTGTTATAAAGTTTTAAAAATCACCACGTGTTTACATGTGTATTTTCTTGGATGTTAGGAGTCGAATATTGATTAACATTACTGATCAATATCTTGATAAACATATTTTGTATTAATAAAAAATTTGGCCAATATATTGATGATCATATTGTGTAGATAAACATAAAAAATAAATTGATAAACATTTTGTATTAATGAATATAACACACATTTTTGTATTTTTTGATGAACATAACATACATTTTCCTTTTTAATGAATAATTTGGTTTCTTACTTTCTTCAACATTCTTTGATAAACGACTTATCTATTAAATATTGTTTGATGAACACATTTTGTTTCCTCGACATTCATTGATGAACAACTTCTTTTGCTAATTTTTCTTTGATGAACAATTTCTGATAAGCAGTTGCATATTCAAAATTCTGGTCATCACAAATTGATTTTTTTAATTAAATATTGAAGTTTTTATGAACTTCCAAAACATTTATATTCTAATGAATACTTCAAACTTTAAAAAACAAAAAGTTTTTTCATTAGGACATTTCATCAAACAACTTATGAGTGTTTTCATGAACATATATATTTTTTAAAAATAATATGAGAAAAACTTTAAAAAAAAAAACAAAACAAAACAAAAAATATGAATGATTGATGTTAATTTAAGGTTTGTTGATTAAGATTAGTCATGGGAATTTGTTTTACCTCAAATTTAATGAAACCTAAAATTTTGATGGAATTCGAATCCTTGAAAAAGGTTGTAATTTGTAGCCGTTGAAGAACAATATATGATGAAATTGAACAGAAAAAAAAACTAATTTTATTGTTTTAAATGACTTTTAAAACTAAAATTGATGTTAAGATTTGGGTAAGTTGTGAAAGAGAATAGATGAGATGAGATGACTTCGAAATTGAAACTCGAAAAAAAAAGGAGACACGTGTTGAGTTAAGGATGCTTTTTAGACTTTTTAAAAAGTTGGGTTTTCCTTTACTTTTTATAAGTTGACCCTTCCACCTAAGACATGGATCTAATATAAATATAATGTATTTAAGATATCATGAGTGGTAATGGTCTAATGAAAATCTTGTGTGCCTTATCATAACACTAGCAGGGTATCCGTGAGTAGTGGTGACAAGTACCTTGTAACTAAAACTTTTGGTGGTCGATTACTTTTGACAATTTTAGGGAATCACTTTATCACACATTATTTTGTATTATAATGGGAGAGTACAAGTGCATCATGATGAAATGGCGATACAAAAATGGTAGTTAGTAGTATGACAAAGTTGTGATGATTGGTATTGTTCTGTCGTTGAACGTCACAAAAAATATTTATAAACGGTAGGATAAATACAGACCTTAATACAAAAGTATTTTGGAAACTATTGATCTCACGAGTATCATTTCGAAGGAACGGTGAACTAAGGTTCGTTAGTTGAGAGTCGTTTGATGCTTAGTTATCACAAAAAGTGGGGTTCTATTTTATTTTATTTTTTATTTTATTTGTTGGTCTTAAATATTAAACTAACACAAACTAAGTTATCTAAAGGAATGCTAAAAAGTAAACTTATACTAAGGGATATGTTAGCCTAGAAATTGGTGGCAGATAAATAAGATTAAAATGATGAACTAAAACTCGAAAAAAGTTTGATTTATTCATACGGTTGCGTATTTCAATCTTAACTCATATTCACGCGCATTAAACCATTTAGTCTATATTTTAAGTTAAGATGTTGACTACTAGAGGTTTTGACATTTTTAAACTAACGAGACGGTATACGGATACACAACTCATACATCATATGTCGCAATATATAAAATGATCTAAGTAGTTCATAGGTCAAATGTCTCCCATTAATGGCTACTAGATTAAGTTAGGCGTTTTAGTGACGAGATAGTTAAGTGGTTTCAAAACACGTCTTGTTGAACCGTTGTAGCTCGAGGTTGTTTAGACCTCATATTATCTAGGAAACACAATAAAGAAAGAAGAATATTCAACAATGAATTAACCTTATTGACAACAAGGTTTTTCACATCCAACAAGCTCTCAATTATATTAATAACGTGTTATCAAATCTATAACAAGGATCAAACGATCTTGAAAGCTTAAACATACCCTAGACGTTTTCTATGACAAACGTCTAGACACACACACACATCTTTCTTAGTCGACTACATTATAGAAGACTTAATTATTAAAAACCTACACCCCATGTCCTCTTTATATACTAGAGGATTAGGGTTTACAAATCTCTACGAAAGACTAAATAATAAATCTTCTTTAGCAAGCAAGTCCTTCCATCTTTTTATAGATTTTATTCTTGTCACTTTAAGCCCTTGATGTTTCATTCTTTCTTGTTTTGTATCATCAAATCAATAAACCCAACAATCTTCCCCTATTTGATGATGAAAAAACAAACACGGTTCTTGTACGAACTTCCCTAGACAAAGTAGCAGAAGTTGAGATAATTAAATCTCACCATGAATGAAACAATCTTGTCTTCCTTTGTCTTCCCCTTAATCCATGCCACGCCACTCCAACATCTCTTCCCCTTTTTGTTATCAACAAATAGGGAATGTAAGCAGTAGAAACTTCTCCTTGAGTGGTGCATGAACATCAAATGATTCTTCAAATCTGTAAGCTCCTTGTAATGATTACTTGTGAAGAAAACCAAATATAATGAACTTGATAAAGAAGTAAAATAACCCAAACTTGTGTCTTATATCTTGTACTATAGATGACATTGAACGTATACCCATGTATAGGGAGACCACAATCTCTTGACGATAATCACTGAGCACAATAACATCACTCCTTTAAGTGTTGTGTCAATTCTTCATCATAATCATTGAAGCACGAACAAGTTACCTTAAAAGTAGCTATGATCCTTTTAAGATATGATAAAACACTTATCCAAGTAATTCCACTTCACCTTCAAATAAGTGATAAATAATCGTCTTCGTAATCAATTAATTAATAAAATCCAAAAACAAGCCTTTAAAACGTTTAAGAACAAATTCCAAACTTCATGTGTGTGTGAACAAACTCTTCTGTGTGTGTCGTCCAATATCTTCTAAACCATCTAAACTTCAAACTTTATTTGTTGACCGATATCGAATAAAACTAATCGCGGTAATAATCTTTCTCGGACATGCGTAGCAGTACAAACTCTTAAACGCAGCAGTACAAACTTGAACACACATTAACATTAATCCTTTCTCGTTAGTCCTTTGAAACCCACGTTAGAACAATAAGAAAACTATAAATTAGAATACCAATCGAATTAAACAATACAAACCCACGTGATCTCATATGATCAATCAGTATCATGAACCAGCTTTAAGAATACAATATGGGTTGGGTTATATAGATGGTGCCTATTTTTTTAGATGAACCCTCCCTATTTTTAGGGGGTACTTTTTGTCCCTTTTTTTTTTTTTTTTTTTTTTGAAATAGAAATAAGTGTGTTTAAAGTGTGTGTATAATAATGTATTGTACATGCATAATGTTTTGTATACTTTTGTTTAATAATGTTTTGTATATGTATAATTATTTTGTAAAATTATTTTGTTTGTATAATAGCACGTTAAATATTACCACATTAAATAACTGCAACAACAACAGTTATTATTAAATTAAACGTCAATGTTAACATATTATTTAAATACAACAACATCTACTACATATGAAGATTATTCATCTCGTTTAAAAGATCATGGAGCCTTGCACCCGAATGACAAGCGTGATCCTCAGGATTCCTTGCCAATTCTAACTCCATCTCCAGCGTCTTTATTCTTGTCTTCAACAGCTTGATCTCATTTTCTTTAGCAACGCAGTTTGAGCATTGCGTTGAAGATGAGGCTCAACTAAAGTACTGTCTTTCAAATTCATCTTTCCAACTGAAGTATCGACACCCATAGTCATCTGTACCTGGCTGTTACATGTTAAGAAAATAATAAGAAATGTATTTTTAACAAAAAAAATTATTTACATAAAACCCCTAAGCAAACATATGATTATTTACCACTGAAAGAGGACATGCATAATACGGTCGGCCCCGAAAGGATTTCGTGGATTTTCGTTCTATAATAAATCCTCTATTACATCGACACCAGAAAGGATTTCCTTGGCCCACCTGACAAAAGAATTTGCATAAATCAGTAATCAATCATTTCCAACATAAAACACGTATCATTTACAATGTTATTATTAATTTAAATATAAACAGTAATCAATCATTTACAACATAAATCAGTAATCAATCACTATGTTTACAACATAAATCATTAATCAATTATTTACAACATAAATCAGTAATCAGTCACTATGTTTATAATTATTTACAACATGAATCATTAATCATTTACAATGTTTTGTATGTATATATTATTTACTAATTTGGTAGCCAATGCCTATATAATGATTCCCACTGGGATGCAGCTTCGGATCTGTGCCTCCTCCATTGTGGGTGGAGATGCGGAAGTGGAGAATGTTCGTCTAACGTCAGAACAATGTAATGACCTAGTTCGTCCCCCACACGGGCTATCACAAGGGGGTCAGTTCTTTGTGAGAAGTCTGGACCACTGAGAAGCGGAAAACACATATTCCAACCCCGCCAAGATATAAATTGATAAGGTTTTAAAATGTACCTTTTTGAGGGGTCGTTTAAGCCCTTATTTGATCACTTTTGTATCCGTTATTACTTAATATCGTTCCTTTTCACTTTTTAGGTATCTTGAAGGCAAAATACCGGAATGACACTTATTCGGACGAAAAGGGGCGAATATACGAAGAAAATGGCCAAAGTCAAGAATCGAGCCACTCAGACTGCTGGAACTGAAGGGGACGGCGTCAGGTGTTATTTGCGACGCCGTCGCATCACTTTTGTGACGGCTCAGTAGCCAAATTGCTTATTTACAAGTGACGGTATCAGGCTTTAAAAGAGTAGGTCGTCGCAACTCAGACGGCCTAGATTTGATCCAGACGGCGTCAGAAGATGAAGCCGACGACGTCACAACCACAAGGTGACGCCGTCACAAGCTGATCAAGACTATCACAGCATGCGCGCGAAGTAGTTGATATTGTTTTGGCCATAACTTTTGCCTACGAACTCGGATTTAGGGGATTCAAAAGCCCACGCGACCGGAATGAGAAAATCTACAGTTTGGTGAAAAAATGGTCGTGACGCCATCACTCTTTAGGTGTGATGCCATCACCCTTTGACGAAAGAAAATCTGCCTAGAAATAGAACATTATAACTTCACTTTTTGTAGGCTCTAAACCCTAACTCCGATTCCAGGGTTTAGATAGGTGTTTTTACAGCAACTTTGAAGGTTTCAATCACTCCAAAAACATCTTGTAATGGTTTTTTGATTATATCTTAATCCATATATTCAATTTATCATTATGTCTATCCTATGTTTGATTGATTGTGTGTATGCTTGTCCGGCTAATTTAACTGTGTGTTTGCTTAGGGAATATGAAACTTAATTATTGAATATTGATTGGTTGTCTCTTATCTTAATTGTTAATGACCTAGTAATGCGATAGGTCATTCGTTGTGTAGTTAATGCTTGATTAATCTTTGTGAACCTTAGACTATAACACCTAGAGTAGTTGTAGGCTAAACCATCCAAAGAGTACCTTAGAGTTAGAGTTTATGAATCCTAGAGACTTTGTAGACGAGACCCTTTGGTAGTTTCAAAGAGTTAGGGACAAACGCATACCCTACGACCTTAGACACACAACTCGATTAAGAATAAGGACGTGACAATTCAACCATTAATAGGAGATAATTAAGGAGTAATAAAACCTAAGTAAACACATCTTTAAATCATCATACGAGCACACAACAATAGACATAGACTACCCTTAGCTTAGTTAATTAGATAAGTAGAGTAATCGGTAGAAATACCAACCCCCAAATCCAAACCCCGAGATTCGTACCTTTCCATTTCATAAAATATAAAAATACAAAAATAATCATCCCTCACCTTTAGACTTAAATCGACATACACTTCAACCTAACGACACTATTCCCCTAGAGAACAATATCAATACCCGTGGCTTACCCTAATACTACACTACAACGATTAGGTTCACTGCCTAGGGTGTTGAAAAACTTGCTCGACGAAAAGGAAGTTCCTTTGACCTCGAACGGCGCGTGTAGCGTTATCATAAATGCAACGGGTCGTCTAATCAGTTCTGAAATAACCAACCCCGTATTTGGCATTTCCATGTAGTGATCAGTCGGTGCATTTCCATGTCCGGACCAGTCTATTGTACGGCGAAGATCGTTAAAACCAACTTGCCCCCACAAACCCATGTAAACCTGCCAATGTAGGTCCATCTGTTGCAATAACATCTGCCTAACTTGGCGCCACAAATGTTGTTGTTCCCAAACACCATGGGCAACGCACCGAAACCCACAATTTCCGTCATCCACCACATTATATATACTGATTATGTATGGATGCCAAAGGACTGGAAGCATACCCATAAGCATTTCACTTTCTGCATCTCCATCGTACAACCTGTGTCTTATTTTTGGTTGATCACTAGGACCCGTGAAAGAACTATGTCGGGAAGGTTCTTTGTTGAAGTTCGGGACTTGTGTAGATCTTGTAGCGGTGCTTCTTCGGTGATCTACGGTTGGAACTTCATTCAAGTTCGGGTCTTCATTCAAGTCCGGGACTTGTGTAGCCTTGCCCATTTTGTCCTTTGCGCTCGGACGTCCACGGATATTTTTCTGAATAACAGGTTCCCGTGTGTCATCAGATGCAGGTTGGTATATCGATCTCAACTTCGTTATCATATTATTCTTGACAAACGACGATGCTTTCGTAAAAACATTCTTGAATTGCCAAATGTCATCTCTAAACGAAGTATCATGATGATGATGATGATGATGATGATGATGATCATCATCATCACTGGAAGAGCCATCTTCAGGCGATGGCCTATTGATATTAGGCCACGGAACATGCAGGGTTCTCCAAAAAGTATTAAGTTCTTCCAGTGGAATGGGGCATCCTGAAATCATTAAAAGTAGTAGTATATTACAATGCTGCGTAAATAAATCACGATATTAATGGGGAAAACAACTTGATAGTTATAAATTTACTTACCATTATATACATAGTATTGCATCTCGTGAAAGCATGGCAGTCCGTAAATTGTACGCAACTTATGGCTACAATCTTCTACGGTGATAGACAGGTGGAGTTCTTTGTGCATGAGTTTGAAAGCATGATGAGAAACTTTATACCACAATTCTTGAAATAGTAGAATATTACAATTATTTATTTTCTCGATGATGCTTCTATTAAAAATCTCTTTTATCGCATTTTCTTGCGATAATACAATCTTATCGATTGCACTCAACAACCTGTCTAAATTGGACTGTGTGTCGCCCAAATATAATTTCAACAGCGCGTGGTGAGCCTCAGCTCTACACGTTGTTGTCTGGCCAAAGGAGCGATATTCATCGGTGATGTACGAGACAAACATGTGTCTGTTATCTCGCGGCCAGTTATCCAGATACTCAGCGATATCTGAAAAAAATACAATGAATTAATCAAAGGTCATTCGGGTGCTTATTAATTGAATAATAAAAATAAATAAAATTAACAATTTTGTACCCGCATGGTTGACCAAGCGTTGTTGTAGGCGCTCATAATGTTGCTCGAACAAGAGGCGTGTCGGAGCTTTAACCAACCGATCCCATCTCCTTTTAATGGAGTCATACTCATCTATCCCACTGCATCTGTTTCTCATAAACTTGAGAAAATTTTGCTCTATATGCCATCGACAGAGTAATTTGTGAGCGGTAGGAAATTCTGCTCTACATGCCCGAACCAACGCTAAATCTCTGTCGGTGACAATAACACGTGGGTAGTATCTTTCGTCTATCACCTCTTTCACGCGTTGCAATACCCACTGAAAATTATGCCCCTTTTCACCGTGTATAAAGCTGTACGCCATTGAAAATGTTTTATTCGTTGGAGTTACTCCAACAATTTCCAACAATGGCAATTTAAACATGGTGGTATTGTACGTGGAGTCCATCAGCATGATTTCAGGGAACGTACGCCATAGAGCATACGAAGTGGGGTGAACAAAAAATAGCTCCTCAAGCTCATTATGCTCATTCACCCTCGGGTAATATGCATACCCTGAATCCGTCAGATGCGAGTAAAGGACTTGAATTTGAGTTCTATCACCTACTCTGGCTCTCCGGAACTTATCAAGTGCGTTATATATAGTTCTAACGCTAGACACGTTATCCGGATTACGTCCCTTTATTGTCGAAAGTATATTACGTGGTCGTACGCTATACTATGACAATTCTTTGACCAAACTCAACTCATCATCTTTTAATCGCATTGAATATGGCATACCATGCAACGACTCTAGCAACTCATGATTATGGCTATCACACTTCACCCTCAAAATCCAATTATATCGTGTTGGTCTATATTTCGCAACTAATCTGAATGGACAATTACTTTTTTTGTTTTGTTTTGGTTTTCCGTTTTCCACTACCATGATTTTCATAAATCCCGCCCTTTGTACACCTATAATTAATTTCGTACATCTGACCATTTTCTGATTTGGTTCTCTTTTTAACAATGACAAAACCGAGTCCCCGAGGCTATATTTTGCACCCACTCAGTTAATTCCTCGTGAGAACGGAAAGCCTGAAAATACATAACAAATTTTATAACACATTTTTTTAACTAATACTTTTATAACGGAAAGCCCCGAGGCTATATTTACCTCTTGTCTGATAAATGGGCAATCCTCTGATACTTCCTCGTGAAAACCGAAAGCCTGAAAATACAAAAGTTTTTTTTTTCAATAAATACTTTACATTTACATTTTACAACTTTTTTTTTTTACTTTTCTTTTACAACTTACATTATGTTTCATTTACAACTTAAATATACAAAATACTTTTTTTTTTTTACAAATAATACCTTTTTTTTTACAAATGATACATTTTTTTTTTTTACAAATGATACCTTTTCTTTTACAAAACTTATACCTTTTTTTATAAAATACTTTACCTTTAAAAAAAAAAAAAAAAAAAAAAAAAATAGAGAAAACGCGTTTTAAACGCGTTTCTCTCACTTCACTTATCACTGTCTCACATACTCACCACACACACACACGTTTCTCTCTCACTCTCTCTCTATCTCATCTCTTTTTCTCTCTCTAATTTAGATCCATGGTATGTTTCTCGCTAATTATACAACTTACATTTACATGATGTTTATCATGCGTTTTATGTGATTATATCATGTTTATTTGATGTTTATGTTGGTAAAATTAAAAAACACCTATTTTTTTTTAGGGTTTGGGTATTTTGGTTCTGTGATGGTGAGTATGTGATGTTTGTATGATTTCTGGGTGATTTGTGGGTTTAATTAAATAGATCTGCTATAAAAATAAAAAATGCCTAAATTTTGTTTAGGGTTTGGGTATTTTGGTTCCTTGATGGTGATTATGTGTTGTTTGTATGATTTCTGGGTGATTTCTGGGTTTAATTAAATAGATCTGCAATAAAAATTAAAAACGCCTAAATTTTTTTTTAGGGTTTGGGTATTTTGGTTCTTTGATGGTGAGTATGGGTATTTTGATGTTCTTGGGTGATTTGCGGGTTTAATTAAATAGATCTGCTATAAAATTAAAAACGCTAATTTTTTTTAGGGTTTGGGTATTTTGTTTGCATGATTTCTGATGGTGATTTGTGGGTTTAATTAAATAGATCTGTTCTGTGATGGTGAGTATGTGATGTTTGTGTGATTTGGGTGATTTGTGGGTTTAATTTAAAAATTATTTTTTAAAACGCTAATTGTTTTTTGGGTGATTTGTGGGTTTAATTAAATGGATCTTTTGGTTCTGTGATGGTGAGTATGTGATGTTTGTGTGATTTTTGGGTGATTTGTGGGTTTAATTTAACAAACCCTATGGTAAAAGCAGTTACAAACTACTTATCTGAGTGGGAGATTATATGATGTTATGTGAAACTGCCTGAGTTGTGTGGGTGCAAACGGGTAGGTTAACACCTTGATCTGCCACCATTGAGTGGTATGAATACCTGCTCTGGCCTACCCCAGTCCACAGGCTCTGTGTGGTTTCTTGGGAAACTGCTTATGTGCTTATCATAAAAATGTGCTTATGTGCTTATCGAAACTGCCTGAGTTGTGTGGGTGCAAAAGGGTAGGTTAACACCTTGATCTGCCACCATTGAGTGGTATGAATACCTGCTCTGGCCTACCCCTGTCCACAGGCTCTGTGTGGTTTCTTGGCAAACTGCTTATTGCACACAAGCAGATTGCACAAAGGCTCAGATTAGACCCCGTTCCAATAGTACTTAACGGGTTGGGTTATATTGACTTTGCCTAATTTTTTAGATTAACCCTCCCTATTATTTAGAGGGTTAGAAGGTTTGGAGATGAAATTGCTTATGAATCTAAAAATAACAAACTGCTTATATGCTTGATAAGCAGTTTGTTATTTTAAGCTGATTTGAA
The DNA here is from genome assembly GCA_910596185.1 of Chrysanthemum makinoi. Taxonomy (NCBI): domain Eukaryota; kingdom Viridiplantae; phylum Streptophyta; class Magnoliopsida; order Asterales; family Asteraceae; genus Chrysanthemum; species Chrysanthemum makinoi. Next base: position 331,283,685 of record OU343222.1, on the reverse strand, counting down.
AATTGTTTAAAAAAAAAAAAAAAAAAAAAAAAACTGGGATAAGGTAATGATGATTTAAAAAAAAACATGATTTTGGCGTGGCATTTCCGAATGGATGGCAAAAAAAAAAATTTATTTTGCAACCGTTGATGTTGCAGCCATATATGATAATATGATTTTGGCTTGGCATTTCCTAATGGACGGCAATTTTTTTATTTTTTTTATTTTGCAACCTTTGATGTTGCAGCCATATATGATAATATGTTAAACTTAATCTGAGCCTAATGTTGTAAAATTGTCATTACCTCTGGTGATTGAGACATATCGGCAGCCTAAGATATTTGTTGTTTCTTTGTGGTTTGTTACTTGCGGCTTTCACTTGCGGCTTGTGTTTCACTTGGCTTGTCTTATAACCTAACCCTAGGTACTAGAGTGGGTTAATCTAAAAAACCTACAACTGTCAATATAACCCAACCCTATCTGTAACTTGTTGTAACTTGTGGAATCTTCACTTGTTGTAACTTGGTGAATCTGCTTGTGGTAACTTTGGGGTACTTTGAAAAACCCTTTGTTTGTGGTGAGAGTAACTTTGTGAATCTGCTTTGTGGTGAGAGATAATTGGTGATAGTTGCTTTGTTTGTGGTAATTTGTGAATGTGATACTGCCTTGTGGTGATGAGGCTGAATATAATGTGGAATCTGCTTGTGAGTTCCAGAAGTTTGGGAATCTTTGTTGTGAGTTCCTGCAGTTCGGGAATCTTTCTTTTGCTTTTGGTACTTGCTTGTGAACATTATGAAACATGTGTTTCCCTTATATAATGTGGAATCTGTGGCAATCTAACTTGGTTGCAATATGGTATTGTGCAATCTGATCTGTGCACTTGTGTGCAATCTGCACTTGGACAAAAAATAATTTCAAAAAAAGGCGATGACGATTGGTTTTATAACCGAACGGATGGAAAAATGATATTTTTATCACTTTGCAACCTTCATATCCGAGCCTAACACTTTTTATCAATTGTGCAAATGGTTTTCTAAATCGGCGATGATGATTACGTATTAATCTGAGCCTTTGTGCAATCTGCTTGTGTGCTTATGCACTTGGAGAGAAAAAAAATTGGCGATGATGATTAGTATAATCTGATCCTGTGTGCAATCTGCTTGTGTGCTAATGCACTTGGACAAAAAAACACTTGGGGAGTGCTTAGTGCTTGTATGCTTATGCACTTGGAAAAAAAAAGTTTGGGAGTGCTTGCTGCTTGTGTGCTTATGCACTTGGACAAAACAAAATTCTTGTGTACTTATGCACTTGGACAAAAAAAATACTTTGGGACAAAAAAAAACGGTGTGCAATCTTGGGACACAAAAAAGACAGCAAACAGACAAAAAAAAAAAAAAAAAAAAAAAAAAAACCTGCAAAATTACCCCCTCCCAATAGGGAGGGTTTGCAGGCTATGGGCATAGACCCCGTTCATATAGTACATCCCTACAATATATCATGTGATCTCTTCATTACCAGCTTTACATATTACCGACCCACTTGCACGTGAACCGACAACTAAAATCTTGTGTCAAATACACGCCGGATAATACGAGGTAACAATTAAATCTTGTACCCACAACGTAATATCAACCGATCCATGAACCAATTAGATTTAATATCCACCCATGTGCATGAACTCTACCGACCAATCAAACCTTACCAATCACATGAGCAGATTAGGATTTGTTTGCAATTTTATCACCTTCCTTCTCGTTAGACAACCCATAAACCAGTAAAGTTACTTATTAAAATAGTAACCTCACGTCTTCAAGCAACACTTTTACTTCCAATAATCAGTAACCATATTTGAACAAGTGTAGCAGCAGTTAGTTCCATCGTGAGCAGTGCATGTATTCAAACTAGCAGATTAACGAGTGCGTAGCAGTAGTTTAGAATGAACAAGCAGTAGAAACAATCACGCTAGCAGTAGGTTACTCAAACGTAGCAGCAGATTCAACTAGTTCCAGCAGTAGTTTCATCTCACGTTCCAACAACAGTCAGTGGTAACCTAAACTTTGTAGCAGTAGTAAGAAAACGCTAGCCGCGGTAACGAGAAATCTAGCAGTGGTTTGGAGATATCATAAGCAGTAGATTCTGTTGGAAATGTATATATTTACAAACATGTGAATGTCCGGATTCGAACTCGTGACCACGGGATTGCACACATTAGCGAATGAGAATTAAAGTTAATAATTAATGTTTATGTTTACGATTAATTATTTCACATTAATAACGATCGTTAAGTATTTTAACTAACGTTAAATTAATTAAATGAAAAGAGAAAGGACTTGGAAAACTTGAAAATTAATTTGGGCTTGTCTACGGTTAACGATCGTTAAGTATTTAACGGAAAAATGACTAACGACCGTTAAATGAAAAGAGAAAGGACTAGAAATGGAAAACTTGGAAAAGTTATGGATTTCATTTGGGCTTGTCTACATGGTCGGCCATAGGGGCCTTTCCAAAGCCCTAATTCATAAACTTGTTCCCTAAGTTTACCTACTAGTATATAAAGAGGGTTAGGTTCTAGGGTTTCACACACTTGTGCATTGAATTAACCCTAGATCTCTCCTCTCCTCTCTCTAGTCATATTCGGCCGAACACCCCATTAGTAAGGGAGTTTGGTTTCGTTTTGCTTAAACGAGGACTTGTGTTAGATCTAGCAATCGCTTGATTCGTTGGTTAATTCGTGTGTACAAGAACGTGGTTGTAAGACATTATTCTTACACCAATAAGTACTTCTTTGTTTTGCTTTGCTCGAGGGATTTGACATTCGCAAGTGGTACGTTACGCATACTTTTAGTTAATTATTTATTTGTTATGATCTTTAAGTCTTCCGCTGTGTACTCTTGATGTCTTTATGTTTTATTGTATTTTATATATCATAAACTCAACAGTGGCATCACGAGCCTTGTATATCAAGTAATTAATTACTGAAACACATAATTAAAATAAACATGAATGTGTTATTATTTGTATGTTTAGATCTAGGGTTTGCAAAACCTAAACCCTAATTTTGAGGGGGGGGCGTTTATTTTGGTGCCCTAATTAGGGTTTTGTAAACTATTGTTTAATTGGATTAGAAACCCTAAGATGCATGCAACTTTATGTGTATATGCGTAACTTTTATTTAATTGCATTAATTGTTAAGTGTAATTTTATGTCCATGATAATTATCTGCATGTTTTATCATGGATCTGCTTTATTGTATGTCTTTCTTGTTTAAGTGATATACACTAATTTTGATAGATCTAAAATTGGGGAAGACCTCAATAATTATTAATTTAATCAATTATGTGCTATGTGGTATGTATTTAATTTTGACTTGCGCAATCGATGAATCGATGCATATGGTTCACCTTGTACATAGATGAAAACGGGTGAAAGTCTTAATTAAATATATGCATATTGTCAAATCTAGAATTGGTTATTAATAGGATTTATCAAACCGTTTGCATGTGGCTATTTGATATGCATGACTTTTTTTTTGTTATGCATTCATTGTTTAATTGTTTATTTTTATAAATACTTGCTTGTTTGTTATGTGTAACAAGGGTATTTTACAAGAAAAATAAACTGACCTAAACAATGGTGAAACATGTATTTTTTAAGACTAGTAATCATAATCGTTTAATTGATTGATGACTTTGGTACAAATGGTCTGAACGGCTCACCCATGAGAATGAACTAATCAAAGGGGTTTAAAGAAGTGCGCACAGTCACACTGAAAGGATGTCTAAGGTTGTGCTTTAGCGCGTACCTGGTCCTCTGCCCCCTGTAAGTTCGAGTGGAGCTACTTAGTAAGCCATTAAATGTGCAAGCTCATCTTAAGGGCGAATTAGTTTTAATTCCATGCGCCACTTCGGTGGTAATTATCCGAAACACTAAGTGTTTACACTTATGAAAAAGTACGGTATAATGGATGATAATTAACACTAAATTCCTTGATTGGTGAACCCAATACCTCAATTAAAGTTTGATGATGAAAAGCTTATACATTAAAACAAGATATAAATGTTTTAATAAAAACTATGCTACAAAGATGAATGCATGACATCTTTGTACATATTTGATTTAACATCAAAACTATTACCCTTTAATTTAAGTTATATGCCATCCAACGAAACGGAAACACCTAAGATTACTTTTTATTTGCGTGAGATCGTGACTTAGATCTTAATCAAAGGGTAAAATGTCCACGTCGTGAGAAACAGGCATGGACGATTTTGCAGTTTCTTAAGTTGGACAACTTAATTGAGTTAGGCAGTGAAGCGGCAACTCAAGGCATAAGATGGGATAAAACATGTTTACATGGCAATTGATATTGCCTATATGTAAATCCCATAAATCTAGGAATTGCAATTGATATTGGCAATTGAGAAAATGCTCTACCATTTTGTATAAGGTTCATTACTAGCAGATCAAGTGACGTGATGAAATTATGACAATTTGGATCTTAGTTTTCAATAAATATTAATTGGTTATATGACTATGAACCTTGGGTATTTAATTGTTTATTGAAAAGGAAAATTATCGAAAATACTAAAATTGAATTTTGTAATTCTTTTGAATGTATAAATGCAACATTTAACTGTAAACGAGGTTTAGTCTTTGATCAATAAATTGATCCATTCTGCTTTCAAACAAATGTTTGATCGAGAATAATTTACCGAAAAGACAAACGAAGTCTCTTTTCTATGGAGAAGCATGAGACTCAATCCTATTCCTTTTCATGAATGAGAAAGGTATAATAGGAACATTTGAATTGTCTAAATTCTAAATGTAACTCATAGCAATGAATTGCACATCTTATTTTCCATAAAGATTTCATTACCCTCATTTGGTGAATGAATCCTTTGTAACAACATGAATGTTGGTTAACTGGAAAACATGTATATGAGTTAATAGATTAGAAGCTAGACTAATTACCGCAAAAATTGGTAAAAGGCAAACTAGCATATTTTTATCTAGTTGTTTTGCTTTAGCCTTTAAAGGTACTACATACCAGTATGGGGATGGTAGGCCTGTTGAGGAAGAAATTGCATACTGATTCCACAGTATCCAAACCGTCAAGTTATCTCACACAAGCTAGCCACTTGTGAATGACTAACCGTAAGAAACTTAAAACAGTTCGGACACTGATTTGCTGATAATGAAGGCTTAAGGGTGTGTGTGTACGGATAAAACCTCAATATCGATATCAAAAATAATCACGAAGATAGATTCAAATTCCTTTAGGAAAAAGAATAATAAATCAAATCCCGTGTGTGATCGTTGAAACGGATTAGTCAACCCGAATCGTTTCCCAACGAGGCGTGAATTGCCAATGTCGTAATTGGTTTGTAATTTAATGCTCGATGTTTTGAATTTGTGATTTGATTTTATTAAACTACGGGATTAGGGAAAGTAATTAAGGGAATCTATTTTACGGGAAATCCTAAGTGCGATTTAACTAAAATATAATTAACGAAACGTAATTAAAAGCAACTACGTCTAAATTATATCCTAAAAATGCCTAAAATTACTTTTACTCTAGAAATGCAAGTTGAAAACTAATTTAGATTTAAAACTATTTTTTTAGGATTTTTCTGGATTTTATTAAAATTTAAAACTAATTTTTAACTATTAAAACTAATTTAAAATACTAAAAATATTGAAAATAAAAGGGAAAAATAAGAAACTATTTTTATAAAATCTAAAATATCCTAAGAGAATTTTCAAAACTATTTTTGTATTTTTCTGATTATTTTTCTATTTTCTATTAATTTAAAACTATTTAAATCTAATTTAAATTGTGAAAAATACCAAATAAAAGGGGAAAAATAAGGAAAAATATTTTTTATGCTTTTTATATTTTTATTAAACTGGGAAAATTGAAAAATTATTTTTTGGAACTTTTTCTTAATTATTTGCAATAAAAGCTAATTAAAAGTACCTAAAAACTATTTTAAATACAGAAAAATAGCAAACAGTGACAGAAATTAATGAAAAATTCAGGAAAATTCTAAAATGCTATTCTGGTTCTATAAAAAAATATCAAATATGGTGCTTATGTGTGAGATATGAAGGCTGCAGTGTTAATGGAGTCTAAATAAGCACTTATGAATAAGCAATAAGCTCCTAAACTGAATTCAAGCTAAAGGAAGCTTAAAGAAACCTTAAAATAACAGCTTTAGAACTATGGGAGCATGCAATTAACTAAGGATCAAGGGAGGATTAAGCTAAAATGAAGATTACTAGAGAAATAAGCTAATAAGCTAAAGTGATCATACAAATAAGCTATAGGGGAGGGGAGTCCTAATAAGCTAACTATACTAAGTTATCTAAGAGTGATTTAAACTATAACTACAGTCTAATAAGCTCTAGAAGCTTGTTTTGAAATCTGAAATTGCAACAGTTAAGGTAGCAAGGGGGGTGACTTTGAGCTTATTTTTAAGCTAACAAACAAGCTCAAATTTCCAACTTGAACTGAAGCAGACCTAGACCAGGTGCCAAAGTCTACAAAAAAACAAATTTCAAAAGTTTTGAAGCTCAAATGAAGGATTGAAGAGATCTGATATAAAGGGTGTTTAAGGACTGCTTAAGCTGTTCGCGATATGCATCAGGACAGATTATAAGACTAAATTTGAGCTTGTTAAAGCTATGGAAATTTTGTGAAACTGATGATAAGCTAACTATCGCCACTAAACTCTACACAACACTAATTTTTTTGGATTTTTGAATTGATTAAGACCATAAAAATTGCTTGAAAAACTGACCCTATGGACTGTTTTGACAGAAGTATTTGACAGCTAAAGAAATTTGGCCAAAATGTTTTGACACTTTGACACTAATTCAGATCTAAAAGACAGACTTAAGAGGACCCAAGTGACTCAAGATTAACCTCAAACAAGCACTTACACCACTGTTTCAACCATAAGCTGTTTTGACAGCTTATGGGTACCAAGAACTTAAAAACCACTATTAACTTTATAAAATATGATCAAACTCTCAACAATAATACTAGGACTGCTGAACTAATTGACCAAACCAAATTTAACTCAAAAGGGTACCTAAAATGGGTCAAAACCCTTAGTGCCAAACACTCCTTTATGAGGACTGTTTGGTACAAAATGGTTGGATTTACCCCTTCTTTGAGTTTAACTGGTTGAATGAAGCAGAAAACATAGCTTTTAGATCATGAAAAACAGATTTGAGAATAAGCAAAAACCAAATAAGCAGTTTGACTTTTGTTGACCAAGACCTTTTTGTGAATGAAATGAACAAGTTAACAATAAATAAGCTCACGAAAGCTATGGATAGCTTATATGAGCTTATTTCAATCTTAAAAACAGCTTATTTATTATTCAAATGGTGAAATGCAAGATAAAAATTAAACTTAAGAAACTTTTATTAAAACTGAAAATGAGAGTACAAGAAACTGAGATTACATAAACTTTTAAGAAAACATTACTTAACTAAAAGCTGAAATACAAAAAACATTGACTGAAATTAAAGGAAAAATTAATACACGAATACATTGTGAGCCTAAGGGTCTATTTATAGCCGAATTCAGTATTGGGATCCCTTTCAGAAGAGCCTAGAAGCAAATCTCAGCCATACAATCAATCCATTGTCATCACCACCAATCACATTGCTCCAATTCATCCCATGAGGTGTTTCGGCCAATAGAATAGCTTCATTTGTCCACATTGGCATTCTTATCTGACAAGTCATCTTCTAGAAGGTGGATAGATGCTTAGTACGAGGTAAGGATTGAGGTAATTGGTGGTAAATGTGAAAGGGTAACTGGCGTGTTTGGGATTGGGGAAGACAGGGGTGAAAATGGCGCGTTTGGATTGCTTATTATTTATCAAACTTCGTTGACCGGGTACATGGGTTTGACTCGGGTAAAATACCGGGTATTCGGGTAAATGGGCGGGTTTGGTTTGGATAACCGGGGCGGTATTACTAAAAGGTTTGGACGGGTGGGGTTTTGGATTGGGTAAGTTGGATTTGGTAATGGGCCGTGGGTTGTTGGACTTAGGATATAGGATTGGTTTAGGATATGGACTTAGGATTAATATTGGACCCATTAGCAACCATAGGGACTAAAAATGCACATCTGAAATTCCAGGACCAATTTGTAATTCGAAAGTATCTTCCAAGGAATGATTTTGTCAATCTTCAAAAACCAAGGGCCAATTGCAATTCTGAATCTTCAAAGGGCCACTTTGCCAAATCTGAAACTTGAGGGGCTAGTTTTGACATTTCTTCAAACTTGGTTATTTCTTCCAAAAATCATCCTCGGAGAATAAAATCATCATAAATGCACAATTTTGATCTTCCGGCTCGGCTTAAGCTTCTTTAATCCTCGGGTCGGAATTTAATCTGTTTGGTAGTTTTTTGCGTTGTTTTTACATATCAGTAACTGCAAGCATAAATCAAGAAACCATAATATCAGCAAAACCGGCTAATTCTTGGTTATTGTGGCAGTTTTGATATAGAAAAGGTATGTGTGCTAGCAAATACCACATACCGATTTTTTGATTAATAACATTGATGGATAACCTATCATTTCATATAGTAGAATACACCTTTTAGTACCTTAGTAATGATTACGTATGGTTCTTCAAAGTTAAGGAAAATAAAAGCAACCAAGTTGTTTTCCTTTGGTTATGCAACACTTACAATGTTGTCGGATTGATTAGAACATTTGTTGCATTATTGAATAAGTTGTTTTAATTATTTCTAATTAGATTGGGAGCTACAAGCCTTATTTCACGTGTAGTAACAGTTATCTTCAAAGATAATTACTTTCCAATTGTAGACACTTATGTTTTTAAGGATAGTAAATTAATGCGTTCCTTACTAAACAATATAGTTCTACATCTACTTGTAATATCTTTGACACAAATCATATTAATCAAATAAACGACGTGTATATGTTGTTTATATGTTACATGATGTTGTTCCATGCACAAGTGGGAGAAATCTTATAGTGTGCAAGGTACAACACATATTAATATGATTTAAAAGAATTCTCTTATTTTGTGATAAGAGAATAATGTTCTAATAAGTATACATTTATGTATGTATGATTGCAATAAGAACATGTGTCAAGATGATAACAAAGACTACTTTATTTTAAATATATATGTCATTCAATATTTAAGAAACACTTGTAGTTACAAATTTGAGTACGTGAAACGTGAACTAGATTGTAGCCAGAATAAAATATCCACGTTGCGTGAAACGTGCATGGATGATTAGTTTCTTACATGGAACATTTCATGGAATGACATAATTAAATGAAGTAATCTAATACTACCTTGAATTTGAGTATTAGTTGAATGACTTAAATAT